>JBBPCX010010425.1:0-17798 GCA_037974365.1 Hydrocynus forskahlii
CTTACTCACTAGGGGCTCGGACCTGGACTCTGTAAAGCTGCTTTGTGACAACCTGGTTGTAAAAAGCGCTATATAAAATAAATAAAACTGAAACTGAATCTTATGTTTAAGATTAAGGGGTTCACACTCATACCTTAAATCTACTTTTAAGGTAAAATTAATGGATCGGTTCATAAATTATTGGCCACTTAATTCAAATTAAGGGGTTTGGTGTATTTTCAGTTGTAAATTAAGGTAGGGTTAAGCACATTTTAAGTACATGGTGTTTCGTAGTGACTTTTCCCGGGAATTTTGCCAGCGGGTGAGAGGGACTCCTACATCAGCGCGGGTGAGTTTTTTTTTCTTAATGTACTTGTTTGACTTATTTGCATGGTTAAGATGAACAAGCAGGCAGCAGATGCGGCATGTTTATTCTGTTTCAAACAACAGAACAAGAAGTGACCCCGTGCTGTATGGGGTGTCGTTTGTAAAAACAGCTTCACAAATTTAGAGGTGTCATTTTTTCATAATATAGCGCAATGTTCACACAATTTTCACACATTTAGAGCTAAATGTGTTTTTAAAAAAAACAGTGTTATGTCTTGGTACATTTTCTTGCTGCGCAATTGTTAAATCTAAATCTAAATGTTAAACCTAGATCTAAATGTTAAATCTTAAATCTAAATGTTAAAGCTCAATCTAAATGTTAAATCTAAATGTAAATGCTAAATATAAATGTAAAGGTTAAATCTAAATGTAAATGTTAAATGTTAAATCTAAATGTTAAATCTAAATGTAAATGTTAAATGTTAAATCTAAATGTTAAACCTAAATGTAAATGTTAAATCGAAATCTAAATGTTAAATTGAAATCTAAATCTAAATGTTAAATCGAAATCAAAATCTAAATGTTAAATCGAAATCTAAATCTTAAATCTTAAATCTAAATGTTACAACAAAAGTAATGGAACACCCTGCGCCAGGTGAACGGTTTTCAGCTAATAACTCCTGATCTCCGGGGGTGTTCTGTTAACATTAAATACATTATTAAATACATTATACATTAAATCCACAGTTAGATAGGGTTTGGTGACACCTTTAGATAACATTTGGATAATGGCCCCCGCAATCCGGAGTAATTAGCCGCAAACCTCCCAGGTGTCCCATTACTTTTGTCCAAGGTGAATGGTTTTCAGCTAATAACTCGGATGCGGGGGCTATTATGTTAAACGAGAGGTCGTGGGAAAGGCATCATCTAACTGTGAAGTTTCACATTTAGAGTGCGAGATATATTTTTCATATTTAACGTTTAGATTTAAGATCATTTAAGGCAAATCCTCCATGTTGGTGAGGGAATATCACAGCACGCAGTCCCGCCCCCTGCTAAGCCAATTGTAATCACGAGGCGTTGCCAATTAGCATATCTTCTAAACATTTAGAGCAGTCAACCACCGTATCTTCCCTGAGAATGGCGCCCCCAAAATGTTCTTGCTCTACCGACCTGGTCACTATGACATCCTGTACAAATAGCTGCTCAGCTGGCAAGCCTCTCCTAGTGCTGTGGCCAGGGTTTGACTTGACTTCAGTGCTGTGAAACATGAATTTGAAGTCCCAGCACTTGACCTTGCCATCTTTTCTCATCACCCCAAAGACAGATTCTTTGACTTTACACTGGACATTGTACAGTTTTTAAAACAATAACTCCAAGCCTTTCTCTTATTCATTTCTTTTATGATTATCATTCATTAGGTTATTTTTCTCTTGGTTAAATGCTGTTATATTATTGACATGTTTATTATCTTGTGAGTGTGAGAATAAACAGTTTTCAGTAGGCATGTTTTTTCAACCTCGTCTTGCAATTTAAGTTCAGTGAGAATGTAAAACCACAACGGCACCAGAATAATTACTCCATGTGATTGAAAGAGATGAATCTGACTGTATGATGATATGTACTGTATGCTGGCCATTTCACAGAAGAGCAGTGAAGAAGTTTGCCACTTCACAATTTTCCTGCTCCACCAGTTTTGCAGAGGCACAGAATGGCGGAGGAATGAAAACTTCAGGATTTTCTAGGCCGATGACAATGTCGAAGAAGCTAAGGAGAGAAATGAAGAGGGAACATGTGACTCAGGAACACTAGTGGTGTTGATCTGTATGTTGCTGCTTTTCTGACTGTGAGGGTCTGGTTCAGTTATCCCCCTAATCTGCCTTCTGTCTTTTGTATAGAGGATGATATTCAATCCGATGTTTTATTAGTCTCAGTAGAAAGAGTTGGAATTGTTTCTTTTTACATATTCAGATTAACCTCAAATGTTATAGTTAATATAAATTCAATAAATATTGTGCTCTAGATCATCCTCAGCCAGCTTTAAGCGATGTCTGTGTGGCTAAACTTTACCATAAAAGTTTGATTAAGTGACTCATCTGCATGTTGGAGCAAGGTTGTATGCTGGATCATGTAATTGTTATTCAGTCAATTCATAAAGTATTTCATTATAACAATTAGATCCCATTCAGCAGTGCTACTGCCGATAAATGATGCAGTTGGTGAGCTGGTAGGTCACTGAAGAATTCCACTTTACGATTAGCTCGGAACGTAAAGTGTCAACCATGCATATCATTCTAAAACTAAAAGTTTTACATGTTGACTTAATGTCCTTAATTAATGCTCATACAGAATCTTTCCTGTTCAGTCAGAAGAAGCAGTAGTCTATAACTTATTAACAGTAGTCTATAAAAACATTGAATGTTTTTTAATGAATGTCCATTAATCACACCTCAAAATTCGCTGTGTTATTTTAGACCCTTTTGGTAAGACTTCATAGTATTTTTAGAACACCCACCTTGATAGTATGTGCCCTGTTTTCTCAATGTTATACAGGACAGTGACAGGAATGCATCCAAACTCTGTGAAGCTCATGGAATAATTTGCTGGAAAATTGAAACAATAAAAGAATTTGAGGTAAAAGTAGATACAGTTTCCAACATATTCTATGGGTATGGGTCAAACTAAAGGAAAAGAAAGGGGGAATATTGTAGGATTGTAGGGTAGTGGGGTAGTGGTTATGATATACTCAACCAACTGCAGGTATACTTTTAAAACTTCTGTTTATTTTTTCCTTCTACTTCTAATCAATGTATTTAGTGAAAGATCACTTACTAGAGTCATTTTATCACTTAAGTGAAGGTATGTTTACTAGGGTCTACCCATGTGAAGGTAATGGAGGATTTATTATACTGATATTTTAGGTAAAGAGGAAAACACTGCATTGCATCCCCTTCAAACAGAACCCTGGTAGTTATGAGTTGTTATGAGGGGTTGCCACTGCCATTATCCATAAATGCTAATATTTATGAGACAATAAAATATCTTAATTTAATTGAACATGCTTCCAATACAAAGTTGTTAAAAACTTATTACAGACAATAAGAATAATAACATGGATCCACGTGGGTGAAACTACTGGTGTGCCACAATAAAAGCTGCTGCAGCAAGGAATTGTGGGACGGCACTTTGTCCTTTTGTACAGGCTACTGCAGTGTAGCCTATTGTAAAGGAGATAAGATAGAAGGCATTGAAGCAAGTTTAAACAGCATTTAGAGAATCTGATTTATCACAACAGCCACTTAGATATTTCGTGGTCATTTAGAAGCCTTTCTAAGCAAAATAAAGTGACAGTGAAATCTGATCAATGTGATCAATGTGAAACATATCACTCTAGGCTTTCTAGGCCATACATTGCTGACTGCAAATATAAGTGGTTGCCTAACCTGACTTAGAAATGGATAACAGCGGCGCTATCTCAATACCTGGACTCCTGACTGAACACTCTGGACTCCGACACACAAGGTGAACTCTATGGTATTATCTTCAGATATGTGTATTGAAACCAGAATGGCCACAAAACATTCCTGTGTAACAGCATTGTTCTGGCTCTAACATATTGTTAGAAATCCAATAGTGGACCTAGTTTAAATGAACATTCTTGTCAGTGGTGAATTTTTTTTCATGTTTTGATCATTATATGAAGTGAAGGCTTATCCACAGTTCTACACTGATTTTAGTCTGCTTTCCCCACCCTGATGATATGCAGTATGAGTGTTCGGTTTTACCCTTCTGCTCAGGGACTGATCCCACCCAGTCGTTGACCAGCAGCCCCTGTGCAGGAGCAGAGAGGCTTCCTATGACAAACTGGGCTTTGTGTTGAGCACTGATGGGAATCTCAAGGGGACTGAAGGCAGCACTGAGAGGAATCTTAACACAGGTTTGGTTGTGGTAACTGATGTCATAGTAGAACCTCTGAGAAAAATAAAGCACACATTTTCAGTGCTGGAGTTCATTTAAAAGGAAATTCCAGTACTTTAAAGTTCACACTTTATTGGTTAAAATACAAAAAAGGCAATTAGGATGATTTGGCATGAAATGCACCGAGCCAGACGTCTAAGTGTTTACTTCTAAAAGTAACACAGATCTTGAACGCCTGAAATGTTTACAAATATACTTTGAGATTCCAGATACAGCATTGGATGGTATCTCTGAGATAAAGTTTTGGTATAAAATATAATGTATAAAATATTATACAATGATGAACACAGTACATAGAGAATTCATAAATTAATTGGAAAGTACAATAATTATATTTATGTCACAGGTGTTTGGCCCCTTTTATCACAACCACTGTAACAAAATCAGAGTTGGCATGCTTTTTAAATGAACACTCCAATTTACTGCATTTTGCAAAAATAATAATAAAAAAAACCAACAGTGGAATTCTCTGCAGAGTCAGAAAGTGCCGATCATCTCCAGCTGTGCTATATTCTAGGACATGAATGCTAAAATGGCCTGTCCATGCTGTGTCCACAAAACAAACAAAACTGTGAAGCAGCTTTTGCTGGACAAGTTTTTCCGAATGAAAAAATCTTTACAAACAACCAAATTGTCAAAATTTAGAAAGTATTTATTTCAAATTATGTTCATTTCTGTATGTGTGAAAGGGCATTATCAAGTCAGCACAGTGGGAAGGTATCTGTTGTCATTTCAGGCCTGCCCAGTTTCAATTCGTTACATAAATAAATAAATAAAGTCTACGTTTGCAATCTCACATATAGATGAATGACATTTTTTTCCATGTTCTGCAAAGATTGTACTCGTAAGAGTAGCTATGGGTGAGCTCATTCATGGTTGGAGCATAGATAGGTCAACTGATCACTGGTTTCTCAGTGTAGTACCTGACATTTACTTCAGTAGTCTTTTGTACCTCTTTGAAAAACAGAAGTGTGTCCACAAACACATTGTGGGTGCCTTCCTTTCCAGACGCAATCACGCGAATTCTCTGTTCTACAGCGTCATAGAAAAACTGCTCAAACACCACTGTCTTTCCCTCAGGGTACACCTGCACAAGACCAGAGTTCAGGAGGACACATCTCATTGACATCACAGTTAGCAAATTAGCATGGAGCTATGCGTCAAGTGATGCCCCCCACAAGTGACAGAACCACTGACATACCACGGATAACTTTCCTTCAAGGTACGGTGGAGCCTCTACATGGAGGAAAGAGGAAAGGAAACATTTATGAAACATTTATCAGGACAGTATTCATGGTGTCCAGGTTTAAAAACACCAAACCATTCATTAGGACAGTATTCATGGTGTCCAGGTTTAAAAACACCAAACCATTTATCAGGACAGTATTCATGGTGTCCAGGTTTAAAAACACCAAACCATTTATCAGGACAGTATTCATGGTGTCCAGGTTTAAAAACACCAAACCATTCTCATCAGCATTTCAAATGTACATTTTGTTAAGGGCTTTTGCCAAAGGACAATTATATTTCTGATGTTAATAGGTCCAGCTGATATTTTTAGCACCTTAAAATCGATACGGGTATCAGTTTTTTCTTGTTTAATTGATCAGGCCATAGTTTCAGTGGGTCACTGGTGGCACACGTATGTGCATAAAGCCATTGGAAAATTTTTGCACACGACTGCGTTAATTAAAAGACATCAAAAGACTGAAATCAGAATCTTGTTTATGATAAATGGTATGTTACCTCTTTAGACTGATCGCAAGTGTGGCTGCTGGTTTATCAATGTGTTCATGCATTCTTTTAAACCTATACTTGAACTTTGCTCCATTATTGCTAAAACAAAGACTGACAAGAGCCTGCTCTTGTTGGACTTACTGCAGGGTTGGGGTGTCTGAGCGAGGATGCTGAACACCATGCTCAGGCTGACCATCAGTAGAAAGAGGGGCCGCATGCTTCCAGGAGAGATTCAGCAGAGTGGAGGAAATGCAGCAGCAGCGGAGCTATGACTGAACGCTGAACTGATTTATACCGCCCAAATCAGCTCCATTCCAGCACTTTCCAAGTTTTCTCTCTCACTCTCACACTGGCCATTTCACTACAGCCTTACATGCAGCTCAGGCCCTGGATGTAATACAGTGAGCTGAGTGACGTATTCTTGTGCTGAAACATGTAAACAGCTTCCGATAGAGAAACAGAAAGAGCTGCTGAAATGTCGACACACATTTCTTCCCAAATTCCCCATAAACCTTTCAAGTAGAATGAAATCAAGTAGAGGTGTAACCTCTGATTACATGGTGAAGCATGTCACATCTGTTTTTGCATTTCTTTTTTTTTTTTTTTTTTTTTGATATGTCTGTGTACTTCTCAGTACATATTACTGGCAGGTGTGTACAAGGAATTACAAATGGCACCAGGTAAAGTCTGAACTGGAGTGACCAATCCAGAGCGTCACAAGACTGTGAGAGCAATGTTGATTCATTTTTTGTTTTACTAAGGGACAAAGTTCAGTGGCAAGTGCCAGTCACATGATTGTTAACAACCATGTTGTGTTAACCAACAGTCTAACCATAAAGGACTGTACGAGGGTCTTTCATTACTCAAGATTTTAACTAGATGCCATACATTAGTTTCAAAGGAGTATATAAAGTATATTATGTAACTTTTAATAACTTAGAAAAACAACGGAATAAAATACCACAGGCAGTTAATGTTAATATTATGTGTACCGAAACATATTGCATCAAATTAAGAGCTGTTTGATGCAGGAAACACAAATCCACTAGGTTTAGAATTTGTAGAATTTGTGTTTTTTCCATACACCCACACTCACTTAGGCTGGGAAAGTCAGGTACCTCAGTACTATGTTTTCTATTGACTTTATTTTGGAAATCAAGCTTAAGTATTCATGCTGTTCATCTTAGTGGAGTGAAAGAAATGCCGTACTTTGGAAGACACAGCAGGAAGAACCAAGCTAGAACTTGTACAAAACATTCTTGAATAGTGATTGCACTGTTAAAGTATATGTAGGTCAAAAGCCTCCAGTTAAATATTTAATCTCTCTCTCTCTCTCCCTGGGGAGAGCTTCTCTTGATAATAAAGGTTAATGCAAGCCTACAAGCTGGACTATCACAGCAACTTTTTAACGCAGCCACAGTTCAGGATTTATGCCACCTATTTCAGCCTCTCCTTCTCCAATAGCTTGATACTGGCCAAGTTTCAGAACTCTTTGCTATTCAGTTGCTCTCAACTATTTTAAGTGCATTGAACCAAAAGAAGAATGGAAGTATTCAATCTTAAAAATTAAATTTGCACTTCTCCTTGCAAGAGGAAGTTGAAGAGTTTTAGCAAACAACGAGAGTGTAATATAAGACATCAGCAAGATGTTGCAAAATCTGCAACAGTGTTTCACAGTTCCTGCCCTGTGTATTTGAATGTTTTCACTGCTCCCATTACATCTGATCAAACTAATCTCTCTGCTAGCAAGCCCCTAATGAACTCTAGCGGATGTGAGGAAGCACAGAAAGCTCTGCGTTCTGTTGGGAAGTGTGCTCCCATGGACTAGGATTGAGAAACACTGATCTACAACATTCTTATCACTTCATTACAAAAAGGCCCTCATGGACTAAACCGTGACTATGCTGTTACTTTTGCAGAACTAAACCCTCACAAATATCATTGTAAATTTTAAGATAGAGATCTGGATCATTAAAAGGTGGGAGAAATGTAAAAAATATATCATTTTTACGAAATGTATTTGTCCTGTGTACGATGAGAATTTGAAATCAGCATAACATGAGCAGCTATCATCTCGCAGCTCGTGTTTCTAACTGTTATCAACAGAAGTGCTATCTGGGACTGGTACTTTTTCACTGAAGAATTGGAAGAAGGAGTTCCATTGTCATAGAAATTCACAGAACATAGAGTTACCTAGTTATAGAGTTCACACAGAACAAAGAGTTTCCTAGTCATATAGTTCCATAGACTATAAAGTTCTTAGTCATGCAGTTATCTCGTCATAGATTTGCCCAGAACACAGAGTTCCCTAGTCATATTTTTCCACAGAGCATAAGAGTTTCCAAGTCAGATAGTTCTACAGAACATAGAGTTTCATTGTCAGAGAGTTCTACAGAACATAGTTTCCAAGTCAGAGAGTTCCACAGAACAGTTACTTAGTTGTATAGTTCCACAGTTCATTGAAATAACTAGATTGCATTACACAGAGCACAGAGCAACCTAGTCATAGGGTTCCACAGAATATAGAATTCCCTTGACAGAGTTCCATAGAACATATAGTTCCCCAGTGATAGAGGAACATAGAGTTACCTATTCATAGAGTTCCAAAGAACATAGAGTTCACTAGTAATAGAGTTCCATTGAATATAGAATTACAGTGTGTGACATTGAGGACTGCTGTTCACCCATTGTACCACAGGGGGAGCTAGTGAGCTAAAGACAGATTAAATGGAGAACTGTTCATTGTTCATTTAGATTTAGATTTAACAGTTAGATTTAGATTTAAGATTTAGATTTAGATTTAAGATTTAGATTTAGATTTAACATTCTGATTTAAGATTTAACATTTAGTTTTAGATTTAACATTTAGATTTAGATTTAACATTTAGATTTGAGATTTAACATTTAGATTTAGATTTAACATTTACATTTAGATTTAACATTTAGATTGTGATTTAACATTTACATTTAGATTTAACATTTAAATGTAACAATTACACAGCAAGAAAATGTACCAAAACCTAACACTGTTTTTTTTTTTTTCACATTTAGCTCTAAATGTGTGAAAATTGTGTGAACATTGCGCTAAAAGATGAAAAAATGACACCTCTAAATTTGTGAAGCTGTTTTTACAAACGGCACCCCATAGTGCTGTGGACGAAACTCCCAGCGGTGATGGCGCTGCTGTGCCAAGCACAAGTTTGGGCGCTGGCTGCGCACACTCCCGTGTCTCAGAAACGACCATCGGCCGTGTGCTGATAGAAGCCGCGCTGCAGTCACAAAATGCAGTGTTCCCAGTGAACTAAATACATAAATGCTGTGCTATGTGACGTTAACCAAACATTAAAAGAATTAGTTTAAAATTGTATGCTGTGTTTGATTACCTGTTTTTACATAATTTCTACTGCATTCAAACGAAGTTGTAAAGCTGTCCCATTTGGTGGAACATTTGGTGAGTCGAGGTCAGGTTCCTCATTCCTCAGCTCCTCAGGTACAGGCAAGCCACGATTTTGTGCCATATTATGCAGCACGCTACATGCGTGCACAATGCAACACATTTTCTGTGGACTATAGGGCAGCACTCCACCGGTCTTGTCCAGACAACGGCCCTTAAGCTGACAGAATGGATGTCATTATAACGTCGCTCTTGTTCACTCCGTGGGTTTGCCAG
Source organism: Hydrocynus forskahlii (assembly GCA_037974365.1). Taxonomy (NCBI): domain Eukaryota; kingdom Metazoa; phylum Chordata; class Actinopteri; order Characiformes; family Alestidae; genus Hydrocynus; species Hydrocynus forskahlii. The sequence goes on from JBBPCX010010425.1 coordinate 9,692, forward strand.
AGGGGTGAAACGCCACGTCTTCAGTGGCTCCCCACTGTCCCCCTAAGGAACTGTCAAATGGCTGCATCATACACAGAACTTACAGTTATGAAACATGAGTCTTCTTTTGAAACATAATTTGTGAAACATAAGTCACGCACCACACCATTTTCAAGTTGGTTTCCGCCACTGCTATTTCTGAGAATAAACGAATCGTGTGTTGAGCAAGGCCACCTGGCCACATTACTGAGATGCATTTTTGCATCACAGATCATTTGCACATTAATAGAATAAAAATGCTTTCTATTTACATAAGCAAATTAATTACCATTCCATATAGCGGGCATGGCGTGACTCAGTAATGACTGAGAAATATCTGATTGGTCCGCAAGTTCACACTGAAAAGCTCATGTGGCTAAAAACCCAAGGGTGGATAGAACTTGTAACGGGGCAGGTATGGCGCAGCTCTTTAGAGTCTGCCTTGGTAAAGCTGCCCCAGTTCATCACACAGCTCCCAGAGGATAGCTCTTGGAAATCTATATCGGCTTAGAAGCCAGTCTTCATCAAGGGCCAGGAAATCAGTATGATCCCTGAATACGCGCTCTCTTCTAATTCTTCCATTTGCGATATCTTCTAATAACGCATTGAGCAGCCATGGTAGTTGCAATAGTTTTATTGTTACATCCAGTTTGTTTAATTGATTACAATCAGGGGCCAGGGGCCTGTTTTACGAAGCACGCTTATCACACTAAGTTCGAGAGTAACTTGGTCACGTCTGGCATAACTTAACCCGTACTATGAAAGGTTTATCACGAGGTATGCTGTCATGGCAACTTATGCAGTGTGTTAATCATGGTCCGACCAGAATATGTTCTTACTTAACTCGCACTTTAAACCCGCCACCCCACAAGCCCCGCCCCTCCACACAACACTTCTCACTTCTCATGGGTGTCACCGCCATTCAATCAGAGGGGGACGTGTCCCCCTCACATTTCAAAATTTGGACCCCCCACATTTAACAGAAATAATTAGTTCACCCAGTGCTGTTGAATCTTGAATCTTTCGTGAAAGAATCCACTCCACTTAATCGATAGAAGAACACACACACCACTGGAAATCCGAGCAGCCTGTCTGTGCACTGACAATTCACTTCACTTGCATGCGGTGAGTTGGAGGCAAACCTGGAGCGGATTTCCGGTGGTGTGTGTTCTTCTGTCGATTAATTGGAGTGGATTCTTTCGCGAGAGATTCAAGATTCAAGATTCAACAGGGTTTCCAAACACCCCCACCCCCTAAAAGAACGAGACTTTGGACGCACGCAGCAACCCCGCCCCCACTCCAAACCCCGCCCCACACCCAAACCCCACCCCCACGCGTAGACCAATGGGTCCCCCTCACATTAAAAATGCTTCTGACGCCCCTGGATCTACATATGGTGATGGTTCAAGATTCTTTATTTGTCACATTCATAATTATACAAGTTACAACACGCAGTGAAACGTGTCCTGAATATGGTGATTTGTATTTTGTTGGGCTCATCCTTAATCCATATTGGTTATGGCGTTAATGTACTATCAAAGGGCATCTCACATTTCGTCCCCCTGTGTCTGACAAGTTTTCCATCGTTTTTCTCACCCACATAGGCTGCTGGTCTACCCTGATGTAAATTATGTAATTGTTTAACAATGTGGCACAACTTTTATTCAGCATTGTCTTATATTCAGCATTGTCTGCTCCCATTCCTATAAATGGAAAGTGAAAATTCTGTAATGCACACGCATATTGATGAAAGAATGGTGAACGTATGACAATAACTTCTTTTCATGCTCAAGCCTCTCAATTTCAAGCTTTAGTTTTTTTAATTCAAGTTTTGTTTTTATCACAGTCAAGCTCGAGCATGTGCTTGTACAGGCTGTGCACATCGTCTGCTCCAGCCTACAGAGGCAAAAAAGGAGAATCAGCAGTGGTTCACACCATGCAAACACTCACCTGTACCTCAGGATCACAGGAGGTGTTGGGCTCTGCAGGCGGCTGGAGCAGCTCAATAGCTCAATAGCAGCTGGTGTGAAGGCGACAGGTGGAGGGGCTCCTGAAGCTTTCATGTCTGCAGAGGAGTTGGCATTGGCCAGCAATAGATGGAGCCCATTATGGAGGGGTAGAGGGAGGCGTCCAGTCGGACCCAGGTGGCAGGAATGTCCACCCTTTATGTGCAGGGTAATATCACAATCACTCTGTACAGTGTGTGCATTTGTGTGGTCATGACATTCCATTGCATGTGTCGTGTTCAGTGGAGGAGGAGAATACTGAGCTGCTCCACCTGCAGAGCCCAACACCTCCCGTTACTAAGTGCGAACCATGTTGATGTGACGTAACAAAAATAATCCTTTAATTTTCAGGAGGATGTGGGTGATGAAACACTGACTGCTGATTCACCATTTTTGCCTATGTAGGCCAGAACAGACGTTGTGCACAGCCTGTACAGCATGCTTGAGCTTGACTGTGATAAAAACAAAACTTTAAATAAAGGGCGTGCTCTCCCACAGCACGCCCTGTGGGGTGGTCGGGGGGCAAAGGGTCAACAATATCGGGGGGCACAGGCATTAGGACTGGGGTCTTTTCCCTTCTGATGGTGGTGATGTTGTGTAGAACCACACATGCTGACACCACCTGACAGGCCCTCTCTGGCTTCACAGGCCAAAACATGCCTTCAAGATTCCAAAAGTCATTTCAGTCCTGCCCCTCGTGTTGGCATGAGCTGGTGATCACGTCATCTAAGGACTGAGAGTCATTGTCATGTTCTGATACAAAATGAATACGTGCGAATCCTCATTTGCCACTCATTTAACTTCATTCGCCAGGCACACCGTAGTCTGCTCAGATGCACAGCACGTTTAATGTGTCCGAAGTCACAGCACTTCTGACACCATGTTGTGTTCTTCTACAAAAAAGATACACGGCCCTATAGGCAAGTAGAGCTAGGTAGGGGTCTTCTGCCTTTTTCAGAAGGTTTTTCATCGTTTGGATGGCCTGCTCTGCTTCGCCGTTGCTTTGTGGAAATGCTGGGCTGCTGGTTACATGTTTGAACCCATAGGAAGCTGCAAAGGAAGTGAAGGCTTGTCCAGAAAACTGTGGCCCATTATCTGATATCAGTATCTCTGGGATACCATGCCGGGCAAACATTGACTTCAAGTGAATAATGGCATCAGTGGACCTGGCATGACACAGCACGGCAATTTCAACGAATCTGGAAAAGTAGTCGACAACCAGCAGGTACGTTTTGCCCTCCAGCGTGAATAAGTCTGTCCCTAACTTTTGCCACAGCCTTTAAGGACATTGTGTTGGCTGGAGTGGCTCTTTTGGGTTGTGCAGCTCTTGTATGCAGGTCCTGCATTTAAGCACCATTTCATTCACTTGCTAACTGAGTCCTGGCCACCACACGGACTCACGAGCAAATGCTTTGCACTTTGCTATACCGAGGTGGCCCTCGTGTAGTTTAGCAAGCACCTCATTCCACATCACAGATGGAATGACGAGTCACACACCTTTAAGTAGTAGGCCATCTCTCACAGTAAGCGTAGCTCGCTCAGGCCAGTAATTCTTTAGCACCAGCTCCTGTTTTGCATGAGGCGGCCATCCTTCAGTGCATTAGTCATTATGCGCAAGCAGACATTATCAGCCTTTAACTGTTCTTTCAAGGTTTCCACATAAGAAGAGCTGACAGGTAGGTTCTTTATGATGAAGTCCACATAAATGTTTGTGCTCTCCATAAGTTCTGTATCATCAGTGGAGGTGTATGATGTCACAGGTGAGCGTGACAGTGTGTCTGCTGTCCAAAGTGACTTACCTGGTTCATACACAATAGAATATGTGTAACACATCAGCCTCATCCTGAAGCGCTGAATTCTCGGAGGTGAAAGATATAGAGCTTGGGCTCCAAAAAGGCTCAGAAGAGGTTTGTGATCAGTTTCCAAGCAGAACTGCGTCCCAATGATGAAATTTTTGAATCGCTCACAAGCCCAGGTGAGCCCTAGCGCCTCTTTCTCCTCCTGTGCATACCGCTGTTCTGTCTGGGTAAGCGACAGTGATGCGTATGCCACAGGCTTCCATCCTTCCCCCCATTTCTGAAAAAGAACACTGCCCAAGCTGAATGACGACACATCAGCCAACACCTTGGGTCATACATGGAGGAGAAGACAGAGCCTTCTTCAGCTCTTTCAATGCTGTTGCCTGGCCATGTTCCAGACCCAAGATATTTTCTTTGACAAGAGGTCATGCAGTGGATTATCCTTGTCTGCTAGCTGGGGGATGAATCTTCCCAACTGATTTACCATCCCAAGAAAACTTCTTAACTAGGTAACATTTGTGGGTGCCTTCATCTCTGTGATGGCCTCGGTTTTCCTCGGGTCAGGGTGTATGCCCTCCATCGTGATGATATGGCCTAAAAAGACCACTTTTCCCTTTGAGAGATCGTACTTGTCTACATTCAGGACAATGCCTGCTTCCCCCAGTCTTTGTAGCACAGCACGGAGTCTGATGTCATGCTGCTCCTTTTCTGTCCCCCATACCAAAATGCCGTCTATGTGGCAAATCACCCCCTCCAACCCCTCAATGACCTCAGCCATCCTGCACAGAATATGTTCTGGGGCTGAAGCAATGCCAAATGGAAGCCAGTTAAAGTGGAACCGTCCAAAGGGTGTGATGAACATGGTGTACTCTGTTGACGCCTCTGTAAGGGGAACCTGCCAGAAACCCATGTTGGCGTCTAATTTGCTGAACACTTTAGCCCCTGCAAGTTTTCCAAGGCTCTGCTCTACAGATGGTAAAATGTACTTCTCACGGCATACATACTGATTTAACCCAGTCAGGTCCACACACAGCCCCACCTTGTTGTCTTTCTTGGGCACGACCACCATTCCAGCACACCAGTGGGTTGGCTTCTCCACCCGGCTGATGACACCCAGGGCTTCCACACGTTGGAGCTCATCTCTGACTTGTCCAGTAATGGCAGGGGAATCCTCCTGGGTGTTTTCAAGGAAACCGGTACGGCCGCTGGCTTAAGCTTGATGGCGTACGGCTGCTGAACCATGCCAAGGCCAATGCACAGCTTGGGGAAACCCGATTTGAGTGTCTCCATATCTGTGTTCTCAGCACGGTGCAGTAGACCAAGGGCTTTTATGGCCGGTAACCCAAGCAATGGCTTACTTACATTTTTGACACATACACATTCTCAAGGGCGTACTTATCTCCTCTTACTAAATGCAGTCTGGTGAACCCTGCCACATTCAGTGGAATCTGTCCCGGACCAAACAAGGGCTTCTTTGGCTTTTGGAGGACGGGTTGCTTGGCATTAGAGAAGATGTCAAAGTCAGACGGCGAGACGCTCCAGTGTCAAGCTTAAAGGTGATTGTTTTGTCCCGTATGTCTACCTTAACAGTCCATGCATCGCAGTCTTTGGTCACAGCGCCAAGAAAGAACCCTTCCTCTTCCTCATCTATACCATGCACAGCCCTGCCTGCACACGCTGATAGTGTCCCATCTTCCCACAAGAATGGCACTCGGCGGCTTTTGCAGGGCATTCGTGCTTAGCATGTGGCGGACCACCACATTTATAACAGTTTGAGCTTTTTGTAATTTTGCTTTTACTACCTTGTGGCTTTGTCCCATAGTTTTTCAATTTGTTGAATTTACTTTTATCTTTTTGTTTCCTGCCCTGCCACAGGCTGTCTACAGAGCTAGCATCGGTCTGCTTTGCACTCGGATCATCCCTTAATATGGTTTGTTGTTTTTTCACTTCCTCCGATTGTCTAGCCATATCAATGGCCTTCTCCAGGGTTAAGACTTTTTTCCATTTGCATACACTCCGAAAGCCGTGAATCTGCCAATCCGACAACTACTCTGTCCCTTATAAGCTTGTCATGCAAAGTCCCATAATTGCAATGCTCTGCTAGTCCACGGTTCAGGCGGCTGGATGCTAAGCGGTGCGCAGAACGTTGCTATTCTGCTAGCTCCGACTTCACACGCTGGCTTGTCATCGCTGCCACACATTTAACTTCATTCGCCAGGCACACCGTAGTCTGCTCAGATGCACAGCACGTTTAATGTGTCCGAAGTCACAGCACTTCTGACACCTTGTCGTGTTCTTATACAAAATAAATACACAGGAGTCCTCAACTGCGTTTCGAACAGGCCAAACCTTTTAATAAAACTTTCTCTCCTCTCTCTCCCTCTCCCCTGCCCGTACACTTCAAACATGTCATCACAGCTCCCCCAACAGGGCAAAGACAATAACCAACTTACAATACACCACAGTCATTAGCTCATTTTGCTATTGTAACATTGAAGTCATGTTCCTATAAGACAATCCTGAATAAAAGTTGTGCCACAAACAAGGACATAATTTACATCTGGGTAAACCAGTAGCCTATGAGGGTGAGAAAACGACTGAAAACTTGTCAGACACAGGGGGGAGAAATGTGAGATGTCCTTTAGACAGTACATTAATGTCATAACCAATGTGGATTAAGGATGAGGCTAACAAGATACAATTCACCATATTCAGGATACATTTCACTGCGTGTTGTACTTGTATAACTATGCATGTGACAAATAAAGAATCTTGAATCATCACCACATGTGGATCCAATAAGTGGAGAGAAGGTGAACTTAATTGTGATATCCTTGTCACTGAAGGATATGCGTGGACATGTGTTGTGGTGGTATAACAATCTTTTACTTGGAGCACCATGTACAGGAACACACACACGTCTCTACATCCTGCAGCCCGAGTCTCTACTACTGCTTTCTTTACCTCTACTGCTGACTTGTCCGTCGATGCCACCTACAGGATGATTTCTAGTATAATACTCGGACATGATGTAGTCCATATCTTATATTTCAGATCAATTAAAACATGATGAAAGATATCTGTACACTGATTTCCGATTCGCACAATCGCTCTCAAGCTCTCCCAGGGGTGCCCTGATAGGAATGTGTGTGCAATCCAATTGCCCTCGGAAATCATATGGGGGAAATTGTGTTCAGTTTAAGCCTCACTTTCCCTGTTCAAATAGAATATTTTACAATAAAAATGAAGATAAAAATAAAACAATTTAATAAAAATGACAATAAATATTCTGGCGGTCCTTGCCCTGCAGAGAGAGTCAATCACAATTCAGGAACCGAGGTCCCGCGGATCTTCCAGGCACGCCATTGGCTGCGGAGAAGTGGTGTGTAGAGGGGCGGGGCTTGTGGGGGGCGGAGCAGGATTGAGACGCTGCGTAAATTACCATTGCAACATACCTCGTGATAAACCTGAAATTATTCCTCTTGTGGCTAAGTTACTCTCAAACTTAGTGTGATGAGCGTTTTGTAGTACAGGCCCCAGGTGTCCACGATATACAATTACTTTTGGTGTCTTCTATAGAGACCGCCTCATTAATGCGAGCATACAAAATGGAAGCCACAGTACCACTGATTTGCCACTAGGAGCCAAACATTTACAAAAATGAGCAGAAACGTGCGTACGCATTGTTTGGGGTTGCTGTGAAAATGTATATAGCGGTACCCCAAGTTTAGTGTTTATACATCTCGACCTGATTGTGGAAATACGCAGCATGTTTGTGCGTACGCCCCGTTCATACATGAGCCCCCTGGACTGCCAGTGGCACCACTGTACCCTTGAGCAAAGTACTGTCCCCACACACTGCTTCCCGGGTGCTGCGTTCCTGGGAAACTGCACAGACCCTGATATCAATGTTTCTTGCTGTTTTTAATAAATAATGCAATATTTTATGGAAAATGTGAGCACGCGCTTTGTGGTGTCAGGATGGCCGAGTGGTCTAAGGCACCAGATTCAAGGTTCACACCTTCCTCTTAAGTGAGGTTTCTGATCTCTGAATGGAGGCATCGGTTAGAATCCCATTTTTGACATTCCAGTTGGTGGTAAGGGAGTTGCTCCTACTGTGGGTAGGTCATGTGCTTGAATCTCAGGAGGGCCAGTGGCACCACTGATGTACCCTTGCGTGAGGGTAAATGGGGTAAAGAGCTGAGCTCCTACATTTTGTGGAGAATATGAGGGTGTGTTTCGTGTTGTCAGTGTCATTTCAATGGATGTGTGCTATCTGGGAAA
>JBBPCX010010445.1:0-17797 GCA_037974365.1 Hydrocynus forskahlii
TGAACTAGTTCATTTTTATTTGAATGAACTGTATTTTGAACTAGTTCTTTTTCAGTGTGAACTGGCACAACACTGGTCAGTTTTACATGAAAAAACAAGCTGTTGAACAACATTATAAAGACAAAAAAGTGTAACCTGTTAAACACATGTATGTTTTGTGCCTTGTTGTCAGTAACAATGGGGCAGCTGGTGGCCTAGTGGTTAGAGAGTTGCCCCTACAATCAGAAAGTTGTGGGTTTGAATCCCAACACTGCTGGTGTCCTCACTGAGGTACCCTTGAGCAAGGGACCATCCCCACACAGTGCTTGCTGGGTACCCCTCATTGGTGGCTGCCCGCTGCTTCATTTGGTGAATGGGTTTAATGCAGAGAAAGAATTTCACACTGTGTACTGCGCTGTGGTGTGTTCACGCATGACTATAAGGGGCCACTTTACTTTAACAACATAGTGCTGCAATGTCATTAAACAGCAGGCTGGCAAGCCATCCAACACTGGCATTTGTAGAAGCACAACTCACAAGTCTATCAGTGTGATGGATGTTTTGTATTTTAAAAGGGACATATTATTCAAAACTCACTTTTTGCATCCTTTGTATTTCCATTTGGGTCTCTACTGCTCCTATAAACACTCCAAGCGTGAAAAAAACCCACCCACCCGTTTTCTGTGAATCAATTGAAAGATTTTGGTGTCAGGAATCATATGCTTCTACGAGCCGTTTGGACGGCCACCCTATTGTGACATCAGAATAAGGAAATTTGCATAGATCCACTCCTTACCTGTCAAGCCCCCACCCACTAGATTAGTTGAAGATCCGCCATTTTTGTCTGCTGGTTTTACGGGCACGCCTAAGATGCCGAGCGCAATGGCTACAGTCAAAGGCAAGTCACCATGAAGTGTTGTGTTCATCTTGCTCCGGGTCTGACTCGGGGTTGAACATATAGGGCTTGATAGCGCCTCTGTTTCACGTGTGTTAAACGCGCAGCGTTAGCATGGGATGGGTGGGGCATGGCCAGCAACAGCTTATATGCCTAAAAGTGACAAAGCCCATGAATGGCTTATTTCGAAAGGGACTGAAACCGTCAAGAATAAAGCTGGTGAGATCTGTCATTTTGTGCAAAGAACTTCATTTACATGTTTTGTATAGCCCATAGACCTATTATAACTAAAGTGAGTTTTGCATAATATGTCCCCTTTAACATAAAAATACAGGAGTTTCTTTTGACACATGGCATAGCTGCTGTATTTCATATTTTGATATTTTTACAAAAAGGGTGTTTAGCATTTGGTAAACACTTGCTTCCTCTTTTGCAAATAGCACTAAGCTGTGAAATTAAACTAGTACTAGAGAAGAGGAGCTCATGCAGGGACTGATAAAGAAACATACAGTCCACTATTCAGCTTATGTGGTATTCTATGTGAATGATTTTGGAGGGATGAAGTATTGTGGATTCAGAGAGATAAACAGGATGCTGTTATCAAAATCCTTCAGAAAGGAATGTGATAGTCATGGGTAATGAGATATCAGATGTATTTTCACACAGTAATTAAATGTATTTCTTCACCACATATGTCTTAGTATATGAACATGAGTATGGATACTGTTTAATTTATGCTGCTAAATGTTATAAACAATCCATTCTTTGGAGCGATGCCATAGAAGAATCACTTTTGTTTCTCTAAAAAGCCCTCCTTAGAGAGAACCATTCATATAAAATGTGGGTATGAAGAAACCTTAAGCTGGTATACCACCCTTAATTTACATATCTAAAACTGGGTTCTTCAAGAACTCCTTAGTGATGACAGTGGCTATGTGTATATACCTTTAGATGCACTTTTAGATATGTGTATAAAAAACCTTTAGATACACTCTTGAATTGTCCCAATGTATGTTACTGGGACAATTCAAGAGTGTATCTAAAGGTTATTTATACATTTAGAAGGTTCTTCACCCTCGCAAACCTTAAACAAACAGAGAAGGTTCTTTAGGGAGCCATAAGTGTAGCCATAAGCATTAAATGTAGGATGACATATCCTATTCGCCAGCACATATACTAAAATTGGAACGATACAGAGAAGATTCGCATGGCTCCTAAGCAAGGATGACATGCAAAATCGTGCAGCGTTCCTTAAATGGTGGTTAGGGAGCTGCCCCTGTGATCAGAAGGCCATGGGTTCAAATCACAGGACTGCTAGTGGCACCACTGAGGTACCCTTGAGCAAGGTACAGTCCCCACACACTTCTCCCCGGGTGTCTACTCCGCATTGGTGGCAGTAGGAAACTGAATTAAATGCAGAGGAAGAAGGTCACGCTGTGTGCTGTGGTGTGTTCACACTTGGCTTTAAGGGGCCACTTTACTTTATCCAATTCCTTGAAACCTGTTCCTCCTTCACTCACTTTAAACCTACCCTCTGTAAACAAGCATGAATAAATATACACACATACTACTTGCAAACATTGTCTACTATACACCCTATTATTTTACCATTTTATTTTACTACCAGATTACTGTAGTATATTAATGCTTTTATTTTGTTCTACTTGAGGTCATTTTTTATCTATGTATTTTTGACTGTGTAAACTTGAGGGGACTTTGGGTCCAAGAAATTAATTACTGTTCATGATGTGCCATTGTTATCTGTACATGACAATAAACATGAAACTCGAAACTTAAAACTTGGCTTAATGTCTGGGATTATATTTAATTGCATCTGTGGAAAAAAAATCTACCGAGACTCCCTCGAGTGTGTAATATGTTTGGATTGTTTTTAAGCGACTAGAACCACACCGCTGTGCTTTGTCAGCATCTTCGAAAGTAGCCTCGATTAAGTCTTTTCCGGAGTTGGGCACTTTGTCTCCACATGGTGAGCCTTCTCTCACCACCACAGCCTGAGAGGCCTCTGGAATGCACTGGCTATGCCAGCATGTCATCAGTTTTCATGTCACTTTTGATAAAAGAAACTCTCTCACTGTACAGTCCACCGTTTGGTGTCAGCTGTGGCACTGTCACTGTGCTAAAGGGGAGTTGCTCTGGAAGTTCAACATTATATGCCTTTTTTTTTCTCCTTCTGAGTCAACTTCCTGGTCTAGAGATTTCTAAGAGATGAATGTTCTGTCTGTATATGACACTGAAATGCTTACAGCCCTGGGACAGGCTCAAGTGGGTGTAGGGATCCTTTTTTTGATGTGGTGTGAGAAAGAGCTAAACAAAGAGAATGATTTAAGTGTGAGAGCTGGACTATGTGAGACTATATCTGGCTTCTCCTCTGACAAGGATTAGCATAATGGACACGGCATCTGTGAAATGTTAAGTTATTGGAAGTTAGCTTACAACCAAATACTAATTTCTTTGATAACTTCTCAGACATCAAATAAATAATGGTCTCCTCCACCATCTGAAAGGGCATTGGGAAATACAGAGGGGTCATATAGTAGGAAGGAAGTGTAATATGGAGCTCATTTAATCAGGGGCCTGAGCACTCAAACTAATAATGGTCTGTCTTAACTGTGTGTCTGTCTTTTTTCTTGAAGTTGTCCAGCTGAGAACATTTTCAGGGGTTGAGCCAGTGGCCAGATCAGGAAAACAAACCTCTCTCTGGAGAGTAAAGAACAGAGCTGTCCACCAGTATGGACAGTATTGAGTTCAACTCTGAAACTACGGTTTCTCCTTCAAAGCTTCCATCTAGCTCCATAAATGCATACAGGGCTCAGAGGGCACTCCACAACAATATGAGCTAATCAGTCTGGAATTAACAAGGCATCCAGTTACATACTACTCTGATGACGCTTCAGTAAAGCACTTACTGGGTTTGTGTTAATAAAATAGTTCTGACAGCTCAGCCTGCACATTATGTAGTGTGTCTTTTTAACTTCGTTAACATCACTGATGGTGGTTTTTGGTGCAGTTGTTAAAGGCTGAAACACACACAGAGAAAGTGGTATGGAAGCAGGAACATCACAGCTGTCAACAGGATTTGGAACAACTGCACACCCCAGGAGAGCGCTGAGCGCTAACCTTTAGACTGCAGATCACACACAGCATTTCAGTTTTCCCAGAAATACAGTGTGTTTCTGTTTTTACAGCATTTCAGGATTTTCCCGTCCCCAGCGAGTGTGTTTTTAATGGAAATTAAAGTAAATTGCATGTCATTCTCTTCATCCCGTCTTTCTTTCGCTTTCTTTCTTTTCTTTTTAATTCATTTTTGTTTCTCTGTTTCATTTCTTGCCTTGCTTTCTTTCTCTTTTTCTCCTCTTTCTCCTCTTTCTTTGTATTCCTTCCTCTCTTTATTTCTTTATTTCTTTCATTCTTTTTTCCTAGTTTCACCAGAGCAAAATCGTCATTTTCCTCATAATTATGTGGTTTATTTCAACAAATAACTAGTCAAACCCTTAGTGATTCAACAAGTGTGAGTGGACAATGCAACTGGTCTCATGCTTTCACAATGAATTAGAGAGTTGTCCTTAAGCAGTCCTTGAGGACTCATAGATGTTTCCTGAGAACCTGGGCAGTTCAACGAATAATTCACCTTATTTCTTTTGGAATCACCGCCCTTCTCTGGATGCCTCTAGTTTTGTCAAGTACTTGCATGTACTTGTAGGCAGAGTTTTAAGAGCAATTAATGGGAAAGTTTAAATTCCATGTGAATTTGGGAATAGTAACATGCTTTAGTTCTGTACCAAGACACATTAATGAGTGAAATATGGTATTAGGGAAGGTCTCTCAGCAATCCGACCATTACCAATTGGTTATAGGTGGCGGTGGTTGGCGGAAGAAATTAAACATGATTCAAATGATTTGCCTCCACCTGCATGGTGACATAAAAATTAAGACAAGAATTTTTTAATGGTACAGTGAATTGTGCCTAACTTGACCAGGGACATGGAGTAACAAAGTAAAGATCCCTTTTGACTTGAGGTTAACTGCAAATAAAAATTGATTTAATTTGTTCACGTAACTATGATTCAGCACCTGAGCCACACCAGACAGGGGAGATTTAACGCACCTTGATAAAACTACAATCACTGTAGATCTCCTGGCACTCGTTTGCCAGTAAAATGCCAGTAAATTGCTGCATTTGACGTAACAGTCTAGACTCTACATTTGTAAAATGCACAAAGTCATTTGTAATATGGTCTCTGTGACCATGAACAGGTCATATAACAAGCCTTTTTGGATAAAACAATCAAGGGATTCAGACATTAAAAGCTTACGCCAAGCACTTAACCACCCAAGACAGCATACCATCTATAAACACTTGTGGAGTTGTTAGTATTGGAGAGGTCTTTGGTGTCCTTATTTGAGCTATGTACTTGTGATCCTTTAAATCACCCTTGAGTGGTGGGCTTGATTATAGCCTTAAAATGACTCATGTCTCACTTGCAGTTGCATAAGTCTCAAAACACGATTAAAAGCTATTCCTTGGGGCCACATTCTACATATTAGTAAGTATAAACTTGTAAATGCGATAGTTGAGCAAATATAATGTCTACATCTATGGACAAAGAGTGGATAGGACATAAAGAACATGTGCTCATTACAAGAGCTGTTTGGTGAGTTACTGTGGACATAAATGGATCCAGGACCACTAGCTCTGGCTGTGTTGTGTAACATCTGTGGGACAGACCACAAGACAGATGCATGGCAAACATCTGCCACCACTTAGAGGAAAAAAAGCAGAACAAAAAGGAAACAAGCAAAAGGCCACTTGAAACAAGGAGCTAGGAAGGGGTTTGACCTGATTCGATTTGTTGATTCTGCATGTGGGGTTTCTAGTCTCACTTCTTTAATACGTGAGAAATTGTGCTCACCCAAGAGAGCTGCCATGAACATGTGAATCCAGAACGACAGACGACACATCGTTACACAATATGTTTTTAGTTTTTTTTTTGTCGTTAATTGCTCGGAGAATGCTGAGGTTTATCCATTTCAGTCAGACATTTTTAAAGACATGGCAGAAAAGACATGACCACCCAGAAACTAAATTTCCAAAAATGTCTAAGCATGGTTCAGGATGAGAACAGTGAGGCCTCTGGGGAGCAGTAAAAAATGACTTCCAGGACATAAATATAAAGTCTTTAGAAAGGCTTTCTCAGTCTTGTAGGTATGCAAGTTGCAAGACAGTTTTCTATAGGTTATGTGTAATTTAGGCAAATAACACAAAACTGATTGGAAGAAAACAAAGAAAGCAGACATAAGCAAAGGTGCACATGGAGTCTATGAATAACAACACTCTGATAAGACACAGATGAAACAAACAATGGCTCAGAGATGCAAACAAGAGGGGCAACAAACAAACTAGACACCAAAGGAACAAAACTAGACAAAGCAGAATGAAAAGTAGGACAGGGCTGGACAAGATTCACCCACACTTATTCAGGATGGGTTGCTATGGAAGTGTTTCCATCACGTTAGATGAGACATATTGCACACTTATGATTTTGTGTCTAATTATTGTGATTTACTGTCTAACAATTCTGAGATAATCTTGCAGACTTTTGAAAAAGTTTTTCATTATCGTAACATATCCAGTGCTAATAATTTACTCTAAATGATAATAATTTGCTTAGTATGAGACAGAAATGATCATTCTAAAAATAATGTTTCATTATGAATCAGTTTCATTATGAATCAGTTTAAGTGAGTTTGAGTTCAGTTTTGATGTTTCAAACTTACCCCGCACAATCTATAAAGCACACTAATCTCCAACAAGGAATCGAAAGAATCCTTGAGCGGTAAATGCTGAATGCAGCGTAAAAAGTAGTCTTTTCAGTAATCTTAATTAGATATAGCCTTCTCTTTCAAAAGGTGGGTCTCAAACCACCATGATGGATTCTTTCATGTCTCCAGTGAACCCAAGCAAGAACACATCGTCTCTGAACAGGGTGCTGTAACATGCCTGTCAGGGACAGCAGGGTTAAAACTACATGTTGCTTCAGCAGATTCTCACTTAGTCATTCAGAATCATTACTAAAGAATTTCCCCAGTGAAAATATCTCCCACCTAACTCTACTGCCTAGAGATCAATTCATCCCATCAGTTCAAGGTGTGGTAAATGAGGTCATGTTCGCCTTCCAAACTAATTCTCCTAGACTAGCATGCTACTACTTTTTCATATATCAAATGTTCAGTGTATATTTTGTTAATATAAAGACACTGTGGGTGTGTATTGCAAACTGTTCGTATTTATCCTGTCTAGGTGTCCTGCTGTGTGGGGGCCGAGAGCAGGGTCTGATCAGTATGCATGAAAACTGAAAGGTCATTAGGTGCTCCCACTACACCAGTGAGCAACTATTCGCAAAGCTGGGGCAGCGAGTCTGTCCAGGCTCTTTGTTTTTCTAGCAAACATTCTCATGACTCAGTGTTGTGAGCAGAGCCAAGTCTGTCACTCGTACGGTAAACCGCTACGCTCATGCAAACATCTCCCTCTGTTTCCCACATGCCCGCTTAAAACTATTGTGTTGTTGAGTGCTTTTGACACTTATCAATGAGGTATTCAAGCTTTGTTTTTTTTATCTGAGCCTCTGTCTCTCACAATATCATAGCTGATCAGTGCAAGAACCTCTGTCAACCGAAGCTTGAAGAATTTGTTTGAGAAGGGGCGTGTTCACACTGTGATATTGGGGTTATAGCTGCTTTGTCACCTTTGTGTGTTTTATTCTCTGAATCAGTCTGTTGGTTGTTCATACCATGGTCAAGTTTAAAGGACCAGCTCAATTTAGATTCCGGCAAACATCTTTGTTTTGGTTAACGTCCCAGTGAGAGGAGGCTAAGGACTGAATTCCTGCATGTTAATACTTTGCTTTAGGGTGGATGTCAGTGGAGGGAAGGAAGCATGTAAAACAAACACAAGCAATAATTACATTGTTTCACTTGTTTGCTCGGGGTCTGTGACATGCATGTCGATAAGTGGACATGCGAAACCTAAGGGCTGACAAGGCAGTTCTGTTTCCTTCTGTTGTCTGCAGGCTTTCATTTTGTTCTATTGAATTCCCCTCCTTGCATCACTCCTCTAATACAGCACCACAAAAGTCACTGGAGAAAATTACACTCAAAAGCTACAACTGGTCAGGAAAACATTTTTACTTCTACAAAAGTAACTAAAAATTATAGATACCATAGATACCACGATAGTGACTTCAGTGATTTTAAATATGTTAGTGTCAGGGGTTTCAGGCAGGATGCAGATAGGAAGTCCAAATTTAATTAAACAAACAAACAAAAAACTCACAGAAGCAATACATTCCCTGGGGTTTTAACAAAGTGAAGTGAAGTGACGAGACCATTCTGTCATACGTGAACACACCACGGCACGCAGTGTGAACAACACAAAATTCTTCCACTGCATTTATCCCATTCACCAAGTGAAGCAGTGGTGGGCCCTTGCTCAAGGGTACCTCAGAGGTTCCAGTAGCAGTCAGCAGGAACAAGGGGACAAAATAGGAGATAAATACAGACATACAGAAACAGCATACTAGTTAAGAAACAGACAAAACCACAAGATGCCAACAAGCTGAAATACGAAAGTACATACACTGCCTAGGACACTAGGAACACCCGGGCAGGGGGAGACAAGACACAGGTGGATAACAAGGGGGCAGGACATAAAACACGGTGGGGACTGATGTAAAAACAACAACAAACTCGCATGGCGGACAAACACGTGGTACAGGGGCACACGTTATAGTTTCTTTTCCAAAATCTCTCTTTAAGAAAGCCCAGTATTATTGAAAGTTAGTGTCTAATTACTGTGTGTGCTGGAATTTAAAAGGGCATACTGCGTAATTCAAATTGTCAGGACTGAATTGTAAAGAAAGTCATTTAGAGTGGATTGGTTAATTGCAGAGAATCTTACTGACTTCTTTATAGTGCTGCAATGTCTACAATTAATTACTATAAAGTAATCTAATTTATCATATACTATTTAAAATGAGCAGAGCATCTAAATGTGTCTTATGAGTTTGCATATGTAATGATAATAACACATTATCATACCATTCTCAATGGGGGGACTTTCCCAGTGGAGAGAAACACCCTGGACAAAAAATAGAGAAACACCCTGGACAAGTTGCCAGTTCATCCCAGATATTCTTAACCAGTTAATTTCATACTTTTGATGTCAGTACATTTAATACAATTCATGGAGCTTTTCGAGACCTTTTCCTCATCAGATATTTGGTTCTTATCACCACCAATGAGAACAGTTCTGTCTCAGTGGCTTTCTGCAGAACAGGGCATTTTACATCAAACTGCTCTGAACAGTTTCTATTTAATTAGGCAGACATTTTAATAATGGTATGATCCTTCTTTAACAAATCCATGTGATGCTTGGGATATCAAATAGAAATATGGAACCAAACCTGTGTTCGTCTAAGCACCTCGGAAGACATTAACCAGTTTTCTGAAAACAAACAAAAAAAAATTTCTCTTACTCTTTCTACTGCATTTCATAATCATACAAATTAAGCATGTTTGACTCTGGAAGTTCACTGAACTTCTAACAGTAAGTTAAGAGAACAAAGCTCTCTCTTAGTATTTTGTTCATATGTCATCTGGACTAATTAAGTCAGTCAAGACTTGGCTAGGTTAAAAAATGTTTGCAGTGATTTGATTGGCTTATTTTGATGTTATAAAGCATTTTACAAACAAAACACACTTACTGACTGAGAAATCACTTCGGTTTAGGTACCTAAGACTTTTGCATAGTGTGCCTTTCCTGTATTTGTTTTTTCTTTAATGTAGATTGGGTGGTAGCTCTGGTATGGGAGCCTTTTTATCATCAAATAACCATTCCACAGTCCCTCATGTGGACTTGCAAATACTGTTACAAATGGATTGACAAAGTGAAACCCCCCGTGTCCACAAATTCCAAAATGGAACCACATGAGTGGACACAGCTGGGTACAGACGTTTTGTCCCCACCGAGTTACAGAATATCAGCTAAAGCACACTCAACAATGTGGGTTTGATCGACCACAAACTGAGAGAGTAGGAAAAAGGAAGAAATAAAACTTCCTCCTGAAAATAGACAAAATTAGTCCTGGAAACACATACTGTGTCTACTGTTTAATTCAAAAGAAAAAATGTTAAGTGTCCACATATCTTCATGTTCATATCAGAAATCTGTTCTTATGTCAATAGGTATTATAAAAGCTATACTGTCATTTCAAAATAAAGCCAAAACATTTGAAAGTTTGCGAAAAAGAGAGAAATTGTTCATGTCAGTTGGGTAAAAAATGTTTGTACACAGAATATAGTGTATAATCATTTGTTTTGCTTTTGTGTTCTTTATTTTTAGAAATTGAAGGGTGAAAAGAAAGCCAGTTTAATTTTAGCCTGTCCTAACAAATCAGTGTTGCTGTAGCCTCTCCCAGTGTCAGATCAGCACATACCAGTGCTTCTCCTATTTTTACTTAGGGCTACACCACTAGCTGTGATTATAAAATGTGTAAACACTATGCCAATCAGCCAAAATATTAAAATGAGACGAATATTGTATAAGGTCCTCCTCCTGTAGGTCTTCAAAGCATGGACTCCAAAAGACCTCTGAAGGTGTGCTGTGGTATCTGGCACCAAGACATTAGCAGCAAGTCCTTTAAGTCCTGTAAGTTAAAAGGTGGAGCCTCCAAGGATCAGCATAGTTTGTCCAGCACATCCCACAGATGTTCAGTTGGAATCAGATCCGAGGAAGTCAGCTCTTTAACAATCCTTGGCATGTTCCTCAAACCTTTCCTCAATAGATTTTGCAGAGTGTCAGGGCTCATTATCCTGCTGAAAGAAGGTAAAGGGGCATTTGGCTGACGCTCTTATCCAGAGCAACTTACAATCATTAGTTACAGGGACAGTCCCCCTTGAGCAGGGGTGTTGAACTCCAGTCCTGGAGGGTCGTGGTCCAGCACATTTTGGCGATATACCTGCTCAGAAACACCTGGTTCACCTCGCCAGTTAATTGTCAGGTTTAGTGAATGTGTTTGAGTAGGAGAACCATCAAACTGTGCTGGACACCGGCCCTCCAGGACCAGAGTTCGACACCCTGCCCTAGAGCAACTGAAGGTTAAGTGTCTTGTGCAAGAACACACTGGTAGAAAGTAGGGTTCGAACCTGCGACTTTATGGTCATCAGGTTCACAGGCAAGTGTTTTACCCACTAGGCTACTACCACCATCACTGCCACCAGGTCACACCATTGCCATGAAGATATAGTTCTTCTGCAACACTGTGTAGGTTGATGGTAAATGTCAAAGTATCATCCACATGAATGCCAACTTTCCCAGGAGAACATTGCACAGAGCAACACACTGCCACCATTGGCTTGCCTTCTGCTCATTGATTGCTTCTGCCATGTGTTTCCCTGCTGACAGACACACACACACACACACACACACACACACACACACACACACACACACACACGTTGTTCACGTGATCTAATAGAAAATATGATTCATCAAACTAGGCCTCCTTCTTCCATTGCTCCATGACCCATTTCTGTTGCTCATGTGCCCATTGTAAGCCCTTTCAGCAGTGGCCAGGGGTCAACATGGGCACTCTGACCAGTCTGCAGCTACACAGCTCCATGCTCAGCAAGTTGCAATGCGTTGTGCATTCCGATACCTTTCTAACACAGCCAGCATTAACTTTTTTCAACAATTAGTAGTACATTAGCTCCTCTTTGGGATTGGACCATACACATTAATGAACCATGGCTGTCCTGTCATTGGTTCACCGGTTGTCCTTCCTTGGACCACTTGCATACCAGGAAGACCACATAAGATCTGCTGTTTTGGAGATGTCATGTAGCTATCACAATTTGGCCCTCGTCAAAGTTATTAGATCTTTAAAATTGCTTGTTATTTCTGCTTTCAAGACATGAACTTCAAGAACTGACTGTTCACTTGCTTCCTAATATATACCACCCCTTCACAGGTGCCACTGTAATGATAGAATCAGTGTTATTCATTTCACTTACCAGTGTATTAATTTGATAACTGAACCTCTGGAACTGCTTTAGTATAGCTGTTTTGGGCTCAGTCTTAGGGCAGCAGTTCTAAGGGACCAATCTAACTGCAGGCTTTTACATCAGAACATGTGATCAATTGTTTAAAGACTGGGACCACCTAAATAAATACAGCATGGATAAACAACAAACATTTCTCGAAACTCCATTCTTTTGGGTGTTCCGCTGCTCGAATCAATCCATCTTTTCAATTCAATCTTATGAAACAAACAGGACTGGAAGCAATTCAGTACCATCTGATTCCTGTCACTTGTTTTTGTCAACTGAAGCAGTGACATTCTTGCATGCAATTATCACAATTACTTGATGAAAATCTGTGCTCTGCTGACCTTACAGGCTAAAAGCTGGTGAACACAGAAGGCAGTCTCGCTTTGATACCGTGGAGTCAAGCAGTGGGCAGTGTGCTGAGGCATTTTATCGCTAAGCTGAGTACAGAAGCCTGATAAGCAGAGAACACAGAGTTTACATTCCTTCCTGCCTTTCAGGTGAAGGTGTTCCTCAAGTCACAGTGCTCCTGAGGAGTGTTCCTCTCAGGGCTGCGGCAGGCACTTGGCCACTCAGACTATACAAAAAGGGAAATTTTTTCAATGCCTGCTTTTCCGACTCACTGCCTACTTTCAGAGCACACAAACAACAGCCACGGCACTCAAACAGGGTCAAAGGCCCGGCCTCACAGTGAAACCTCTGAAACTGGAACGCTGTGGCTATAGTAGTATGAGAAAAATTATAATTGTGATTATTTTGAGTGGTACTGTGATCACAAACATTAAACTGTTTACTTGTTCCAAGTAGGATTCCCAGTTATATTTGGATTGTCATTTTGATAGATGAGAAAAACATAGATTTAGAGACTGTAAAACTACAAGAACTAAAATTACTTAGAATGCTTCCTTTACAGGTTTCTTAATACATCCTATATGATACGTTCATTTCAGAACATACATACGTATATGATGCGTTTGTTTCAGAACGTACATATATCAATAATCTTATGAAGCACATCATAAGCTCTCTGCACATTAGAGATCATACGTTTTTAAAGAAAGTCTTTCGCCTCAGCCATCTTTGGAGATTATAAAAAAATGACAATAATTCAAAATGTGCAAATGGAAGCGTTTGAAAGTCTTAAGTCACTTGTCACTGTAATAAGGAAGCTTTACAAAGATTCCGGTTTGGAAAACTCATTAAGATTGCGTCAGAGGTTCAATTCTAACTAATTCTTAAAAATAAATGAATGGATTTCTCTTTCTCATGACATTCATAAACCACAAGGTCTTGCACTGAAAAAGAGTTTCACAATGGTTATGTGCAACAGTATTCGTTTAGTAATGCTCTTCTTACAAAGGTACCAAAAAAAAAGGAATTCAAAAGAAATGGTCCACAAACTGTGTTGACAATTCTGGCAATGCCTAACCAGTTTTAGCAATAAATGTCTCCATAACCTCTGGGTAACTGAGTTCAATATTGTCTGTGTGTGCTGGAGCAGAGCCTAGATTCAAGAGGTGCTGTGTTCTTAATAACAGGATCTTTACAGGATAAAAACAATAGATCATGGTGGTGTAAAGTGGCATTTGGCAGAAGCCCTTATCCAGAGTGACTTGCAGTCTGGTGCAGCACAAATAAAGTGTGTGAACAGAGGGGAGTTTGTGTTTCAACAGTGGCCCAGATCTGACTTCAGATGAGGTTGGTCTGTGGGTTGTAAGTTCCTAATGTGAGCCAAACATACATTTTTTGAGAAATGTCTCACATCTGCATCCTGTCTGGGACTTGATGCTGGAACAGGTTTCTAGTCACACTGTTGGAAGGAACTGTTACACCCCCCCACATTATTTCTAATTCACAGACTTAAGGGGCAAGTCTGGTAGATTCAGGCATATTCAGCTAGTCTGATTGCTCTGCTTGATAAGTAACCCCTAGCCCACATATTGCTTCAGTTCCAGCCAAAATATCCTAAGACAGCTAAGTATAACAGGATGTGTCTCGTCACATCCTCCACAATCAATCACATCATGTGACATCTTCTGTGGAGATTAGGGGCTTTCAACTGTAAAGGATTCAGTGAGGCCTTCAGTAGACATAATCTATTCTTCAGAAGACATAATCTATTCCAACTGTCATCTTCAGCCATGAAAAAAGAATAAAAATGAAGCCAATCTTTATAGGCTACCCTAAAAAATTTTTTCATGACCAAATATTTACTGTAAATAATAAGAATGTGACAAAGGACAAGCAGGAGAAGAGGCACATGCAAGCTGACCTTGCAACAATATATAGAAATAAGAGCACATGGCTCTGAACATGGGTGAAAATGACCAAGGGGAAAAAGAGAACTAAAAACTGGTCAAAAATAGATTAATCAATGCAAAGCAAAGCAAAGGGTGGAGCAAAGGTGGAGCAGGGAGACCAAAACAAAAACAGAAGCACACTTTCAGAGGGAAGGTACACAAGAAGGACAGATGCAGGGGCAAGACAGGGCAGGATGTTTCAGAGAACTGTATTGTCTTTCATATAAAGAGTAACTAACAACTGAATCATCTTACAGATGTTGGGAAACATAGCATGAGCAGTCTTACCCATAGACTCGTAATGGTGAAGTGTGGTGGGTGGGCTCGCCTAAACAGGGAATCAAACCTTAGGTTGCTGTAGAGGTCATCGATGTTTTCTATACAAAACACAGATTTATATACAGGGTATGTAATTTTATGTACTAATATCTTGCCTTGGTTCCTTCTTGTTACCGGCTATTATTACTCAGTAGTTTGTTTTTACTGCCATTTTTTTCTAGTAAAAGGCTAGAATTTGGGGATCAGTAACAGTATAAGTCCTGGATGGCAAGCCAAGCACAACTACTTATCAAATATCTGATGTCAGGAGTGTTTAATCCTCAGTAATTAAAATGACGGTCAACTGCATGAGGTAAGCGTATTACAGGAAGACATAATCTATCACTGTAAGTTCTGTTTTAAACATGGACTCTATATTTTTTTGACAATCAAACGTAGCAGGGCAGATAAATGTTGCTTCATGAGAACAGAGAGTTCTTCATAGCAAACGTGTTTAGATAGAGTTACGCCATGGTTGTAAGTGATAACACCACTAAAATAATGCTTCTAAGTGAGAAACGCTCCTCATGCACATCCTGCCGTTCAACCAAACCAAAACTTCTTCTGATGGGTTTTTTTTTCTACAAAAATCACCTTTAATTTTCCAAACCAACATTTTAAATGTTTATTTTTGGGCATTAAATCATTTTATTTAAGGTTACATAAACTTGTTTGCAATAAGGAGATTGTGCATTAAGAATGACAGTTTTCTGAATAACTAAATTCTAAAGTGTTGAAGTACTCATAGCTCACACTAAGATGTGATGTAGAACAGTGTAGTGGGTGGCTTATGCTTCAGGGTTGGAGTTGAGTCACCATCCACCATGTCCTATATTTAGACAGGGCTGATAGAAAACCTGTGATGTCAGTCTGAAATAAAAAAGCAGAGGCTGCATTAACTGTAAGTGAACTGTCGGCATGGATTCCAGGGTGCAGCCTTGTGACAATTTCAGATTTATCAGGCCACTTTCCTTGGAATTCACACAGGGTTGAGGCAAAAATAATCTCTTTTGTAATGTCTTATTTTACACTGTGAACATTTTATTGATAACCCGGTTGTCCCAACATAAACAGAACCCAAGCTCTTGCAATAAAACGTACAGACAAAGACAAATTAGTAGCACAAGGACAGGCTCAAATATAACGGTATTACGAGAATTTTAAGAAAGCCTCCCTTTCCAGTAAAGCAGTTCTCTGGTGTTCTGAGCTTCTGTGTGCAGTAAGTGTTTTAGCATGCAAAGCCATTGGCCAGAGTAAGACACCAGCGCCTGATTAGCATAAGCTCCTGAATGGGCAAAGGCCTTTCCTGGCATATGGCCCTTTATACAGTGCCAGTGAGTCAGCTACATACTTGAAGGACTGAAACCAAGAAACTGGTTAAAATGACGTTCTTATAAGGGAACTTTGTCAGACCACAGTGTAATGGAAGGACATATGACATGATCATGCATGACGCAGAAATGGATTTCACAGATGTATGTGGCTACCCAGACTCTGCAGTAGAAGTTATGTCTGATTTCTGCTTGTGCGCCCTGTAAATGTTTAATGTACACGTTCTTCATGGTTGGAGGCAGAGATTATAATCTATATGCTGGGAATGTTCATAGATGGATGAAAGGGGTTTTGCTTGGAATGTAAACTAGTCTTACATCACGTGGTGGCTTGGCATAAGCAGAGACACCAGCAGTTTTTCCACTGCACAGTAGTTTGTAAGTCCATGCTAAATCTGTTGAACTGTTTGTTATTGCTGTTGATTCGTTTAACAGTGTAGTTTCACCTTTTTCGCTATTTCTTGTGAATTTCTCTCTGTTTCGCAGAAATAATCTGGACTAAATAACTAAGATTATGTCAGTTCTAAATTAATGCCTTTCCTCCCAGTCCAGTCAAGAATACAGTCTGCTTTGGCATGAACTGCTTTGGGATGAACATGAAAGGGAAAAGCAAAGCTTCCAGTTCACGAACAGCTGTCAGTTTCTGTAGGCTTTGTGAAATGAACCCTGGTAGAGGCCCACTTACAAACCTTGTGTTCTTCATGCATACTGTGTCATGACCTTCCATACATTGCTATGCAACTGACCTACATGTCGCCGTTGCTTTGGCTGCCATCCAATAACTGTACTTTCTAACACAAGAATTTATCTAGTACATAGAATTTTGGCTGCCGTGCCTCTGGTGCGTCTCGCATCATTAGAGTGCCATATCAAGTCCCTGTTACCTGTGTACTTCCACAGAAAATTATAATTTTCAGTATCCAAATGTAAACCTGGCTTTTCATTCACAGAATAATGTTAACTATTATTGTGACCAGCATGAAGACCAACAATGATCAGAACAACAAAACAGTCGCATTTGGTTTCCAAACAACCTGTTGTGCACAGCATAAAAACAGAATTCAGTTTGCACCAAAAATTGTATATCTAACTGTTTTTACAGTTCTTTATGAAGGATAAAAATGTGTGAGTTTACATGCTCAAATTACACTTATGCACCTATGCTCAACAGCTTCCATAAGGATTCTGAGAGTCAGCTTATACTGACCAGAATGTTTAAAGTATACACTATTTAGTGGTCCCAGTAGGATATACATGTGTATGGTAACTGGAACAGGGTCTTGCCTGGACATAGAACAAAAACAAACTTTCAGCAAACGAGATTAACTGGAGATTAACATCACTATCAGGATAAAAAGTAAAATACATCAATGCTGCAATATAATGTTCCAGCAGTTTTTTTTTAACACTATTTGCTTTGTATGCTATTTGCTTCAGAGAACACTATTTCAACCCTCTGTGTACTTGCGTATGTGGCCAGGCTGACAATAGCAAATTTCCCACTTGTGGGACTAATAAAGGTTTATTTTATCTTATCTTATCTTAAACTCTCTTGAATGTTGAATTTGTTTTAGAAATGAAAAAAAAGAAAATTAATGCAATTTAATTTAATTGCATTTTAATTGTTTTTACATAACACAATGCAACATTACGGTTAACTATTACCGACAGTTGTGCTCATAAGTTTACACACCCTGGCAGAATTTATGATTTTTTAACCATTTTTCAGAGATTATGAATGATACACACAAAAACTTTTCTTTCACTCATGGTTACTGGTTGGCTGAAGCCATTTATTGTCAAACAACTGTGTTTACTCTTTTAAAATCATAATCACAACACAAACTACCCAA
>JBBPCX010010456.1:0-17796 GCA_037974365.1 Hydrocynus forskahlii
GCTCATGAAAAAAAGTGTTGCATTTATATTTTGGTCCAGTGTGTGTGTATATATATATATATATGTCCCACATTAGGGCAACTCACCCAGTATATATATATATATATATATATATATAGTAACCTCTGGCTTTTCGTGGGTGTTATGTTCCAAGAGCACCCGCTTATAGTGAAAAACCACGTTGTTGTGATGTGGTAAAAAAAATTAATAATAATAATACGTTTTATTTATAAGCACCTTTCACGACTCTCAAGGTCACTTTACAGAAGTTATCCAGAAATAAATGTTTTAAGTCCTTTTTTTTTTTTTTTAAGCAGACAGTGGATTGTGTTCTCCTCAGATGTTCAGGGAGGGCGTTCTACATTGTGGATCTTAAGCACAGTTAGTTTAAGTGCACTCTCCACGGATACGGCGGGCCAGTTGAATATCTTTAGGCATTATGGTGACTCTCTTGGCATGGATGGCGCACAGGTTCGTATCCTCGAACAGACCCACCAAGTAAGCCGCACTGGCTTCCTGCAGGGCCATGACGGCGGAGCTCTGGAAGTGGAGATCGGTCTTGAAATCCTGAGCGATCTCATGCACCAGGTGCTGGGAGGGAGCGGAGCTTCACTCCAATCAGGTGTCTGATTGCCTTGGTAACCGCCGTGTGCCTCACGAGGCCCGGACGTCACAGTCAGCTGTACTCAGAGGGAGGTTTGAAAGTCCGGGATGGACTGAAAACGCCACTGCTGATCCGCGTGAAAGTGGGGGGTTAGTGTATATAGATGGATAGATAGATGGATGGATGGATGATCAATGATCATTAAATAAATAAATAAATGTGAAGACAATTTCTCGCTTTTTGACAATGTCGATGTATTGTGTCCAAATAAATGCTGTTAACAGTAAATATTTATAGGTACCTATCAAGTAGTTTGTTTATAAAGTTTGTCTGGTCTTATATATTACTGTACAGTGTTATATACTACTGTACAATTACTGGGGGAGCTGGTAGCCTAGTGGTTAGGGCGGTCACCCTGTGATCACCCTGTGATGGGTTCAATTCCAAAGACTGCCAAGCACCTCTGAGGTACCCCTGAGCAAGGTACCATCCCCAGGTGCTGTGTTCCTGGTGGCCCGCTGCTTCACTTGGTGAATGGGTTAAACACAGAGGAAGAACTTTGTGCTGTTCACACTGTGTGCTGTGGTGTGTTCACTTGATGAATGGGTTAAACACAGAGGAAGAATTTTGTGCTGTTCACACTGTGTGCTGTGGTGTGTTCATGGATGACAGAATTCACCAACTAGTTAGACCTGCACTGTTCCTGCCAGTGCAGTAAAGAGTAAAATATGCCAGGTTTGACATGAAATATGCAAATTAAATTATAAATAAGCTGTGGCAGAGTGAAACATCTATTTGTAAACTGTACATAGGCTACAGGTGACTTGAGAATTCAAAGATCAGACACTTGAACCACACACCATCCAGGAAAAAGTTTGTTAATGAAAGGAGGTAAGTTGTCATGCCCAGAAGGAGATCAAAGGAGCATATTAATCACTCCACCCTTTGTATGAATTTACACCATTAAGAAGATAATTTTTTCCATATACATTTCGAAACAGAATTGTTGAACCTGAATCTGTTTCATAAACCTGAATCTGTTTCATAAACCTGAATCTGTTTCATTAAACACTCTGCGCCTCTCGCCCACCCCGCCGCCGTCTGAGAGGGGGCGAAGAGGTGAGATGAACATTTTTCACACAAACAGCGATTAACGAGAGAACAGTGCTTTCGCACGGCGCTGCGAAACAAAAGGCACGCTGAAGCCGGTGGTGGGCACAGGCTGGTGCCACAGAAGTGCGGTCAGTCTGTAGCCAATCTGTGGCGCTGAGTCCTGGCAAGTGGTGAGGTGCTGGCGGCAGAGAAGGAGCAGCAGCACTGCCACGGTGACTCACCACCCCACCCATCAACACCACCATCCTGCGTGAGGAGAGCACTGAGCAAGGAACAGCGAGCAAACCCGCCAATTACACCGGATCTCAGCCCCAGAGCCCCCCTACTTTCCCCTGCTCTGACAGCCTTGACAGAGAGGCACAGGGACAGAGGTGGAGGAGCACCGCCACCCTCCAACCAGCCTGATTAGACATAAATTGGACAGACAGGGGTCTAGTAGCTCCACACACATACACACACACACACACACACACACACACACACTCTAACATACATAATGCTTCATTCCACAAGTGCAAGTTACGGTTCCTTACAAGGGCTCTTCTTATTAAAGCCATAAACTTCACACCACTTCACAACAAAACCTCACAGCCTTAAAACAAATACCAACACACCAGACTTTTTGCTCTTCACCAAGCTCAACTACTAACTAAACAGGAGCACCTCAGTTAAATTCAGTGGAGCATTTTTTGTGATGATTTGTCAAATATAATCTTCCACAACAAATGTTCTTTAATTATTTCTTTGATCTCTAGATTTCCTAGAGGACAAGAGGGGGACTCTTTTCTCATTTGAAGACAAGAATGATAAACACAGTATCAAAACAAATCAATGGTCTCACATCACCAGCGCCATTTTCCCCCATCAGAGACAAAGAACAGTCACTTCTGAGAAACCAGAGATGGTGGGTCCTATATGGTCCTCCCACCCCTAAACCAACGCAATCCCTGGTTTACATAGGGCCCTAGGTTTGTCAGGACCTAGGCTTGGTTGGAAATACTCTTGAAAATCCAGTCTGTTAAAAAAAAAAATGGCTCGATGAATATAACATGACAGAATTGTACAATCCTGAAGGCCATCTTAGTGCTATGCTTAATCCCAGCATACCTAATGCAACTACGTGACCTAATTAAGTCAGAAATAAGAGACTAAGATTGTCAACTTCAACTTTATTCAATAAAAAGGCTCTTGTTTTGTATTTTTCTTGTATTTTTGACATGGTACTTATATAGTCCACTTATAAACTCACACCTCTTTGCACTTTTCTTCTTGTATCAGGGCTCCTATTTTGAAAAATGTTACAATTGTTATATTGTGATAAAAAAGGAAATTTTAGTTTTCTGACATGGGACCTTTAATAAAGCATCATGAAGCAGTGGAAGAACAAGAAGTCTCTGGTCTGAGAATAACACACAATACAAATTCTATTTGAGTCGTATTTGCTAGCTTCTTTCTTTTTTTTTTTTTTTACCAGTGAGGCTTCCAAATTCATATTAGACCGGGAAAGAATGAGCAACAATTGAAAGACACATCTCCTTCAAGCAGAAAAGGTAGAAGTTTGCCATGTTTTGCAAATAAATCAACCAAACAACTATGATGCAACAGTGTCAAGCAAATCAGCAGACAGTAGTGCGGCTGTGGCTGCGGTTCATTTGGCTGCACTGCCCTCTCTTGGTAGACTGTAGTGCTGCCGTGGCTGCGGTTCATGTGGCTGCACTGCCCTCTCCACACATAATTGCCCTGGTCAAGATTAGCCAGCTAAATTGACCCATCATGTTAGCTATCTTGACTGACAGTTGCCTTTGTTTGTTCTGTGTCAGATCAAGAGTTTTCACTGTGTTTACCTGATTGTCTTACACTGATTTCATCAGGCTTATTTGAAAGATACTTTATGAACCTGTATTTCTTTCAGCCAGTACATACAACTTTCACCTGTGTGCTATTAGGATCATAAAATTAATTGCATTAAGTACTTCTGTCTTTGATCTCCTCAGTTAGCTGATCATAAAAGGCTGCAATTAATGCATTCCATTAAGTATTTTGCCTGGCATATCAAAACCCAAGCAGTGTATGTACACTAGGACTGCCTTGATAATGAGCAGTCAGTTTGGCTGCTAATTATCTTGAGCAGGCTGGTCCTTTTTGCAGTTGGATTTGTTTGGTAACGGCCATCAAAAGCCATCCCTAATCAATGGCTGAGTAAGAATGGCATGGCAGGAGTGTTGCGAGGAATCTAACAGCTCTGATCAAAGATAAAGCAGCTCAACCACAAACAGCAGATGATGCATCAGACAGATAAAGTTTCTCAAAAATGCTGCTTCAAAAACAGCTCTGGCCTAAACCTGGCTTAGAGCTACTAATCCACTAATTGCTTTTTGAAAAATGTAAAACTTCTGAATCTAAACTAGACCCAACACTGAAGGCTCAAATGAAGAACACAGTTTTGCCTTTTTCCTGTACCTGAGTTGCATCATTAGCCACTGCTGAAGCCAGTTAAACTTGAATCAGGGCCTGCAAGAAAGCAGATTGAGCATCAGACTTTCTACACTACACAGTCAAGAAACACTACCCCACAAACAGCAAGTGGAGAGCTTGCCATCTCTGTGTTCTAGAGTTTAAAATG
Organism: Hydrocynus forskahlii; assembly: GCA_037974365.1. Lineage (NCBI taxonomy): Eukaryota > Metazoa > Chordata > Actinopteri > Characiformes > Alestidae > Hydrocynus > Hydrocynus forskahlii. Next base: position 4,341 of record JBBPCX010010456.1, read on the forward strand.
CAATTGTGCAGTGTGGGCTTCCAGGACAGGACTTCCAAAACACTGACCGCTCTAAACTACTGTTTGATGTAGCCATCGGGTTGTTTAGTCTAATGGTGGTTGATGGTGTGTTTGGGCCTATGAGGCCACCTCTCCTACAAAAGCTACAATGGCCCAGTCTGGAACATCGAAACAACACAAATTCAACTCAAGTCAGTTTTACTGGGATAACCCTTTTCACAACAGCTGTTGTGACAAAGCCTTTTAACAGGCCCCTTAGTAAACAGGACAACAGAGTCAGTCAGGCATGTCTCCTAAAGAGGAACTGTGAAGAAGACTCCTCTCCATCCTCCGTGGCCAACACCAGATAGTGGATGTATTATTATTTATTTACAATACAGAAGCGAAACATTCAGGAGATTATCCAATGACAAGTTTGTCGAAGGTTTGTCAGCTACTGACCTCATGAATGTGCTAGTTAGGAGAACATGATAGGTAAAATGTTCAGGATGACTGTGAGGAGGAATTTCAGCTTCCAGATACAGGCCAGGGCTTCGTGTGAGAAGTTAACATCATGAGAGAAGTTAAGGAGTTAAGGCATAGCATGATGGTACACTTTGTGGACATATCTAGATCATTGAGGCTTTTCAGGGCTTTTCATGTAAGGCTTTTCATTTTCATGTATAAAACACTTTGGGGTATTTAGTGTTTCTTTTTTTTAAGCAACTTGTCCCGCCCCCACTCCTCCTTTTTTGTGGACTCAGGAGGGACCCCTGGAGAGCAGCTCCAAACTTTGTTTCTCACTTCTTCAGGCTTGCTCCAGGCCGTTCGGAAGGTCTGTTCCGCCTCTCCGGCCTTTGGACGGTTCAGCTCAGCTGGACTCCCTTTCTCCGTCTCGCGGATTGTGCGGTGGTAGTGGGGTTGGGTTTCCACGATGTCTCGCAGCGGTTTGCCGTTATGGCTTGTGCTTTCGTTGAGTATTTCTGCAAGTCCAGCAGCTTCCCAGCACAGACACGGCAACAAGTGAGTACAGCTCGGGACGCTTACACTTCTGCCGTACGCTCTCCTTTACATTCGCGCTGGGTTTAAAAAGCCGTAGGTATTCACATTATTGTTGTGATAAGAATATTAGCCTACGGTCAGAAAACGAGCGCTTCTTTATTCATCTTTACACTCCTCATCTCCGCACATGCGAGGCTCCTGCTTCTGAACAGGACAGATTACTTAAAGCGACTGGAGACAGAGGCTCAATGCAAAGATATTCAGTTCACCCATTCATTGACCATATTGATGAGAGAGAGAAAGAGAAAGAGAGACAGAGAGAGAGAGGCCCGCAGAAGGTTTAGGGGCAGTAAGGCTGGGACCCGAGCTGCAGTGATCAGCACGAGTCTGGGCTAGAGTTGTCATGAGAAAGTGTTCCTGTGTGCAGACTGCCTACAGTCTGCTGATTCTGTGTAGTCTTGAAGTCTAGAGTAAGGATTTTTTCTTTTTCTTTTTTGTTAAAAATATTTGTGTTGAGTTGCATAGGAAGGAAAAAATCTTTTCCCCAAAGGGGATTGAGAAAATAATATACAGTGGAGATCAAAATTATAGAACAGCCTAAAATTTCCCAATTTTAAGGGTCACTGCTTGTATATATTGAAGTCATGCAAGCAGATTTTTTAGCATATTCCAGAATTTAAGTATTCTCTAGCACAACATGAAACTTCAATAAGAAATTTTAAGAACAGCTCTGATCACAATTAGAGATACCTCCCACTTTCAGATACCTCCCAGTTACTGGTCGCACCTGGAGGCAATTTACTTGGTTGGCAAGCCCTGTTTATCTGGCAGCTCTCCTAGTTTGCTGTTGCAAAGTGGCAGGCCACTCTAAGGTGATTGAAACCCTAAGGCAGCAGGTTGTCCCTATGAAGGCCAAAGGGATTACCCTCTCATCCATCGCAAGAAAGTTTGGGCGATCCAAGTCTGTGATTTCAAGAATATTGAAGCTTTACAGGGACACACGTTCATTCAAGTCCCCCAAAAAGGTTGGTCGTCCATGTAAAACAAATGCATGAGAGGACAGGATTTTACGAAGACTCTCAATGGGGAATCGGTTCAACAGTGCAGCTGGAATTGCTTCCCAGTTCAGTGCTGAACAGGGCAAGAATCTGTCTCGTCGTTTAAGGCAGTTTGGACTGAAAGCTCACTCTGCAGTGACCAAACCTCTCGAGCAGAAAGAATAAAAAGGCTAGATTAGCCTTTGCTGAGGAACATGTTGTGTGGACAGAGGAGAACTGTGTGTAAAGAAGTCGAAATTTGGTGGAGGAAGTGTCATGGTTAGAGGGATGTTTTCTGCAGCAGGAGTTGGGCCTCTTGTAAAACAGCTACATGGCAGAGTTAATGCAAATGTTTATCTAAACCTCCTTCAGCAACATTCAATTCCTTCACTGCAATTGTCTCCCAATCAGCCCGCAATTTTCATGCAAGACAATGCCCCTTGTCACACTGCAAAGCAGGTAAAGCAGTTCCTTGAAGCTAAGAACATTGAAACAATTAAATGGCCAGCCCAGCGTCCAGATCTAAACCCAATTGAGAATCTCTGGAAAATCCTTGGCGACAAAGTGATGGCTAAGAAACCCACTACAGTTACTGAACTGTGGAAGAGACTGCAAGAAGAATGGACCAAGATCAAAGCAGAGCAGTGTGAGAAACTAGCTGTGTCCTGTTGGCGCAAATGGGCTGAACTTATTCAAAGCAAGGGCCTCTACACTTCATATTAGTTTTGTAATTCTGTAGCCCTAAAAAAATATTGTTTCAGTCTTGTCTTCTGTTACAGTGGTTGGCTGTTGTCTAATTTTGATTATAGTGTTTTTCACAAAATAAAAGTTTTTGTTGAAATGCCTTGGTTATTTAAAAAACAAATGCCACTACAGCAGTGGGATAACCACATTTGATATTCCATCAAATTTTGAGCAATGAAGATTAGCAATATTTCAGAATAAATCAAGTATTTATGAAGTTTTCTCTAATTTTGATATCCACTGTATATGAATTCGCTCAAATATACATATGAAACGTAATAATTATATCATATAATATTGAATAAACGTGTGTGTGTGTGTGCCTAAAAGATCCCACTAGAGTAATGCTGTTAACTGTATTTCTTCCTGTGGGGTTGGAGTGTGTAGTTTGAGCAAGTGTACTAATCCCTATTAGCTTCAATTAAGAAACAGCTCATGTAACAGCTTAGTATTTTCAAATAAAAAATATTGGATCAAAATGGGCTGGTACTCCATGTTTCAATAATAGAAAAGAAATATGGTGTCTCTATGCTTATCATCTCTTGTTCATTCTGCTTGTGCCGAACAAAGGTTCTGATTTTGAAGTTTGTCCAGTAAAAGTGTTACGTGTATTTTTTCACATTTGATATATGTATTTTATGTGAAATCCCTGCTGTTTTTATGTTATATTCCTGTTTTCTTTTTTCCTTTTGTTTTTGCTCTATTCTCAGGAACTGGTGTGCGTTTATTGTCCAAAAAAACGTGAGCTGTGCAGTGCAGGCGGTTGTGGAAGAGGCTGAAGCTGCGCCCTGTCCCATGAACCAGCCGGACTGTGCGCAGCAGATGAGGTAAGGGGCTCTGGAGAGTGGGTGGCGCCACGGTTCAGACTCATGAACTTGCACAAACTTATTGTTAACAGAAAAAGGAAGCTGTGCATCTCTTCATGTGGAGTGTTTAGTCTGCAGTGATTTAGTGTGCCATTTAGATCATGTTTGTGTGTATGTGTGATCATGTATTTAGCCATGTTTGAAAACCACATCTCCCCAGCATGACCAGTAAAATTGACGTGGGGACATTGGTGTTTTTGGCTCCTCAGGATAGAGCTGGGTTGGTTGTGGAGATTTCAGGAGAAATATTTAGGTATAGTAGAATACACAAGGCAGTGGAAATACCCCAAATGCAGGAATACTTGTCTGTGTGTGTGTGTGGGTTGGGTGGAGTGAAGCTTAATTAGACATTCTCTGCAGTCTAATTAGCCAGCTGTCTTTAGCTGGGCCTAAATGCAATAAAAGATAGGCAACAACATAAGTTTGTTGTTATTGGTCTAGATTTATAGTCCCCATCCAGTGCTGTTTTGTTTTTGTCTCACCATGTTTTTAATATCAATTAATAGCTAAATGGTCACAGGCCATTTTAATGAATCCTAGGAAATACAGAAGTTACTCAACGGCTGAGAGTGGTAGATATGCCATATTTGCTCAAATAAAGTTTTAACTGGAAGTTTATTCTCCTTATAAAAATGCAGCACTGCTCCCAGAAATGACATTATACCAAGTCTTGAGTAATTCCTAAACCGTGTACACTCCCCTTCATGAGTCATAGGTCTTGCAATTTAGAGAATACTAATACAAAAACAGATGATTGACTTCATTGATGTTCATATTGATATGAGGTTTCTATAAAGATTTGTGTTCCCATTGTGAGTCAGACATCTGGGTATTATGTAGGAGAATATGAGCACATGGACTGTGATTGTTTTCATGCATAATTTAACCCACGGACGTGAAAGCTGACCCGACCCCCTCCACACCACATGACGCGCTGTAATCCACTCTTCCCTTTAAAGTGTCATTGTGTCACTGTGGTTTATTGCATTACACACCAACTATTGGCACATCTACAGAGCCAAGAGTATGTCTGTGAATTTCCAACTCATTTAGGAACTTTTAATCACATCAACAATCAGTATGTTTGAGGAAACTGTTTTTGGACTTTTTTATAGTACAGATATAGGGGCAGCTGGTAGCCTAGTGGTTCGGGCGTTCGCCCTGCGATCGGGAAGTTGTGGGTTCGATTTCCAAGACTGCAAAGCACCTCTGAGGTACCCTTGAGCAAGGTACCATCCCCACACACTGCTCCCTGGGTGCTGTGTTCCTGGCTGCCCGCTGCTTTACTTGGTGAATGGGTTAAATGCAGAGGAAGAATATTGTGCTGTTCACAGTGTGTGCTGTGGTGTGTTTACGTAGGACAGAATGGTCACTTTCACCATAGTCTGACTATATTCGTAATAGAGGCAACTGGACCATACCAATATTTTTACATTAACTAGTTAATTTACAGTTTAACATGACCCCCGCCCAACTTTGTAACTGTACACATGAGTTTGCTGTCATTTTTAATGTATGGATGTTTCTTTTTTCCCCATCCATCTAATATCTCATGATGTCTGTTTCTGTCAAAATGTTTGTCTGAAAAGTGACCTTTTGTCCCTCGTGTTTGTTTTGCTGTTATAAAACTGCCATCATGTGTGCATGTGGTACTGTAGAAAGCCAAAGGGTAGCAGCCTAAGGGCAGTCTCAAATAGTCTGGTCAGTTTTAGGACACATTTTATTAGATCAACTAAGATCCAGGGGTGGGTTTTGTGAGGATTTTACTGATACTGTTATCCATACTGCTACTGCTTATTGATACTCCGATTGATAATTTGGTGCAAAACATAAAGACATCACATGCAAATGAATGAACAGATTTAACAATTGTTTTATTGCTATTCATGGCGTCGCAGCTTTGGGCACCGGAACAGGGGCTGGTGTTGCAGCTTCGGACATCAGAACCATTTTAGCTTTTTAACTATTATAATCCCCATAATAATTCTCTGATTATGCATATTATCTGTCTATTTCTTATCATTATCAGTGTTATAAACTGAGTATAAACTGTATGAAGTGTATAAATGTAAATGGACCATTTTTCGGCAGGGTAGCATGAATCGTTAGACTCTGCTGTCAATTTGTGCTTCGGTAGCATTTTTCGACAAGGCAGCATGAATCATCAGAACACCAGCACCAGGATCATAACAATATATCAGGCACCTTCCCAGCAACAGCAGTGTGCATTTTGTCTTCTTTTTACACTTCTGCGTACAATTTGGGGGGGGGTATGAAATTAGGCTTTTATTTTAGTCCTCCATCTTTGTTTTTCAGATATCGGACCCATTTTCGACCCACTTATAGGATTTCCTATAAGTCTGTAACTGAACTTGAATGGAGGTGCTGTCCAGGGTATCAGGGACCAGACTGTAGAGAACTGAAAGGCTCTCCAAACAGACAGACTTTACTTGAACATCCAGCAGAGCTGCACCCTCAACCTCGACGTACCGGACACACTCGAAACACACAAAGTAGGAGATGTCTTTTCTCTCATTTCCATATATTTTTTTTAATACGTAACTGACTCAGTACACTACATCATTATTATCCAGTTATTAATCTTAATTATAAATTATTATGAAACTATGAGAAGTTGTGAGAATGAGGAATGAAAATATGGACCCACCGAAAGGCTAGTAGAATTTAAGGGGTTTAATTATTTAATCAAAATTCTAACACCACTTCAATTTCATGTATCTTGCCATAGGTGTATTTACATAAATGATTGCATATAAATTCTGTGGTTATATTAATATTATTTTTAAAGAATATATTTGCCTTTTTGTCATAGGGACAGAGCGAAGAGAGACAGGACAATATTATAGCCACCATGGAGCTGAGAAAACTCGTCAGCTTGAGGAAGACATGCAGCGCCTCTCGCAGACAGTGCTAGACCTCCAGTCAGCCATGACCAGCATGGCTGCAAATCTGCGGTCCGATCTGCAGGAGGATACCAGCAAGACCCTGGCGACTCTACTCGACGGCATGCGTCTGCCAGACACTGCCAGAACAGGAGGCACAGAGGAAAGTGCAGCTCATCTGGATGGGCACCAGGCCACAAGAGGTCTTACTCATGGAGAAAGGGGGATGGAGGAAGTTCTGGCCAAGCTTAACGACGTGACGGATGCTGTGAAGAGCAAAGCTGAGGCTATTGAAGAGCTGCGTGACACCGTGACGGGACATGACAGGCAGATCCGAATGCTTATGGATGCTTCTCACGGGTTGTCAGTCACACCGGGTGCCTCCTCGGACAGTGACATCCTTCAGACATATATCAACAGCAAATTTGAGAAGCTAAAGAAGGAGCTGGCTGAAGACATGGAGGATCAGATAACCAAGCTGAAGAGTGCATGTGATGACCGGATCTTGGCTATTCAGAAGACATGCGAAGAAGGCCAGGACAGAAGCCACATCAACCTGACCAAACTAATGGAGACCAAAGAGGCTGATCTAAGGAAGGAGATTCGTGAGCTACGCCTAGATATGGCCATGTCTGATGGACTGGTGCGCACCCAGAGGCAAACGGATGATCTACAAGAGGATGATGATCGCAATGAATTACGGCAGGCCATTCAGCAAGTAGCAGAAGCGCACCGAGTCCTAAATGCCCGTGTGGACAACGAACTGGAACACTTGTCCATGCTGCAGCTGGAGGACATGTTCGGGCCTCGCATAGAAGAACTGGAGGCTCGGATGAATGTGACTGAAAGAAATGCAGAGGCTTACTGTTTTTATGTGGATGAGAAAATAACAAAAGAACTAGCAGATGAGATGGCAAAGATTCGCCAGCTTTTGGATGAGAGGTTGAATTTTATGGAGGACCAGTTCACGGCTATGCTTGTCGAGATGAGCAATAACTCTTTCCCAGGAATTTTCAGTGATTCTATAGATGCTTTGCAAATTCAGGTTAACTCCAATAAGTATCTTATTCAGGGACTGGAGGACAAGCTGAATGCCGTCGGACAAATATGCTCAACAGACTGCAAGTCCAGTCCATCCATTGATCCTCAAAACCTTGGGAGTTTAGAGAGCATTGCCAAAGATGTGAGGCATTGTAGGAATGACCTGGATGTTCTGAATACTGACCTTGAGCACAATTCGGCAAAGCTTATTGAATTAGAGGGCATGATTGATCGTCTTTCCCTCGAAAATCACCAAAATGGTGTCAGCGAGCAAGATCTAGACAACAAGCTAAAGCCTCTGACAGACAATGTGAATGGCTTGACTGGAGCTGTAACAGGGTTAGGAGACTCCTTGGGCAAATTTAGACAAGATCTCCAGGCCCTTAACTCTAGTTGCTGCCTGGCAGGGCATGGAGGATGGGTTCAGAGACCATCAGGGGTACCCCCACAGACTCATGGAGAAGGCAGACCAAGTCCTAGCCAGGTGGAAGAGCTCAGAGACTTTCTTGACAAGCTCAGTGCCCAAGTGACCGCAGAGCTGATCCTGTGTAAGGAAAGCTCAGCAGGCATAGCTGAAGATGTCTCCACAGTAAATGGCAGGATTGCTGACCTCGAAAAGGTATGTGAGAACCTGAATGCTGAGACAAATAAAATTCAAGGCATTAAAGATGAACTGGAGAGAAACTTGGCACAGGTTAACTCAACTCTGCAGACACATTCTTGGGAAATTGGGGCCCTCCAGACCAACTTCCTCAACTTTCAGACTCAGTTTGCAACACTGAAGAACCATACCACAAAGCCCCAAGGTAAGTCATTCAAAATCCTTATAGTGGTAAATTTTGTATGTTAAATGTTGTACTATGTACATTTTGAACTGTGGTAGATTTGTGCTGCACTTAAGTGTTTGTCACACATTCACACCTCAAGACTGTAATCACCACCTCATTTGCATTTTCCATTTTGGGGAAAGTGCATCTCAAATATGTCAGTCAGTCCCAGTCTTTTGTTGTAGGATGTTAAGGGGCTCAAATTATGGAAGACCGCATGTTTTCCTTTCAAAACCAGCCAGTGTTGAATCCATAGTTTTTGTAATGTCATGAAAACTGTTTGGCCTCAAGCAATTTGGCCTACCACTCTCGCTAGGCAGCTGTTGGTAGATTTGTGTTTGGTTTCCTTTTAGGGTACAAATAACCAAACCATGTTACCAATGATACTTGTAACCTGGACTAAACAAACACAACATGTTTAAGCAATTATCTGCTAATAGCAGTATGATCCTAATATTGTTCCTCTCAAATGGAAAGGGATTGATTCTGTTTGCTGTTTGCAGGTCCAAACATAACTGTGCAGTTCCTGGATTAAGATCATATTTGCATAGTTCAAAAAGGATGAAATGTATTGGAGAAAACTGCATGACTTAGACAACTTTGACAGTGACAGTGGAAAATGAAAACTGCCACAGATGTAATTTAGTCTCCCTTTTTGCCACAATTAACTTTTCCTGATATGATTAATATCCAGAAGTAAAGTCACGCAAGAAAAAGCCAGATTCAGTTCGTATGTGTCTTTAAATTTATTACCAGACATGGTCCTCTCATTCAGTTAATCCTCCTGTTAAACAGCAAAACTCTATGTTGTATCTATAATGTGCACACTCATGGGTCCCCATGCCCCAGGTGGGGTGCCCCACATGTCTGCCATGTAAACACCAGAATAAGAGTTAAGGCCTAATGAATGGAGTCATGTATAGTTACACAGATGTGTGTTGTCACAAGCAGATGCCTAATTGGGGATTTCCACACAGCGTCGCATGACCAAAATTCTTTGGTGTCATGATGGAACAGATTTTGTTTATTTTATATTTAGAAAGATATATATCAGGAAGTGCAATTAATGCAACCTTAGGGCTTGGGCATCATAGTTTATCTACTTGTTGGGTTGTACACACAACTGAAAATGATCTCCTCATGTTTCATACATTAAGCATCTGCACCCCTTACATACAGCCCATGTCAGCTGAATGAGAAGAGGACCCCCTTGCTTCCACCATGAACTTTATGAGCTTGTGTGTTGTGAGGTCCTCTGGTTGTCTACGTTTCACCATGCTGAATGTTACAAAAAGGGGCGACTGTAGTGTGTCTTTGCTCTGAGATCTGGTCCTCATTAAGCAGTGACTGGGCCTCTAGAGTGTGGGGCTATGAAACGGCCTCTTTCCCACACCCCACTGCAGATGTTGGGCTGTAAGCCGCTTGTGATGTCACGCCTGCATGCTGATTCCTGGGAGGCTCCCTGTAAAGACTGATGTCATCATTCCTGCCTGGGGCGGACACAGAGTGCTCTCAAATCCCCAGCATGCAAGGAACTCTCATTCCAAAACTGAAATGCTTTTGCATTCTCGTATCAGTGTGTCCATTTGTTTTCAGGGATTCTTGTAAAGTTCTTTTGTTCAGCAGTTTGAAACTAATAATGTTTTGTAGGAAACTGGAGGAGAATAACATTAGTCTTAATACTTTTAATAGTGTGTATTATAACAGGGTGAGGTGCTCAAAAGCATGTTGTTCTTGAGCCCCAAAAATGTAGAACAAGCAAATTTCTGTAGACAGCAAGACAACTGAGCTTGCTGTTCAAAATCTTGAAGCATTACTCATTCACTCTAGCTATGAACAGGGACAGGAGTGCACGGTTGCACAATTCTGGAACCAATTCATACAGCTGGCCCTGCGATAACAGCTCAATGTGCAGTTGTGCGGTTTTGGTTTCTAATAACGTCTTTTCCATAGCTCTTAACTGATTGCTTCTTGTTTTCGAAATACATGGCAAAATTCATGGGGCTTAAAGTTACATAACTACATTTGTTGACTCCTTCTCTTGTCCAATGAAAGTAGGCTAGGTATCACAGCACGGAGACACCCACTTGACACATGCGGTTGAATCCATAACCTTTTACATGATCCCTTATGAATAAGCTGATACTCCATTGACCTTTCTGATCAAAGCCTTGCATTTCTGTTCTCTTAAAATATCCCCTTAAATGGATCTCTACACTGCATATCTTAGCTTGCAACCCCACCCCCCGTCAGTCCTAAGCCTTATCTTCTCCTTCCTCTCCTGTCTTTCTCTTCCTGTTGATTTATATCTTACTAGGAGAGCATACCAGAAAACCTCTTCCCTGTGGCTGGCTTCCCTGTGTATTTTTCTCGTTGCTGTAGTTAGTCTTCCAAAATTGATTTAACAGGGGGAATTAGAGGTCAGAGGTGTGAGTCAAGGCCCACCAAGCCATCTGTAAGTTTCCAGATCAGATCAGGCTGAGAACTGGGTAGGTCCTTGTCAGTGCAGGGTGTGGTTCTGTATTCGTTAATAACACTTTGCGTGTCCATGTGCAGAACCTTCATCACCTCCTCTGATTCAGTTTTGCCTCTCAAACCATCTCTGGCATGTTCAGAAAGCACCAGTTTTAATCCAGTTTCCCCACCTTCGTTATTTTAAAAAGCATGCTCCCCATGCACATACACAAACAAACCGTATCTCAAAGACTGAATTCCTTGCTGAGAGTTTGTGACCCTTCTTTTCCATAAACAAGCCCTGCATCTAAGTCTGAGACACCCCCATTGACAGGAGTGTGTTTTTTAAAGTCGGTGCCTCAGTGACTTAGTGCTGTTTAAGATGCCACATTCGTGAGTGCAGAGCTTTGGAACTGCAGTGCCACAGGCCTGTGATTTCCTGAGGCACATGGGAAACGCACAGTTAGATGACAATTATCTCATGGGAAACGGGATGTACGTGGGAGGCTGCTCATGCTGCGGGGAGAGGTGCTGTTGGAGCAACAGCAAAACGCAATAGAAAGGGATTGACGCAGCTTCCCTGAACCAGGCGATTGGCCCTGAGGAGGGCCCATGGGATCTTTTCTGTTGTTTTCTTGTACTCATCAGTGGTAAGAAGGGGGTGGGGGTGGGGGGGGGGGGGGGTGAGAAGCTACAGGGATGACTAGACCCCTGTGTGTGGAATGAATTTGTTTTGCAAAAATCCAATGCACCAAAGAAGGATTTGCAGCTGTGCAGTATGGCTAAAATAAGATTTCCCCTTACCTCAAATGTGCTTGATCAGCCATGAGACACTGGCTACAAGGCTAATGCAGCTAAATGTCGCCAATTAGCACTTTCGTCACATTTTATTAGGTACTCTCAACAGTTATCTGTAAAAATAGAAAAGTGAATTGCATGTCAAAAGGCTGCACTATGCAAATGAGCCTCTAACTAATAATTCTGTTTCTGACAGCGTGACCAGTCACAGCTCCAGGTGAATGTTACTGGTTGTTCTGATGAATCAAGGTGTTCATGTAGTCTGACAAAAGTAAAATTATTTTGGCCAGTCTTTAACCATTAAAGACATTGCTTGGTCGAGGTGTTTTTAAAGGGCTTACATTTTACATTTTCCTTCTATCTTTCCTTCCTTCTCCGATGTTTGATGGTTTTGTGTACCTGAAAGATTGAATTATTCATCATAAAAAGTGATGATATGGGCACTTTAATATCTTGAAACTGCAGTACGTAGCAGTATAATTGCAATACTAATATTCTGTTCGTATCATGCAACTCTAATTAATACATTGAGGAAAAGATATAACATGTGCCATAACTCGTGAGCAAGACCTCTTGACTGACTTTTGGAGTTAGGGGAAAACTTGACATGAGCATTAGGTTGTGTACAGAGGACCTTAATGTTATTTACACAAAAGGTTTATAGCATTTCCAGGAGTTATTGTGTTGGGTGAACGTCAATAAGTTTGATGGCAGATCGCTCATTTTTTCCATTATTTTCATGTTTTTATTCTGTCATGACGTGATTCATCCACCAGGTTTTCTAGCTCTCGACATAACTGTTTGATCTGACAGAATTTGTTCCATAAGCTGAACCAAATCTCCCTCACTCCCTGTTTCTCTCATTCTCCCATTTAGAACTGCCAGTGAAAGAGGTGAGACCAGGAACTGTCCCAGACTCTCGGACCTCAACTCAGTCCAGGAGGATGTATATCCCCCAGATCCATATTCCTCTGATAATACCCCAAAGGACAGTGCCAGTAACCCCCCATCCATTCACCCTCCAACAACCCCACCACCCACAGCAGCCAGGCCGTGGAACCATGCACCGACCAGTCCTGGAGGCTGGGGAGGCTGGACCCCCTGGCTACATACGTAGAGTGACCACCAGACGACAGCGTGGTTCTGAGGACTCTGGGAATCCACTAAAAGGGTTTGCAGGTGCACCAGGTGAGGGACACATGTAGTCCATTTCTGCACCTGAACAAATTAAAAGAGGAATTAACAAGAGATATCCAGAGTTTCTGATATCCAGTGAGCACACACTTTGTATGGATTTTTTTGCCCTTATTCCCAAAATCACATAAACAGGACTATCTCAGATTACTTAATGACTTTGAGACTTTGACTTAATGACTTTGGTTTGAGGCAAGTATATGATGACATATGCAGTTTGCACAGTGCTTCTTGTATTTATTAGCAATATTAGCCTCGTATCAAGTATAAAACTAAAGCAAACTTTAGATACAACAAAAATCCCCCCTTACACCATGTTTGTTTAACTACACACCTTTATATAATTTTTCTTTCCTTCATGACAGGCTATCCTCAAGTCAGTCCTGTAGGTAAGCGAAACAATAGCATTTTTTTTTTAACCAAATCTGGGGTTGGGTCAGAGATTTGTCTTTCATTAAAGCGATTTTTAATTAGATTTTTACACATTACTATTAGGGTTGCACCGATACCACTTTTTTACAAACCGATACGAGTACGAGTATTTTTATTTGTGTACTTGCCGATATCGAGTACCGATACCGATACTTCTTAGAATGGTGTCCGTGCAAGTG
>JBBPCX010010466.1:0-17795 GCA_037974365.1 Hydrocynus forskahlii
GTGGTGCGGTGCGGGGTGGGGTGCGGGGTGGGACCAAGTGTGAGTGAGAAATGTTGTTTTAGAAATAAAAAATACAAACACTGAAACATGATTCTAATTAAGCTCCAGTCCAGATAGATTTGTGTCACAGTGTGCAAGTGCTCACCTGAACTCCCTTTGATGAATTATAAATGGGTTGTGGAGACTCTCTTCCTTTTAATTACTTCCACTTTCCTCTTGCATTGACACTCTTGAGTGAATTATGGTCACTAAATTACTCAGATATTAAAACATAATAGTTTCTGTGTGACATAATAAGATAGGATATCATTGCACTCTACTGTTCCACCCGAAATGCTAACTGATTTTAAAAAATGCTGATTTCGTGTTGATTAAAAACATTAAGTCAACACAGATCATACAATACGGTGGATTTTCCAGTGTTGAATCAACAACCAGTGTTGAATTAATGAACTACACTGATTCAGTGCTTTTGTTCAGTGTCAAATCAACATATTTTCAATGATTTCAAACAGTTTACAAACTGAGAATTTGTTTGATTTCTCAGAATTTCTTTGCAGGTCCTTAACCTTTCTGTTCCACATACAAATGTCCCAGAAACATTGTACAGAGCACTCATTATATGATGCATCACCCTGTATAACACTCCACATTCCTCGAAAGCCTAATCACAGTAGCATTTGTCCTTCTAGGCCTTCTGCTGACTAAGCAACATAACTGACTCATGAATTATGGTCTGCCTAAAGCAATTAGGGAGAAAATAAAGTGTTTTAAAATGCCTTCTTGACTGTGATAGCTGCTATTCATCATAGTATACGTCCTCCAGATAAAAGCTTCTGACCAATCGCAGCATGTTCCAAGCACAAGTTGAAAAGTTAGCCCAAAATGTTTTCCTAATAACTTAAATGAGGGGTCATCAAATAGATCTATGCCAACAGCAAACTCCCACTGAGAAAATGCGCTCAAAAACACACTCCAATCACTTTTACAAGTTTAGGCACACTCTCATATTTAGTGTACTTTTAACTCATTCACATTCAATCACACCACAAAACCCAAACCTATTCTCAGCTAAATTCATCTCAGTGTTAATAAAAATCACTCCAAACATGAGCGTTTTACTCCCACTAGATTTTACAGCTATTTAAAATATATTTACATATTTTATATGTAATGCATCTTATGAACTTGGCTTATAAATTTTACATTTTACAAGGAGCTCTTAGCACTCGAGTAGATTTTGCGTGCATCACTGCAAAGGAAGTAACTGGCACAAACTGAAGGATACTGAACTAAAATATGTCATTTGAAAGTCTCCTGCCAGCTTTTTGTAAGAGATGCTTATGGAAGTGTCACCACAAGTGGTATTTAACTCAGTGTAGAACAGTGAAATTCAAGGCAGTTAGGTTGACGTTAGTGTTATAGATCTCATTATGCAAGTGTGAAAAATCAAGTACTGTGTGTTGCTCTCTGCAGTATAACTGCTGTCTCATTTTAATTTTGTTGTTGTTGTTGATATTTTTTTTATTTATAATGTATTTATTTTATTAATGTAACATTACTACTGAATGTGCTTTACAGCCCTAAAAGTAACATGAAAATATGTAGAGTGAAATAACAAACTCAGAAGAAACAAACATGAACTACAAACACTAGTACTTAAATGCCACTAAATCAAATGAAACTGAAAAATAATAAACAAAATAAAAACTACATACACAAAGATTCCATGAACATCACAGTAGGTTTAAATAATTCACATAGAATTCAGTTAATGTGTCCATTCATGTATGGGTAGACCTGCCAGTAGGGGGTCATTTAGTAATTCCTTTGCTCCTCTGGTATCGCGGGCCGACCCTTTCCCAGTCGAAAACTAAACTGTACTCTTCCATCAAGATCAAATTGGTTAAAAAAATGGCAGGCACCACTTGGTATTGGCTGAAAATCAGAGATTAACTGTACATTAGATAAGAGAGGTTTAAAGATTTCACTTTTAGAATAACATAGTGAAGATCACATCCGTACAAATGTACCTCAGATTTTTGGCCAGTAGCTTCTTTATTCTTTGGCCTGCTGCATGAATAAATGTACTTTGCAAAGGCTTCAAATGTGGCTTAGCCAGTTACACATTCCATCCCACCTGTCTGATTCTCTTTTAGCAGACACCCAGTAGTTTTTCCTTATTTGCCATAAATTTTTTTTGCCTATTTCTGTGGGGTGATGTAAATAGAACTGAACCACAAGATCACACATTAAGATATTTCTTTACACCTGTACTAAAGAACAGAGAAGAGGAAGTAGGCAGTAGCGGAAAGTACAATTGTGGACCAAAATAAGTTAAACAGTACCTTTCCACTATCTGTGCTGCTGCTCCACAAACGTCTTCACAGTCACTATCATATCTGAGCACCAAAATGGAAAAAGGCATGCATAGGCTGTGTCCAGTCAGTAACACGTCAGTGTTATACTGTTAGACTGCACTTGTTCCAGCATAAAGATTAAATTAAATGCACAGAATAGGCTATGATATATTCTATTACTGTTCATTCACTGTATTTATTATATTACTGTTATATGTAACATTAAACACATAAATAGTGTGTGTTTAATGTTACAAACAGTAGTCCCAAAATCCTACTGTATTCAAAGTGAAAGATATGATATCAACAGTGTAGAATAAAAAAAAACAAAAAAAAAGGGTTAAAGGATCACCCTCTCCTAAAATTTCCTTGTAAACTCAATCATGTGTAACTAATCACATTCTCCATAGAATGCCAAGCTACTTAGCTTCCACCTGGTATCAACTGTAATTCTTTTGATTAGTTCATCATTAAAAGAGCTATTCCTTGAGCAAGCCATCTCTTGGTAGTGCAACTGAAAGCAAACAATCAATTATGGATGGCAAGGCACTTTCAAAGGCTTAATCAATCCCTAGGAGCAAAGTATGCAGCAAAAAGTGTTTGGTACTACTAGGACCCACCCCAGATCACGTTGCACACAGCAAACTTGACCACAAAGTGCCTGAAGGACAAAATGTCCCTAAGTGGCCTAGACATAGCCCAAACCCTGCTGAAAATCTGCAGAATGACTTGAAGATTACAGTCAAACAGCGGTCACCATTCAATGGTCATGTAAAGAAAAGTGATGAAATATCGTATAGATATGCAAAGTTGGAAGAGAAGTAACTCAAAAAGTTCAAGGCAGTAATTAAAGCAAAAGGTAGTTCCACAAAGTACTGACACAGGGGGATGATCTTCTATCCATGTTTTCATCTTTTTTCTGAACTGTTGCTATCATACCTTTCACTCGGTTGTTATATGTTTCAGGCTGATGTGAATGTGTATAGTTTCAAGAGGGGCAGTTCCGTACAATATGCCACCACCATGCCAGTGTCTCTACTGTGCTGAGAATAGTCCACCACCCAAATAATACCCATACGGTCTCAGATGAATGCGGTAGAGGGGTGGCGATAAATTCTGCAGCAACAGATGGGCTACGGTCTGTTTTTGTACACCTCCACAGTGTTGGGGTTTCCAAGAAAGTGGCCATTGAAGGTAAATCTCCTTAGCAGCGGTACAGTAGAGACTTTGGTAGCAACTCTGTACACACCATCAGAGGCTACAGGCTGCACAGCGTCTGCAAAAACTCAGCAGCAGCTCAGTAGGAGGTGAGGCAAGTGGAAAAAAAAAACTATTGACTGGGTAGCTCCAACAGGAATTGCTGCTTACAAAAGAAAATCTCTGCTGTGAAGAGGAAAAAACAGCATAGCATATGTTACACACACAATAGGGTGGAATAAATCACCTGGAATGTGAAGCCCTGCAGCTTTAGCATGACTCCATGTGTAAAAAGGGATATATGTAAATAGCAGAGAGTGAAAAAGACTCAGACTCAGACTAAAAGAAAAACACTCCATTTGACCTCACTGTTACTGCCTGACAGACTGAGCCTTTATACACCCGAGTTTCCATTGGTGGGTTTCTGTAAGGCTGCTTTAAAGCACACACACCGAAACACACACACGTACAGTTACAGAATCTCCCTGAGGTGAGACAGAGTGAGAGAGAGAGAGAGAGAGAGAGTGTGAGAGAGAGAGAGAGAGAGAGAGAGTGAGAGAGAGAGAGCGCACGAGAGATAGAGAGAGTGTGAGAGAGAGAAACAAAATGGGTAGAAAAAAGGAGAAATAGTAAGAGACAGGTGCAGAGAGGGCATAGAAAGAATAAGAGAATGAGAAATGGAGAAATGGGAAAGAGAAAGGAGGAGGGAGATAAAAAGAGCAAGGAAGAGAGGGATAGATCAAGAGCAGAAGGTAGAAGGCGAGGAAGAGGAGTGAGAGAAGAGTGGCCATCTCTCTTTCATCGCCTCCCTGTTATTGATTCTTTGTCCAGCTTTGGTCACAAAGCCGAATCTGACCTAAAAGCAGGTTAAAGGAGTTCACCGCCCAGTCTACAGGCTGCACACACACCCACACACACACCTTTCTGAGGCTGTTTTTTCCATGGGGGCTGATGACAGACGGATCGATGAGGAGCACAAGTGTTTTAGAGCAAGGGGGAGATAAAGGCTGTGATTATGAGAATCAGACAATAGCTGCTTTCAGTTATGTAATGAATGCTTTCAGTTCATCACTATTAGAGTTCTGCTCTAACGCTGACACAACGCCCACGTCTCTCAGCTTTCAGAGAAAACTGAAAAGAAACTCCTATTGCACACCCACCGCTTTCGTTCCAGTCAAATCAAGCCAATATTATCTGCATAGCACTTTCACCATTTACAATACACATCATCAGAAGGCATCCCTCTAATGAGCCGTCTAGTCTATTGCATTCACCTCATATGGGAAGTTCGAAAATGTGTATAAAAAAAGAAAACTGGATGGCAGAAAATTTAAAAATAACCTACATTTCATAAAAGATGTTTTAATGTTTGGATGAGGTGGATAAATGGTTTAGCAATAAAGGAGAAAAACGAAACCGGCTTTTGAATAAGTGATGATGTATCGGGAATGAACGTCACATGTTTCTGCTCTGATATCAAACATCAACGCACATTTTCAAATTTCAAGTGTAGGTGTGGACTGATGCCGCAGGGGTGATCAGTGTTGTGAGATAATGTGAGGTAATGTGAGATTGAATGGCCACAGTGATTTAGCGCATATTTTGTGCATAACGGTTGTTGGAATAAAACTGCGTTTTCTTTTAACGACTTTTTCAGAAATGTCCTTACATTTGCAAAATGCTTCAGCATTCATTTTATACAAGGTCTGCTTTACTGGAAGCAACTTGTACCTGCACTCTCACTCATCTCCTTTAAAGAAGCAAGTGACTGTTTTTCTGCAGCGGGATGAAGTTGATTCTGTAGTCAGGAGAAGAAAACAGACTGTCTAACATGTAGCGCACTCAACAGCTGCTCAGTTCACAACCCATATGCAGTTAATGTAACTACCACATATGCCTCTCTTGTGCCGAGAAGAAAACACAACCGCATCGTTTACTTTTACGCCCACAAATGTGCAAAAATGTGCCTGAGGCTGTGTGCGTCTTAGTGGTGTGATTATCAGGTGGAATGTTAGAGAGAAGCACGAGCTGCTGAGCTTACCAAAATGAATACAGATTAAAAGGATGGAACAGAATGACATAAATCAAACCAAAAAACACCCTGACCAATTTTTATTAAAAACCTTGTACTTCCACTCTGGCCTTTTTTCTCTGAAACGTCTTTCTTACCAGGTCCACTATATAAGTATATTCTTTCAGACTGTAGTCCATCTGTGATGTTAAATTTATCAGCGCCCCCCTACCCCCCGCGTCAGCCCCCAGGACCAATGCTGACCAAGTATTATTTGGGTGGTGGGCCATTCTCAGCACAGCCATCAAACTGACACGGCAGTGGCAAAGCAGTGTGCATAGCGCTGGTAGGAATATATCAGACCCAGAAATGTTACAGGAGTTTTTACACACTGTGTAGGCCGACAGTAGTCTACCACCCAAAAATATCCAGCCAAGGGCACTGCCGTGCAAAGGCAAAAGACCGTAACATCAATTTTGGGCGAAAATGAGTTATCACCATTTTTGGAACAATGGACATCATGTAGAAAAATATCTTGAGTCAATTTTGTTGCCGTCTGGTAAAAATTAGATGTTGTTTTTGCCGTAACTTCCAAAAACAGGGAAAACCAAGACAGAATCCTGTAACATCAGTTGCGGTTTTTTAGCTTTGTTCCGCTGCACTCCAGAACACTGTAATTACAATGAAGTTAAGGCATTCTGCCTTTGTTTTACCAAGCACCAAAGTAAAGGTACTGTTTGCCGCACTGAAGTTACGGTGTTATGCCTACTGTATGTCTTGTATGTAACTGAAGCACTTTTCCCACACACATTAACTTCAATAAAGTGAAAAGAATATTGTCGCAGTGGTTATTTTGCTATCTAGCATTAAGAATGGGAAAATGATGGTGGAGTTGGCATTGAAACGCAAACACCAAGATCAAGGTAAGGATGATATGGATACATGAAAAAAAAAGATTTTCCGATATGCAATCTACTTCAGATTTTGTAAAATTCAGCTAGGATACTGGTAGCCTTGATAGCTAACTAGCGATGCAAACTTGGGCTAACCTAGGTTACTTGACACACAAAACACCACTGTTCCTGACCCACAAACTATAGCCTACACATGATAGATGGTGTGCCAGCTGCAAGACACCATAACTAGTAACTAGTAGTACAAGTTTTCTCGTGTCATACAGGGTGGCTACTCCCTGTCTGACACTCCACTTACTGACAGAACACAACGCGAGTAGCGCTGGGGACGCCTCACGCTACACCTCCCCGGAGAGGAGAAAACATTCACACCACGAACACAAACCAACCCAGCACATATAACCTAGATCGCTGCTTACCTTCTCTTGAAACCTGGTCAAAATGCATGGAAAACAACATCCACTGAGAAGACAATCCATTGTTAAAATCCGTTTTCAGCAAGCCCATTCGCAATATAAATGTGCCGGTAAGCCTTCTTAAAGAGACTAGTTCCTTACAACATCAGCAGAAGTGCATTTTAAAGACAGCAGTGTTGAATTAAACCTCAGAAAAGGTAAATGGTATTTGAGAAAGGGTGTCTACATATTACTGGCATAGCCAAATCAAATGTAAGAAATATAGGTGGAAGGTTATGTTATATATAAAATATATACAAATACAGATATATATAAAGGTTACTTTGACCTCTTAAAGTATTATTTTATTTACATTTTTTTAAAAAGTACAAGGTTTTAAAATGATCCAGTACAGTTGTAGCCTTAAACTTCTCATTATTTTTAATTATGTAATATTCTATTTATGTAATATGCCTTACTAGACAGAACTCACTAAATGTTATTTTAAGGCTGTAATTGTAATCATAGAAATGTTTGTATAGAGTGATAAAAGTCCAAATGGCCAATAAATTATAAGGTAAGGTATTTTGCCTTTGTATGACCCATTATTGGTTTTGCAGAAAATGCTAAAGCAAAATACAGTTACTTCCGAATAAGGGTCAAAGGTCAAGTTTGAGCTTAACATTTTTTTATGTAGATAAATGTATTCATTATGACATCTACTTGGCAAATTTTCAGTGTCCTACCTATCATACAACTGGCTGGACAACAAGAAACTTTAAAGTCATTTTTCTCAGTTTCACTCTCCGGTAAGTTAGGGTCTTTTGTCTGTGTAGAGCAGAGCAGATCTGGGGCCAGAAACAGAGCATTAATGACAAGCTGTGTCAAAATATGGGTTACACACTTATCACCATTAACATTCCCAGCCCATTATGTGTTGCTGGCAACGTTTAGGCCTAAATAAGAAAAGGAGACTTTCTGAACAGCCTAGGATGCCGTTCTGAATTATTCATGACACCGTAATGAGTGCTAAAGCTAATCTGTCTGCTAGTGGCAGACCCATTCCTCCTCAGCAAAATGCTGCAGCCTACCAGATTGCACTTGAGGTGAAAGGTCATCACAGGTTGCATAAATAATAAACGGTAAGCCTAATCGATGGACTTTGTTGGGTTGATGTAAGTGCTGCCTAGTGAGCTAAAGGTAGTTCTCTATTGACCAGAAGGAAGAGTTTAACGAATGTTTTCCTACCGTCTACAATCCCAGACAGGCCTAGCCTGCAGAGGGTACAGCAGGGGTTGAATAACTGTTACAGGATTGTGCTTGAAATTTTGAACTGAACCCAAAAGTAGCCCAAGACTATTTGTTCTTATTCCAAGCTGACTGTTCCCAATTCAAACCCAATAAATTCTGACCAAACTCAGCTGTAGTATAAAAAATGTCAAATGAACTCAACTGTGGCCAGACAAATTTCTGTTCTAACTCAACAAATACTGTCTGAATTCAGCTGTAGCCAAACACAATTTTGTCCCAACCTGGTTGTAGCCTGACAAAAAAACAATTAGAACATGACTGTGGCCCAGTAAGTGTTGCTCTCAACTAGAATGTAGTCCTGTTCAAACCCAACTGTAATCTGAAAAATTCCATATAAACACCAGTGTAGTCAAAAAACAAACAAATAAGTAAATTAAATAATATAAAATCATTGACACTTGACCGTAGCCTGACGAAATTCTGTCCAAACCTAAAAATAACCCAACAAAATTCCATCCAAGCCTCAGTGAGGCCCCTAAAAATCAGTCCAGCTTGACAAAAGTCTGTACCTGAAAGAAAACCCAACAATATTCCACCTGAATCTGACTGTACATTTCTAATGATTTCATCCTCTTTCTATGCGACAGCCATCATCCATTAACTGATAAGCATAATTACCAATTGATAGCCTAAATAACATCAATCTAAAACCCTTCAAACCATACTAGATGACAGAGGACACAGCAGAGGTTGAACAGGTGTGACCTACATTTAGGTTCTTTCATATCCTAAGGCCCTCTTTCCCTAACTGTCCATTTTTTTGCATTCCATTGCATGTCGCTCTCTGATTTTCCACTCTTGGGAAATGATAACAGCTGAATTTATCTAGACTTTCTTTCATTGTTCTTTCATGAGCCCATCATCTCTCCATCAGCAGGACTGTTCTCTCTTGTTCTCTCTCTGGCTGATATAAGCATAATCAAAGTTTACCATCAAAGCCCCGTTGGGAAGGGATCTCTGACAGGCTGGACTCTCTCAGAGTCACCCTTTTAAACGGTCAAAAACAAAGATGAGGGTCAGTGACGGCCATTACAGAGGCTATATTTTTTTGATTAACCCTAAGAAGTCTAGCGTTACTGTCATTTTGCTATAGTAAATACATGTACTGATATCAATATACATATAATTACATTTTCATTCACTTTCTGAAAAGACAGATTTGAGCCTGCACTACATACATTTTTGCTTTTTTATGTCAAAAGAATGACAAAACAGTACATTTATAGGGCTCTACAAAACAAGATTCACTGTGTGTAGCAGTCAAAACATTCGTGCAGTTTAACCCTAGGAAGTCCCAGTTCTCGCCTGTACTAACTGGGACTTCCTAGGGTTAAACTGCACGAATGTTTTGACTTTTTATAAATCCACAAGAAGTAACGTTACAGTTTGTCACACCCTACCTTTTGTTAAAAAGGTCAGGGTCGCGGAGTTTTGCATCGATGTCGTAAACAAAGTGCTCCTGGGTAATGGTGACCGTGTTGTCCAAACTGTCGTTCTTGCTGATGGTGACCACCGGATATCCCATCTGCAGCGTCCAGCGGTCCATCACCTCTTTTATGTTGATGTCCTTCCCTTCCCTCTGCATTGCCTGCAGGACACAAACCACACGCAACAAAAATTCTCCGATTAATGTTCAAATGGGACTCAAGTCATGTCTAAAATGGACTGAATTTATGTGAGAAGCAGAGGCGTAGTCATGTGATGTCAAAACTGTTCAAAAAAGAAAATGAAAGGTGAATGGTGCTTATGAACTGAAGGAATACTATTTTTTGTCCCTGAGAATAGATAGTTCTTTCAATATCATAATATTATAATCTAATTTGTGTTGTTTGTTTTTTCATGGTACATTATGAGCATTTGCAAAGGAAGAATATTATTATTATAATTATTATTGGTGTTTTTTTCTCACCAAGCAAGAACTTTTTGCATTCCCACTCAAATCTCATGCTTTATATACTACATACTCATTAGGAACTGTGAAGCAGGACCTGCAAATATTCAATTTACATACTAATAACTGTTTGTAACATTTTAATGATCTGTAATCATATAATATACAGCTTGCGATGATAAACAAGAAACGAACATATGCAGTTGTTACTACTGCTGGATCTAAACTTTTTGTGGAAGTAAGACAAAACGTTAACATTGAAGCCCAGTTTGGACAATTATACAAATGCACTATTCATCAAGCTGTATAATGAACTGAAAAAACGCAGGTCCACCTCTAACCAGCTTAAATACAAAACCCCAAACCCCAAACCCCAATCACAACTTATACATGCTTTCTCCTGAGCACACCGGCAGCTGAAACAAATAATGAACTAAACTAAACCTGGTGTGCTCAGGAACTACACAACACAAAAACCCTGGCAGCCTCTAGTGGCCCCAAACCGTCACTGTCCCCAGACTTGACAACTATTTTTCATTTATGTTAAATCAATGTACCTATTTGAATCTAAATTTAAAGCATTGTTCTTTTTTTGTGGAAAAACAAGTTATAAATGTCAATACATGTCACAGCCAAGTCTGCATTCCTAATGAATATTAACACCTATATCATTACTCCTACTTACACTAACTTAAAAACAACACTTGTAGCATAACCTCTTTTTAAGATGAGGATACTGTTTATTTTAGGAATATGGTCTAATAAAATCAACCAATCAATCAATCAAGCAATCATTCTGTCACCATTCTGTTGCCCCTTTTAAACTTTGTGAGCATTATGTTACTTATCGGCTCTAAAAAAAATGACAAAACTGCTTTTGGTAATTTATTATGAATGACCCTTGATTGCTTTGTAATGTCCTCTGAGTTTCTGAGATTTGAAGATTCACGCATCTATTTCAGCATGTAGGTAGATATTACTAGTGTCAGTAACAATTCGTAACAGTGTCATGCGAATGAGGTTTGGGACTACTGATCTTGGATTTGTTTTTAACACAAATAAATATAAAAACACTTCATCTCATCCGAGATGCTAAATTGAGAGATTACACAACAGTGGTACTGATGATTTCAGCTGGATAAAATTATGTTTGACAGTGAAGAATAAAGAGGCATATTTGAACAGATTGCCTCTTCCTCCACTGATATTACTTGGAGCTTTCATGTCAATAATAATAATATGTTTTTTCAATCAAGAGGCTCTTGTACAAAGTATTCTGCCAAGTCACCCAAGCTCTCCATGAAATGACATCTTTGATTTGACAGACAGTATGTGGAGGCTTGTTTAATCTAAAAAATACAACACAAATAAAAGCAAAATAAACACGCAGCTTGGTGATTTGAGTCTTATTTTCAATTTGTGAGTTAATATGCCTTCCCTGGACACTATTAGAAAGCTGTCCTTTGTAATTTCACCGTGCTGGTGTGAAGTATGAGATTGTAGAAGAAACAGATGTGCCCATCTGTTTGTACTAGCCATCTTCTTGCCCTTCAGCAGTGGTCAGTTTTTGACCACAGAACCTGGGTATTATCTGGGTATTTTTAGTAGCAAAACACTCTTAACCCTTAACTCAGAGTGTATTACTAAAATCTGATTTCAGCATAGAAAAGGTGTAAAACAGTATAAAATCGGTGTTTACTTTCCTACATACTCGCCGTTTGCTGCACTTTCACTCCGCACGGCGCCGCTCCAGACCCCCTCCCTCTGCGGGTTTTCCCCATCCACTTGGGGGCAGAAACTATTCTGAAAGTTCTCCTGGCTTTAAAGATCTTGTGAGCTTTTTTAGCTTGATTTTAAGACCTAAAATAAAAGACATTTGGACATTTTTGTTCTATATTGGCATTTGTGTGTGATGCCATTTTAAAAAAAAAACCCAGCAGCAGTCTTATCATCATATGTTTTTTTAAATTTATATTAACTTCATATGTCATGCAGAACCAAAGTTATTGTTTAATAACTTTGGTTCTACATGACATAGGAACACCAAACAAAGCTCAGCATGAGGTCTGACACCTTGAGCACTAACAAAGAGTTGTCCTTTAAAAGAGTTGTTTTGGCAAACGACCATTTACTGTTTGCTGGGCTTCCGACTCGGATCCTTGCTGCTTGCCTTCTAAGACATGCATCAAATAAACTTGAAACACTTGTACCAGTGCAATACACACTACTATAG
Organism: Hydrocynus forskahlii; assembly: GCA_037974365.1. Classification (NCBI taxonomy): domain Eukaryota; kingdom Metazoa; phylum Chordata; class Actinopteri; order Characiformes; family Alestidae; genus Hydrocynus; species Hydrocynus forskahlii. The sequence continues at coordinate 12,313 of JBBPCX010010466.1, forward strand.
CACTATCATGTCAGTGTCATGTGCAGAGGATGGCCCACGAGTGAAGTAATGTCTTCTGAACAAATTTCCTTTGGGCAGAAATTGACCAGTGATGAATGGGGCAATAGTTGGCAACTAGCAAACTATGCATGAGTGACAGGTTATAAGAGTACACCTCATATGGACATTCACCAGTGCAAGCGAACTCACCAGGACTACTGAATGTATACCAATGTCTGCATTTTGCCACATTCGGCAAAAATCATGCATGTTTTCAAAAATCAGCATTGCTAAGAGTCTTGTGCCCCATCAGCCTCTATATCATGAGACTCTGTTATCAATATTCCAAACCTCCAGAGAGGAGATCTCTTCACTATGTGAACAACAGGAATTTAATAGATAAAATTATTTTCACCCTTCACAGTTGAAGATCAGCAAGTTCTGAAATAAAATAACAAAGCCAGTCTGAAAATTCAATTAAAACTTCAAAAAGGTAATCAAACTTTGTGAATATTCATCTCAGACTTTGATGCAAAGTGGGGCATCAAGCCTGAGCTATTTTCAGATATCTTACATCATCAACATGACTAAAGTCATTTACATCTATGACCCTTAGAGACACTCAGCTTCAGCTTCACTTCGGCTTCACTTTATTTTGATTTGGTCTACAATAGCTTTTGTAGAATTATTTACTGGTCAAAAAATACATCTAACCCCTGTTACATATCTTGCAAACATCCATCATCACATCTTACTGGTATAGCCACAGTAAGAGTTTCTGGTTGACTCCTCTTCAGATGATGTTTCTTAAAACTGGAAGGAACATTTGAAGAACTGCAGCCTCTTTGGGATAGATGTTTTTGGGGCTGGGCTGTTTGAAATATGTTTATTTGTTATTTAGTGAATGTAGACAGAAGGCAGATAGCTTACAGAACAACTAGGCAGTATTGAGCAACATCTTAATGAATCATCATTACAGTGGAGAAAACTGACTATGCAAATTGCGGAATTTACAGTACAATGAACAGCAGTCTGACTCGGAATATGGCACATTAAATTTTGAAGCCATAAATAAAATAGAGAAAAATCTGAAGTATGTTAAAGTTAGGTTGGATATAGTTTTTTTGTGCAAAGTGAGGGTACATTTCCCCTCACTTTTTTAATTTTTATGTGTCTCAGTTTTCCGGTTCTGAGATCCCCGCGTTTCTCATTGTTAAGCTTAAGTTGCTACTTTGTTGAAATTCAAGGTTTGCGAGATGTGTTATGCTCAGTTAGCTTTGCAACTTTAGATATCTCTGAATATTTTATCTTAGGCAGGCTGTTTCACTGTGACTGAAAAGGTAAAAAAAAATTATTCATTTTGTTCTGAATAAAGATCATCATTTGTCTTAGGACAGAATTCTCGCCTGGTTCTATTTATGAGCCTATAGATCATTTATGAGCCTACACGATTACTGACACCACAGAGCTTCCCAGTAGCTGTGTGACGTATCAGCTAAATGAATGCTGGGTATTGAGCAGAAAGAACATTGATGATCATTGACTGGCTGAGCATTGTAATTCTGCAGTACAAGATATGGTGTGTAGCCTAACAATAACGTATTAAACTCTAGTTTTATGCCTCATTGCCTCTCATTTTATGCCAAACTTTCCCTTTAAACTTGGTATTAGACTGAGCATTTAAAAGCACATTCTGGATTTCTTGTGGGTCAGCTCTGAACTTTCTGTGTTTTTTCACCTTTTCTTTATTAAGCATCAAACAGGAGACTTTTCATTCCAACCACTTTCAAGAACTCAGACCAAAGGAAGAATTTCCTCAGACAAAGAGCAGCAAACAGTTTCTACTAATTGGCCGAGAGACTGACTGCACTGTCAAAGACAAACCTCCACAGACCTGACCAGAATTCAGCTAGTAAGGCATGAGGCTGCTCCTAATAATCTCAGCTTGGAGTGCGAGGATGCCCTAAAATCTTTGGTTTGTGCTGCTTTGCTCATACTGACGATCAGTCCGAGACATGAATAGCACAGCACTGGGTGAAGATGGTCAAATACTGTTATCACCTCTGCAGCTACTGCCTCTAAAGCATGGTGTTTCATGTTGACTGATAACTGGCCTGTAGTCCTCCCAAAAATAGAGGCGTGTTGTGGCTGTTGTACACTTTTCTATTGTTTGATCGTTCAGAAATGCTTTCCTTCATATCTTTCATTGTTGCAAAGTCAAACAAGCTTTGAATGTTGGAGGGGAATCTCGATTCTTAATCAATTTGTTGGTGATGGATGCTCCTGTAAGGCATCACATTGAACTCAAGGTCATACAATATAACTTATACTGTCATACAAGCATGCCATCAATTATATAATCTCTTGCACAGATTGGTGTATTTTGTAAATTCGTAGGTATAGATAAATGTGTGCCTATAATGAAGGTATTTGAAATGCACTTATAAATGCTTATAAGGCTGCAAACTTTGGATAGTCATGACAGAGAGCTTGAACTGACATTCAACTGTAATAGAGTGTTGTCTGTGCCTGCTGCTCAATTATAAAGGAAATCCCTACAACCACAGCTCTGCATGAACTCCTAACCTGTTTCTGAAAATTTCAATCATTTAATCTCTGTATCCATAATGGATATATATTCAGTTTCTCTTGTTTTGCCCCCCCTCCCTTCCCTTCCTGGGGTCAATGAAATATTATGATCGCATAATCAACAAAAAATGGAGCTGTGGCAGTCAAGTTCTGTTTTGTTCACGGCAACAAAATGTCATGCATCGCAGTGGTTGTGAATCTTGGTTCCTTCCAATGTTTCTTCCACATATTCTAAGAAAGATTTTCCTTTTGAGTCTTGGTTTTCAATTTCAAGTTCTTCCTCATGCTCTTCCCAAGTCATACTACTTTCTGTTTCTTTCTCTTGTTCTCATGGAGCTTTACTTTTGGAGTACTGATTTCTCTCAGTATTTCCATATGCTCTTAGAGTCGCCTAATAGTTTTCTCATGGCACATGTCTCCCTCAGCAATGCTTGGAACTGTGTTTTTGGGTAAGCTGCTTTGGGACAAAACCTGCTATAAAGAACCCCTGTACAAATGCAAAATTTATTTTTCCAGGTTTAAAGTGCTAACAAGAATAGCTAGAGATTTTTCACTTGTCAAGCATTTGCTATACGCATAGTCAGGACAACTACTATTCTGGACAAGTAGTCTATCCTAAACCACACTAATAAGACTTTGACATTCCATAATGCGTCTGAATTTTTGAAGCAGAACTTTAATTTCCCATTAACATGATGCAGTGATATGATTTCATCTTCCTTTGAATAATGCAGTCCTCTCATACATTTCTATGAGCTGCCCAAGTTGATGATGGAGGTGGACAGCGTTCTTCTGTGTAAAAACCGAGGAAGAATTTCTGGTATGCCATTTCTCCGAAGAAAATGGCAGTTGCAGGGGACTCATGGGACTGGCAGGGGTGAAGTGGGGGCAGGAATCAAAGCATACTGTCAGAGTCTCTCTCGCACTGAAAAAAACTCACTCCAGTGGATCAGTCAAGCATGGAGACTTCCCTTACCCACAGTAAATGGGATACCACACCCTGGTCCAGAAGACAAAAAAAAGAGAGGTTTCTCACTGAAAAGGGTGAAAAAGGAACAGTTGAAGTGATTGAAGCATGAACTTCGGAAGCTGGCACTGAAAAGAGAGAGTGAACTGGTTGTGCAAAGATAGATGCTAACTTTTTTCAGCAGTAAATATCAATTATCTGGAAGTTTCTCACTGAAGGGGTGGAGTGACAGAAGGAAGCACGGACTTCAGCACTTAGTAGCAGATGAGAATGAGCAGGCTGTGCATGAGTGACATGTTAGTCCATTTCTAATTTCTCTCTAAGGGGGAACCAAACATCAATGAACTCGCAGACTTTGTCGAACAGCATTGAAAGCAGGTTGTGCATGGATGAGATACAAAATTTCATCAGTGAGTAATGCAAATCACCCATAACTTTCTCACTGAATGAGAGGGAAAAAAATGGAAAGAAGTGAAGCATGAATTTGCTCTGAAAGTGGCATGAGAAATTCTAATTTTGAATTATTTGTATGTGTCTCAAGGGAGAAGGAGTGATATTAACATTAAAAGTGGTGAATGAATAGCAATTAGAAAGGCATTCCAGCTGTAAACTAGAGTTTAATATATTATTTGTTGTCCTATGCTGTAATGTAGAGTATTCTATATAAGTATTCCTTTAGTGTCATTGGTTGGACAGAATTAAATCTTTTTAATATTTCCACACATCAATGCTCTCTCACTACAGGACCCAGCATGCATTACACCAATACATCATACAGCTACTGGGAATTCCTGACCGTTAGTGGATCCACAAAGATATTAAGCCTATATCAAAACATCCCTTCATTCATGAAAGCATTCATTCATTTATTCATTCCTTATCTGAGACACTAATCCTTAGCCCTGGTTGAGGGTGTCCTGCAGCCTGTCCAAGCAGTCATAGAATGAAAAGCTTAGAAACACCCCTGACAGGTCGGCAGTATATTAAAACAAAAGTATGCAAACTGAAAGACAAAATCACATTAACAAGCACACATTTTAATCAAGTCTATTCAAAGTATTTTCAGTGTGGACTAGCTTTAGAGTGAGCTGCTTGTTTACAGATGAGAAGCTAAATTTGATAAGCACTTGCGGATCATCTGTAATTTTTTTTCCACAGGGAAAAGAGAGTGGGAAAAAAACAGCAGAATTGACTGAAGCATGGACCTGGGTGGCGGGCGCTGAAATCGGAGATTGAGTTGGTTGTGCACGGACAAGATGATAACTCTGATTAGCGATTAATGTGGGATCATCCATAATGCAGTCTAAGGGTATTACACAAAAAAACCTCCTGGGGACAAGCTGGCTCAGAGCAAGTACTACGGAAGGCAGTCTCATCCGTCGATGACTCATGGTTTGTTTAATGCGGAACATGGCAGCGGCAGATCCTTTCCGGCAGATGACAAGTAAAGGAGTCTACTTTAAGATTCATTTTCCGATGGTTGTTTTTTTTTTTTTTGCCTGAGCCAGCCATATTGGCATGCAGAAATAATTAAAGGAAGTGTAGGCCAGCCTAGCTATGGGTCGTAGGCTTGACAAAAGGCTTTGTGACGCTAAGCGCCTGAAGATTGTTGTAGCAAATTGGATTTTGTGAATAGCCAACAAATGCGGCACATATCAGTATTCATTACATGATGGCCTGTCATGGACTGTAATGCCACTAGATTCGTCAATGTGGCAAAACATGGGGACCAAGAGAAGTAGATGCACGGTTAAGAGCTTACTTGCATATTCTGTTCTAAAGGAAGAGTTAAGTCACATAAACGAACAACAGCAAATGAAAGCAAACAGGCACAATTTTGCATCCATTATCATCTTAGGTCAATTTGCATGGACAGAGACACACACACACACACACACACACACACACACACACACACACACACACACACACACACAAAAACACAAAA
>JBBPCX010010476.1:0-17793 GCA_037974365.1 Hydrocynus forskahlii
CGTGTGTGTGTGTGTATTTGTGTCTTTATATCGTTTTATTCAAATATTTAGTGAACATATTTTAACTTCCAGATAATACTCTGCCCTTCTCTTTTTCTTTGTCACCCCACTACTGTGACAAACACATCTATTTCGGTTTTAGAAATGTTCTTACTTTTCCCCTGCCACTATGCCGTTTTTTAAGGTTTACATCGAAGGCTTAAATATTCATAAGAATAAACAAGTCCTCAATTTATATACGTATTCCAGTCTATCTTAGCTGAGGCACGGAATATCTTGTTTACTTCCAGGAGTGGTTGGTAGGTGTCTCTCTACCGTGGCAGGCACTGTATCCGAACGGCACCTGCCACAAGACCTGCCACGGGACCTGCCACTCCTGTACCGGCAGGCACTGTATCCGAACGGATCCTCACTGTTTAGCGCCACTTGCGACAGTACAAGCATTGTTTTCTCAAAAATGACCCTACAGAGTTTTACAATCATCAACAATAACATCACTCCTTAGTGGCAGCTGCCGTTACCTGCCTTGCCGGGTGCCAGTGATGTCACTTCCGCCTGCCAGCTGCCATTTTGGGACTGAACCCTTACTGGAAGTCCACCACCAGTTCTGACACCGCAATGTCAGGTTCTCCACATCCTCCATGTCTCATCATTATTATAGATGATGCCCAGCACTACTGTGCGGTCAACACGTTTGACAATGGACTTGGAGCTATGTGACCATGTTGTCATGAATGTAGAGGAGGTAGAGCAGAGGGGGCACGGCCTTGTGAAGCTCCGGTATTGAGTGTGATGGTGCTGTGCTGTGGACACACACACCGACTCTCAGTACCTGTGGCCAACCTGGGAGGAAACTAAAAAACCAGGCACGCAAGCAGCTGTTTAGTCGAAGGTCACTCAACTGGGTAAACCTTACTGAAAGCTGAACTGTAGTCAAATACGGCTCATTCAGAGCATATTCACAACACTTCATGCAGACAAATGATCTGATTATGAATTTGTCCACATGCATTCTTCTCTGTACTTATGTTATTGCATTCATGGACTCGTGAAACGTCATCAACCAAATCCAGACCACAGGGTTGCCAACTTTTGCATCATTAGGTGCACTTGTGGACTTTGGTAGTTAAGTTTCCTGGAATGCATTTTATTTTGCATTAAGTAGCAGCGCTGGCAGCAGAGGAACTACCATACAACTGTAAGTTTTGTTGTTGTTCTGTAACCAAATGTAGCTTAAAAAATTTCATAGGTACACAGTGTGAATATATAATTGGGTTAATATTTTACTTCATATTTTATTGAAAACAAACTGATGGAATTTGGTGTATAATGTGTTATTTTACTGTAGATGTAGCGATCTAGTGATAAAGGTGAAAATGCAGGTCCTCGAGCCTGAAGTTGGGATGGGCGCCAAGGCAAGTGTTCGTCCAGGCTGGTAGTCCCGTATACTACAGTACCAGGGTTGGGGTCCCCTGTTTTGAGTGACAGTCACATTTAGGGCACTTGATAAGCATTTTGTGCTTATAGATCTGTGCATGTAAAAAACATTTACCTGACTTCAGAGACAAATGTTCTGAGTGTGGGCTTTATTTAGTGAACATAAATATCCAGCGACAACAAGGGGTCATACAGCACACATCATACGCAGAACCGACGCGTTTCATATAGGAGAACAAGGCAGTTTTCAGTTCCAAATAATTTTCAGCTATAAGAAGCCTTAAGCAGTACGACTGCATCCTAAACTGCTTACTTACACTGTTTTACAATAGTTTGTAAAAAAAAACACTACACCACCATTAGCACTGCATTTAGTAGTATGATGTTTGGGATGAAAAACAGCCTCTGAATGATGACCGATCGATGTTAGATTGCTGTCTTCAATAATCTAAGAAAGTCTGTTCTTTCTAAAGTAAGGAGGTTCAGCTCAAATGGATCTACTTGCTTTCATTTTTTTGGTTGCCAGCAAGGTTTCACCCCATGTTAGATCTTCCCTGTCTCAACTGACATCAGCAGACTTAAATGAAATTGTTTAGCTGCATATTTCATGTGTTTGTTTCGTATTTATTTTAACAGGAATTACAGAATCTGGCAGTGAAGCATCCAAACATTCACGTAATCACACTTGGTGAGCTTGAAAAACTGATTTTTTTGCTTTGAAGCTCTGAATGTTTCCTTTATTGCCTGTGATGGAATGCTGTTTACTCCACTCTACTCCTCCCGTCTGTCCAGATGTTGTCAGTCAAAAGAGCATAGAGGACGCTGCAGTAGAGGTGAAGCAGATTGTGCAAGAGGATGGCCTCAACTGCCTCATCAACAATGCAGGAATCAATGTTATGGCCAGTTTTGAAACTGTTACTGCGGACAAAATGCTGGAGAACTTCCACACTAATTCAGTAGCACCCCTCATGATCACCAAGGTTTGATATCTGTGTGTTAAAACATGCAGTAAACATCAGACACAATAGGAAAGTGTTTTCTAATACATTTCCCTATTGCCCATGATCACACAGTTTGAACCACCTTCAACTCCACTCTTCAGGAAAGGCTATGTCAGGTGTATTTGTGTGCAGTGCGGCTGCAAATCACATTTTTCTTGGATGAACGCACTTAAATGTAGTCACAGTTCAGACTGATTTGATGTTTTGTGTTGTGTTCTCTGCCAGGCCATGCTCCCAATGCTAAAGCAGGCTGCTGCAAAAGGGACAGGCATGGGCATACACCGAGCAGCTGTCATTAATATGACCTCTCTGCTGGGCTCAGTGGAGCTCAACTGGGGGGAACGTGCCAACAGCTTCAAATGGTACCCATACAGAACATCAAAGGTGTGAGTGCCTCGGCTCCCAGCATTTCACACACCGACAAATAAACCACACAGACTAGTTCATAACTGTAGGTTCTGAAACCAAGCTGGACATACAGATGTAAAGCTCAGGATTCCTATTAAGTTGTAAACTTCCCTACATAATAAACAAATGAATTGCGTTGTATTATTTTAGTTGATTTGTATACACAATTTTTCATACATAGTTTGCTGCTAACCTCTTTTTACCTGCAGATAGAGTACAGTTTACAATAAATTCTGAATCATAGAAACAAATGTTGTGTTTCTTCAAGTGTTAAACAGGCCAGGGGTTCTCGATCCCAATCCAGTCTTCCCCATTATGTGCACATTATTGTGCTTTTTCTCATCTACCATACCTGATTCAACTCATTAACTAATTATTAAACTCCTCATTGGCTGGGTCAGGTTTGGACAGCATGAGAAATGCAAAAATGTGCAGAGCATGCAGTCAGGTCCTGGATTGTAAAGCCCTGATGTCACCTGCTCCTCACTTTGTTTTGGGCAAGCTTAAAAATGTAGATTCTGCTCCTGTGCCAGAGTGCCCTGAACATGATCACAAGATGTATGGCGGTGGACCTGGAGGCAGATGGAATCCTCTGCATGGCCATCCATCCTGGCTGGGTGCGCACTGATATGGGGGGACAGGAGGTAAGTCCTGCTTTCATCTTAAGCACTTGTCTTAAGTAAAATGCTTAAAGGGAACTTCGCATGTAAATTTTGAGACTGAACTGATGGAACTTTAATTTACAGTTCTGGAAATTTCCCAAACCGATTTAAATATTTCCCTGAAAACAGAAAGCTTACTTAAGGTAGAGGAAAACTTAAGGCCTCTCTGATCAAGGCTCAAAATGCAGTTAATGTAATTTTGACCTGGCAGTTTAACAGAGTTTGACACTTCATCAGTCAAAAGTGACCACATGAGATGCATCCTCCAACATGTACCGGCAATACCTGCATGAAGGCAAGCCTGTGGAATAGGCCCTTGCCATACAGACACTGATAACCATTGTTCATTTGTGGCAGTAACTGAACAAACTTCCCAAGATGAGCTGTGAGATTCTCTCAGGGCAGAAACTTGCCTATACCAATTTGCATTGTAAACCATAGACCTCGTGTAGTTGTACCCTTTATTATTTAACACATTTTGACTGTTTCTTCTACAGGCACCACTGAGCCCAGAAGAGAGCATCAGCTCTGTGTTGGATGTGATTGGTGGTTTGAGTCAGAAGGATCATGGCTCATTTCTGCACTACACTGGTGAACCTCTGCCATGGTGATACTGCTGGGAGTGTCAGTATTCAGTTAAAGTTTCTTGTTAGTTTTCAGATACTCAATCAAATCCATTAAACCATGACAAAGACGCATTGTGATTAACACGTCCATTTGTTGACTGGTTAGGGCTGGAATGTGCTCTGAATATTATAAAGTACACTGGTAGATAGTTTACAAATTAGTTGTCATACCAATTCATTTTCACCACATATAATTAAAACCGTGCACCTGAGTCAAAGCACTCTTGAATGCTATGCATAACTCACACAAATTCCATCTGAAAACAGAGTTATATGTTTTGTTACTTAAGGTACTTGAAGCTGAGGTCTGGGGTGTTACCATTATTGCTGAGTGGGTTTATTGTTTCCTATGAATAATGCTGATTTGTGTGTTATGAATGAAAGAAGTTCAGTGTTGTATACAGTGTTTTTAATAAATGCTGTCTGATGTGGCAAGTGTTTTGCTTAATGACGCATGAAGTAAATGTTGTCACACCTAAAACACACCTAAAGCCAACAAAATATCTTCCTTATACAATCTGCCACAGTCTCCAGCCTAGTTCACTGCCAGCTGTACATGTCAGTTAACATCACAGTGATATAAGTAAAGGAAGGCTGTGTTGGTCCTGTATTGGTCTGTTCTATTCTTTCAAGAAGCCTGAAACTCTAGCTCTGTCCAGCACAGTGTGGTGGTCCCCCTACTTAAGCACACTGGATTCAAATCGTGTAAATTGTTGTATTTGTGTATGGGATTTTGCTCGACACTGGACACTCTCACTGGTTTCTGTTCTTTTTTTAAGCACAGGCGAGATTATTATTTATGGTTTATACTACAGATGCTCCCTATTTTAAGCTTTCACCGAAAGTATAACCTGACCAGAAACTGTACCTTCTGTTTGGAGGATAAGCAGAATTTGTATTAGTACCGTAAAAAATATCATTTCATTCTTTTATCCAAAAAATTAACAACACTGCAGAAAAATAACATTAACAGAACAGTACACTTATGAACACTTGAAGTAAAAGTAAGCTGAAGGAAGTCTGTATTTTTCACTAATCTCTGATCTTGAGAGCTGGATATTTGGGTATTGTGACGTGATAAACTTCAATTTGCTGCATCATTTGCAAAGGCTGAACAGTGGAGCTGTAAAGAAGGGTGATGTTTGTGAGAGCAGCTACAGGGTAAAGTCTTTCTGCATCTTCTGCTTTACTGTTCTTATTTGGCAATGAGGACGGCTTTGAGGCCTGATGAATAAGAAAGTGCTCCGACTGGTTTTCTCTTGTTTGCTGACCATCTGTCAGCTGATGTCTCCAGTAAACCTACCCAAAGATGGTCGCAGACTAAAACCTCATAGATCTTCGAACATCGATGGCCTGAATTAAAAACCCATTCTTATGAAGAGGTAAGATTTTGAGTTGTATTAAAGTTCTGAATAGTAAAGACTGGTTTTCTCATGCTGCTTGTGGAAGCATTGTAATGTTTTGGAAATGTTCTGGGAGATGATTCTGAAAATGTGTAATATAATCTAAAATAATATCATCTGGGCACTAATCTTAAGACTTGTTGTTCAGTAAGTACTATAAATGATGCAGTAGACATTTGGTTGTAAAAGAGTAATACAAAATGTGGACTCACATTTGAGCACTTAGGGCAGGTTTCCTGGAGGGTATTAAGCTTACTCTGGGACTGTATTTCCGTTTAATGGAAAATTGCCATTCAAAATACTGTTAAGACCAGGACTAGACTTGATCTTGTCCAAGAAACAGATCTTTAGGGCTTGTTTCCCAGACAAGGATTAAGACTAGTCCTGGACTATACTTCTCTTTCAATAGAAAATCTCCATTCATAATACTGCGTAGTCCAGGACTAGGCTTAATCCCTATCTGTGAAACTGCCCCTTTGTGTTTAGGCTGCTACTTAAGTTGTACCTGTAACATGGCATTTGTCTGTTTTCTCTGGATGCAGTCCTAACCAAGCACAGTAAAGGCTTAGAAATGTGTCCTTATCAGTTCCAGCCTTGTGCTGTAACAAACTACCTAAAATTTGAATATCAAGCAACTGACCTCAGTTAATCTAACAGACAGAAGTAACAGCGTTTGCCTCTTTCTCTGTAGAGTTATACATGGCAGGGGAACATGTCTTCTCCTCTGGAGAACTCTTTCTGGGACATCCACATACCTCTCTCTCTCGAAGTCAAGTACAGTATCTTAGGCATTTCTGTCTCTCTGCTCTTTGTGGCCCTGTGCATTCTAATATGGCAGATTCACCGATACTGCACACGGCAACCTTCACTCAAACAAAATGGTACGTCTACACTCATTAACATACGGCTGTTCATTTGTTGTTGATGGTGTTATATGTACATAAAGATGCTCTGTAATTGGGAAGAAAGGCAAAACAAGAAACCAGAGGTTTTAAAAGTAATAATGCAAGAATGACGACAGCTAGTATTTTCAAGTGTGTGTGTGTGTGTGTGTGTGCGCTGCACAGAGTGGACCAGGAACAGCAGTGCTGCTGGAGGGGTTTTTTTTGTTTGTTTTTTTTTTTACATTGTGTTCTCTTACGGTTTATTTTATTAGACCCATATTTTATAAGCCTGATATCAACCTTACAGAAGTAAAGTTATTGGTGATAGTTCATCTGCATTAGTTATCATCTAGACCTTCGTCAGTGGTCAGTTTCTGGTAACAGCACACTGTTGGCTGGATGTTTTGGATCAGGCGTGTCAAACTCTGGTCCTGGAGGGCCGGTGTCCAGCACAGTTTGATGGTTCTCCTCCTTAAACACATTCACTAAACCTGACAATTAACTGGCGAGGTGAACGTGAACCAGGTGTGTCTGAGCAGGGAAATCACCAAAACGTGCTGGACCACAAACCTCCAGGACTGGAGTCTGAGTCCTCTGTTTTAGATACTTCTCGGTCCAACAGTGTCACTGAGGTGTTTAAAAACTCCAGCAGTGCTGTGGTGTGTGATCCAGTCAGTGCAGCACATAAATACACTAACATGCCACTACCATGTCAGTGTCACTGCTATGCAGAGAATTACACAAATAATATCTGCTTATTGGTGGTCCTCTGGGGGTCCTGACCACTGATGAATGGGGTAAATGAAGTAAAATTAGCTAACCAGTTGTGCATATAATCGGTTGATCTGTAAATTTAAATTATTTTTCCTTGCAGCCAATGTTTTAGTATTAGATGGACAGTGTACACAGACTGAGAACTTTCAAAATAACTCCCAGACCCTAGACTACAAGGTATGTCTTTAAGCTTTTTTTCCAGGGAATCTTTGTGACTTCTGTGCATGCAGTTTTTTTTCCAATTTGATTCAGTCTGCATATTTTTTATCATGTATCTAAACAATCCAGAGCTTACATACCATCACATTGCTGGCCTGTCTCTGACTCTTCTCACACTGACCTATGTTAAATATGCAGTGTTTGATTTGTGTGGGTGTTTCTGTGTTGCTTTACAGGAAATAATTTTCACCATGCATTATGATAGAGACTGGAAAATAAATTAGGCCTGAAATACTATTACTAAGCAACTACGACTATTATAAAAAACAAACAAAAAAAAAACCAATTCTTGCATTTTTTTCATCACAATTATTGCATTATTTCATCACTGCTATCATTCAATCACAAGAAATGTTGTATCGGATGTCGCCTAGACTGAAATCCTCACCCACATTGAAGTTATAAAATGTACACAATTTTGCCCTCTTTCCCTAACTATAGTCAGTCAGGTTGATGTTTGAGCTTTGCTTCTTTAGGTTCAAACTGGAGCTATAAGGCAAATGTCACCAGGGGCGGACTGGGACTAAAAAACGGCCCTGGACTTCCTTCACCAACTGCGCAGAGGTCTGCGTCTCGGCCGAGAAAGACCCACCGGACGGCCGTGGTGGACTTTTCCAGAATGCACAGATTGCCAGTCCGCCCCTGAATGTCACTAACAGGAAATTAAAGTTTCTGACCAGTAATTAGCAAAAATTGTTATTATTCAGGCATACAGTTAACAGTTCAGTAAATATTTTCTCCACTATTTGTTAGCTGCTGCAGGTTAAGTTTTGTATTTTTGGGCCCCAAAGCATATGTGTTGAGGCCCTTATCAAAGATACAAAATGCAATATTTTCTTTGCAGCACATCTTACTGCAGTCAGAAATGAACCATCCTGGTATGGTCCGTAGACTGTGCACGGTGTGGCCTCAGACTAGCACTTTAACTTCATGTTATTGTCTTAGCTGGAGTCCCGTCATGATGAGACGGAGCGACTGAGTCGCTGCCTGTCCCGCAGCTCTGACCTGGCCAGCAGCTTGGATAGTCTGGGGGAGGTGGAAGAGGAGCGTGTTCAGGGCACTCTGCGCTTTTCGCTTTTCTACGACCAGCTGCAGTCTCGCCTGGTGGTGACGGTGCTGGAGGCGAAAGACCTGGCAGCGCGGGAGTTTAGCCATAGTGCTGACCCCTTCGTCCGTCTGCGGCTTCTGTGGGCCGCCAGGGAGGAGGACGAGCAGCGGCTGAGCTGTGTCCTGCAGGAGTGGCAGACACGTCTGGTCAAGGACAGCTGCAATCCCATGTTTGGAGATCAGTTCTCCTGCACGCTGGCCGAGGAGGACGTGCCTTGGGTCACCGTGCGCATGGAGGTAAGCAGCCTGCTAAAGGCCACTGTAGGTTATAAGATCATGTTATTGGATTCACATGGTCTCCTCGCAACATGCAATGCAATCAGACTTGTGTAATAATCACAAAGCGCACAAGAGGTACTAATTTATATACCCTCATGGGTCATCAAGAGAAAATTAACCTGGCTGACCTTTACCCCAAGAGGCCCCTTATGGACAAAAGGTGGACTGAAAATAGCATAATCACTCTATTCTAATCAAGTTTATTTCCTCAGTGAATTCTGCTTAGGAATTTGTGCCTTTTGAAATATTTAGTCAAAGTCGTGTCATTTTTGTGGAACTCCATAAGTCACTAATCGAGGATTGAAGGGTTAACATTATACCTTATGGATCAGTGCATATTGTGGCTGTACATTCTTCTGTTCTTTCAGGTCAGAGATTTTGATAAATATTCCAGACATGACATTCTGGGCGAGGTTCGAGTACCTCTCAACAGTCTAAACATCATGTATCCATTGGAAATACTAGAGGACTTACAACAACCAAGGAAAGTGAGTTGCTGTCACTAACAACAGAAAGAAAAAGCGTTAAAGCGAGATCTGATAATGCTGCGCACAGTTATTTGTGCAGCACAGCAGACCTGCTATAACTTATGCAAAGCATTTCAGAGTCAAACATCCAGTGCTCTTTCATTTTTAGGATGCTGTTGGAGAGATCCTTCTCTCCCTGAAATACATGCCCACATCTCAGAGGCTGGAAGTGGGAATCCTGAAGGTCAGGACGGTTTTCCAGCCCAGTAAGACAGAGAGAGGTAAACAGTTTGTCTTAAATCACAGATAACAAAGAGCTCTCTCTGAAATTCAGTAAGAGAACACTTTGGTTCCTTAAGACATGGACTTCATAACGCATTTTTTAAAAGGTGGAGAAAGACATCAACACCCACATCACCTGCCACTCGTTTCAGAAAATCAGTTATCATGTTATCTCACTTCTGTCTTTTGTTTTATAGCCATCACTCCATGTAGCTTACAGTCTGCCCTCAGAATGCTATGCTATCATGTCACTGCTGTCAGAGAGTTGCCTGGTAAAAATATCGTTTCAAACTGTGCAGAACTTAAGGCTTAGAGCCTATGCTCTATTTTAGTAAATTGAACAAACTACTTGTATTGACTTTCTAATTGTAACCAAATACAAATCCACTGCAGAAATACAGAATTACGGTTCTTTTTTCTGCTGAATTTAGCATGAAGAATGGCGATGTGCAAATGTAAAGTCACATTTTATATTTGCTTTTTTTTTTTTTTTTACGAATATGTTAAACTCAGATAAATAGAAACATTTTCAGAAAGCTCTGAATATATCAAGCTTCCCTATGGAAGATGAGATAACATTTTCATTCAACATGTAAAAACACAACAAGCAAACAGAAAAAAACATCTAGACATGGTAAAATGTTACAGTATATGCAAGATCTGGACTGATGTTCTTTGACCCAGGTGCTCTTCCCCTTTCTTCCAAACATCATGGTATCGACTTACAACAACAGGCGCAGGTCACAGAGAGCTAAAACAATGTGGTGTCTCTATTTGCAGCACTCTACGCCAGAACCAGCGTCCTGTGCAATCAATGTAAAATTAGACATCAGAGGACCTCAGAGAAGGTTCGCTGGGACGTGACTGTCTTCAACGAGGTCTTAATCTTTGTGTTGCCGGACACACAGATCAGGGAGTGCTCCATCACCGTGTCTGTCTATGAAATTCGTCCTGGAAAGAAGTCCTCCAAGCGCCAGATCGGTCAGGTCCTTTTAGGGAAGTGGAAGACCACAGAGGATGAACACTGGAAGCTCATGATGCACTCCCTTCGACAGCCAGTGGCCAAATGGCATTTACTGTACTTATGAAAACAGCTGGACCCTGACTGAAGGTTATAAACCAAGGTGGAGTCTACTTCAAGCCCTGGAAACCAGATTTCTCTGTTAAAACACACCTAATAAATTCAATGAAGTAATAGCCAGTTTTAGTAGTTATATTTGAGCTTGATGTTACTAAAATGGACCACTGCCCTCCTGGACTGGAGATGGGCTTCCCTGCTGTAAATTACTCTCTGAGCATCATGGACAAAATTTTCCAGTGCCATATGTGGTAATAACAACTGTTTGTCACAGTTTGTAGTGCTTTCAGCTAACACCGCAGGCTGCTCTATTTACATATGTTTGTGGGCAAGTTCTGTTGACAACAAAGCTGAATCTGGGAAGGTAAGAGACACAGTAGACACTTCCCACGTTTCCAGGGAAGAAGCCTGGACATCCGCACTTTTTGGTTTGGTTTATTGGCGCTGCCTCCTCAAAGTTATGTAGGAGGTAAACTATTTTTGGCCGTTCATGTGATACAATTTGTGTCCACAAGATGGCTCTTTTCTGTGTAACTTAACTGGAGTAACGTGTGTATGGGTCGTCGTTCTGCAGGTTACCAGAGTAATTTGAAGTAATACATTTACATTTACGGCATTTAGCTTCCATACCCTAACTACAGGGGTCTCCCTGGAGCAACTTGGGGTCAGTGGTCTTGATCAGGAACCCAGTGGTGGTTTTGCTGATGATAGGATTTGAAAATAATAACAACAATAATAATAATAATAGTAATAATAATAATAAATTATATAAATGCTAAAACACTGAGTAGCAATGTTTCTATGTGAGAATCATTGATTGGAAATATCAAAATGTAATCACTAATCTGCTATATGCAAAGGTATTTATATTTGCATATAGCAGATCAGTGATGAAATTTTGATATTTCCAATCAATGATTCTCACATAGAAATCGGAAAACTTTACCGATCCTGGAGGAAATTACTATATGCAAAGTAATATGTAAATGTGTCTCACAGTGAGTTGAAACTTTAAACTCCTTTCATCTATTTGTGGCACTTTGAAGGCCATATCATCTAGCTAAACAAATGGACACTGTCTATTTAACACTTAACCTCCTCAAAGTAAGTAAAAACAAAACTGAGGGTCCAAGAGTGATGGGTTTTTTTCTTTCTTAAAATTGGTTGCAGCCATTGTAAATCAAAACATGTTTGGTTGATGCTACTGTCTGTTAATTATATTAATTATGACTTATAAACTTGCAAAAACTCCTCAGTACAAAAAATCCTCATTTGAACTTTTCTGATTGCATGTTTCAATGATTTGATCTATTTATTCCCAACCAAAACTTTAAGAATGAAGTAAGAGCACAATATTTGCTGTTAAACAGAATAAGCATAATTATCACACCCACCCCTACAAAAATTCAGAAAAATATTCTTTAATCCCCCGAAATTATAATCCCTTTTTAGAAAGCCTATAAGGCTAATATGATTTTCCTGAGGAGGGAGGAGGTTTATTGTGATTTCTAGCTTTTTAAATGTTTTATGTCCTTTTTCAAGCCTAGTTATTTCACAATGTTTCTGTATGGTGGAGGAACCCATAAAGTAATGAAGGCGATGTGATGAATGAATATGTTAATGTTAGCAGTTAGCATATTGGGTTACTGAGCTAGTAATTAATTATAACTCATAGTAATTAATTAATAAAACAGGAAAAGAGGCAACAGTTGTCATGTGAATGTAACCAGGACAATGCAAATGGCTGATCATTATATTCATGTGGAGTTACGAAGAACAAAAGGAGAAAGAAAGATCAGGTATAGTGGAGGTATGTGACTGATAAATCCTAAAATCGTGGTGTATTCCTTTCAGTCAGGAGTAGACCATTCAAATAGAATTGATGAATAAAGTCTAATGTTCCAAACTAACCCAGGAAGAAAAGAACACTAAAGACAGCACATCATTGTCAAAGTTGTCTTTATTTTATATCATTTATTAAGAGATTATATCTGCATGCCACTGTTAACACGAGTTTTGCTAGATAGTTTACCACAGAGGTTATTTGTTGCACTGGTGGGAATTGGGGAACAAAGATTGAGAGAACCATGGAAATTCCAGGTGTAGACGGCATACAATACAATACCAGGCATGCAAGAGGGAGAAAGACGTAATGCTGTAAATAAGAAAATCCAACAATCAGACCTAAATATACACTATATCTATAAAAGTTTTGAGACACCCCTTCTTAGTGAATTCAGTTGCTTGAAGGTGCTGACACAGGCGTTCAATTTCACAGACGCAGCTTGTGTAATGTCCATAGAAAAATACTGCCAATGGAAATGGACACGCTGGAGCAGCCTCACATGAGCCTGAGGTCACCATACCCTTTGTCAACATTTGAACCTGACCTCACTAACACTCTTGTGGCTGCATGCAATCAATTCTCATCACAGTGATCCACCTTTCATCTAAAGTCTTCTCATAAGAGCAGAGGCTGTTTCTACAGCAAAGGGAAGACAGACTCCCTATCTATGTTCTTTAGTTAAAAATAAATGATCAAGTATCAACAAACAAGTATAATGTGTTATGTAGAAAAAAAACCTCTGGAATATCCCTGGAATATCATTCATTTACACTCTGACATTTTCTGTGTACAGTTCTTACTCTGTAAGATCCTTTTTCGAAGTTCGTTTCACATCAAACCACCCAGAATGTCTTTATTTACACCTTAACCGTCTAATCATGCAGACATTTTGAAAAGTATATTCCCCTCTAAGCCCTGTTTTCATCACCGTCTCGGACAATTTCAACTGCAGAGGGCGCTGCTTCACCATGTCGGACCTTTCGAAGGATCACAAGGTGTGGCAGAGACTTTCAGGCTAGCTGCGTAGTTTCAGCGTTTTTGTCTGATCTGAAGTAGCGGCTCTTTAGCAGAATCAGCCTCGGGAGAATACGGGGCTGATATCAACAGTTTGAACCATATCAGAAATAAACAAGGCTGACCAGATGTGGACACTGCTGCTCAAGGCCATTCCCACGTCTCCACCTCCAGGAAGCCGGTGTTTACCTTGTAGACCTTCTAAAGGACACCTTAGACTTTAGAACTGAGAAATATTTTCCCCAACACGATGTCCTTTAGTCTTTGTGATTGTCTCTGCATTAAGGCTAATTAATATGTACAGCAAATAACTGTGGACATTAATACGGACCATCTAGCATGTAATCCAGAGGACATTCTAAAATAAACAAACAAGTCTGACGTTTCTCTCTAGATGTTCTTTATTTTATTTCGTTTCCATTTTGACCCTCACGTATTTTAACTCTACATACGGAGCAGTATAGTATTACACAAACTGTTGTAATGACTCTGTTTGTTTCTGCTGATATGTAACTGTGTTGGCTCTCTTTGGCACCAGCTGGCAAGGAAAGAGATTCCTGCACTGCCCTAAAAAAACAGTTATCGCATGACCACTGTCCTGGACACAGACTAAGCCTGCTGTTGGACTGCGCAGTGTTTTCAATGGAAAATTACCATTAGCAGCACTGGTATAAACCATGGTTGCTTGTAATCTGTACACTGAAACCCACAAATACCATTACTGCATTGTCACTGGTTTCAGTGCCACACCTGACATCTCAGTCTCATTCATTGTCCTGTAACCCGTTTAAGTAATTTTTGGCCCCACCAAAGAACCAGTAGTTAAAGCATACTGTCAAAGGTGCAACATAATCACAAACCAAATCCCTGTACCTGATCAGTCTGTTTTTTGCTGGTTAAACCACACAGCGGCCTACTTATGAATCATTCAAGCATAACAAAGCACATTTGACTTACCACCTGAAGCAAGAAACAGGTCCAGATAATTCCAGATGATCAGGCGATGATCAGTATACTCTTGGTCCTAAACGCTGAGTGGTTGGAACACCTTTATCTGGTTGGAACACCTTTATATAGGCACAGTGTATCTTTAGACATTTTGCAGGCTGTGGCAGTGAAAAAAAATTGTTCCAATTTCTTTAATTCAATCTACCCAATATTCCAAAGATAAGACAGTCTGACAGGTGTGAAATATTATTTTTGCACCAACAAGGTGATTCATCGCAAATTATAAAGAAATGAGGGATGGCTCAAGACTTTTACACAGTACTGAATGCAAAAGATTTTGGTGACTTTTCTATCGGTAATTTTCTATGGTAATTCTATCGGTACCATCTCAGTGTTTGTACTCTGAAAGGTCATTTTTTCCCAGCATGTATTTGACATGCAAGTTCAGCTATGTTGGTTGTAAACCAGTTCTTGTGGTTTTTAATAACTGTATAATATGCACTGGGTTTTTAAATGGATAGACACAGGAAAGTAGGCAGAGTTTAATAGGCAAAAAAATTATTAGTTTGTTTCATCTTCTGCTCAGCAGGCAGAGTAAGATCAAATGCTTCTTATAATTAAATGTCTGCTACTTTATAGTTCTTGGCTCCTAAATAAGGAGAGGTTTATGTAACACCAGTGTCTCAGCCTGCTGAGTAAGTGCACTATGACATGACAGCTTTTAGAAGAAAACAGCGCAAACCCTTAAATGTTTCATTCAGGTGAGGTTTACTACATGGTGTTTAAATGTAAAGTACAGATGTCCAGATGAAACAGTGTAAAATTGGTATAATGTTTAGCCATCTGCTCATTGTTTATTTGTATAGATACACTGCATGTGGCTCCTGTTACCATGTGACCTACTTTACTTTTCTTGCTGTGGATGGTAGATAGTCAGACATTAAATTTTTTTATGAGGTGTCTTGAGTATCGTGTAGAAATAACTGTTAATCTGACAAAGAAAAATGTTACTTGAAGGTTCTTTGGCTCTTCACATGCAGAGGTCCATTTTATCAAACTTAGTTTTTTAAGAAAACAAAAGGCACTTAAGAGTATATCAGCGCTGGGTCCTGGATTGGCACCCTCTAAAATGGTAGAATTGGGTGGAATGTGAGTGTCCTTGATGTCCTATTGACAGGAGACTGTAGAATATATTACTGAAATTCTCCCCACAGCTTGGAACAAGATGTGCTTATCTAAGCTGACCGAATCAACAGTAGCAAATAGGGTATAGTGCTTGGGAGCACTAAATCTGAAGGGTGACTCATGAAAAAAATAGACTGGAAACATGAAAGAAACCCGAAAACGGATGTATCATTCCTCCTCTCTCTGACTGTAACCATAACTAGGAAGCCTTGGTTCTGACCAGATGATGGTCAGGATCCTCTCTGTTTCCTGACCACTGTTGTGTATTGTGGAAGTGTGTGTCCATCCTTAGCAGAGTGGCAGAGTGATTTAACTCTGCTGAAATCCTTCCAGATCTTCCTTTTTGGCTTCCTTTAGATTGGCGGATATGCTAAAACACCTCCCCCTGTTTCCATCAAACCCAAATGAAAAAAGTTCTCTGGCCAGTAACAGCTCGCTGGCAGCCTCCTCCTTCTTGCACTCTGAGAGATTTCTTGCTTATGCTGCTGCAGCATTGTACCCTTGAAATATCCTTAAAATGTCTCTTTTGTAAAGAAGTTATTGCTTACATTACTTCACCCTGTGCTCTTCAGTGGCTGGTGACAGAACGGGGAAGTGCTGAGAGGAATAAAAGAACAGAGTGATCAGAGCAGAACATTTTTTTTGCTGCACTAGACTTGGATTCAGCCCAGCTCTGCAGCAGCATGTCTGCATTTTACTGTTTAATTTGTTCTGTCTCTCAAACCTGACTTATGTCCCTATGTTCTGGATGTGAGTTAGACAAGCCTAACATTCTTACAAGTCAAAGAACAAACAAGCATGACATGTACACTGTCATGTAATCAAGTAAAGTTAAGACAAGACAAATTTGTGTTTGTCATTTGAACTACATACATAATACGCAGTGAAACAACATTCCTCTAGGACAATGGTGCAACACAAAGAACAAAATCAGAACACAAGACTACCACAAGTGCAGGCAAAACAGGACAAAAGAGAGATTGCAAAATAAAAAAAAGACAAGAGCAACAGTATAATAATTTATAGGACGGGATAACATACAGTGCAGCCAATAGGAACAGTAACAGTATTGATGTGAGTGAATACAGACATACTGTCTTCTAGCATCAGTCATTAAGTGTGCAAAAAAGTACAAATGAATGCAAAGATTGAGGTAGTCAGCCATTAGTAACTGCAAAAATAACAAGTAGAAACAACATGATTAAAAAAAATGTACAGTCTATAAAGAAATAGAACAGTTTTGTGTGTGTATGCAGTGTGATCGGGAGAAGGATAGTGTGTGTGTGTGTGTGTATGTGTGTGTGTGCGAAGAAACAGTTCCACCTCCTGGTAGTGAAGGCCTGGATGCTGCAAAAGCTTCTGCCAGACAGAGGGAGGGAAAAGAGGGTGTGGGAAGGGTGTGTGGGGTCGTCCACAATACTGGTGGCTTTGCAGATGGTGTAAATGTCTGCTATAGAATTAAGAGTGACCCTGATGATCGTTTCAGCACTCTCCTCAGTCTCAGCAGGAAGTAGAGACGCTATTGAGCCTTCTTGCCAATGGAGATGGTGTTAAGGGGCCATGTGAGGTTCTCCATGATGTGAACAACAAGGAACTTTGTGCTCATGATGATCTCCAGTGAGGGGCCATTGATGTTCAGTGATATCTTATTAGTCTCTCTTATTTTAGTTTCTTTCAAAATAAGAGCAAAGGTTTTGTGTCCATTATGGCTGGACCCAGTCCTGACATCACACTGTTGATCAGCAGGATCAACATATGAAAGAATAAAACATGCATAGCAAGCATATCATTATGAAGGTGGTGTCAAAGTGCAGGTGTGTTGTGGGCAAAAGTTACAGAGTAGACCTAGGCAACCTGGAACATGAAATGCACACAAACAAACAAACAAAGAGGAATGAAGATGGCTGGGTGGCGGATGTTGCGGTGCAGAACTGTCAACACCTTGAGGGTTAAATACAGGCACACCTAGAAACCAACAACTGGAAACATCATTTGCATATGCTAAGATAGTAATATAAAAATACACTATCCACATACTACAAAAATATAGAAATTTATTTCACAAATATAGAAAAGTATATATATATATATATATATATATATATATAATGTGTGTGTGTGTGTGTGTGTGTGTGTGTGTGTGTGTGTGTGTGTGTGTGTGTGTGTGTGTGTG
>JBBPCX010010497.1:0-17791 GCA_037974365.1 Hydrocynus forskahlii
AGAGAGAGAGAGAGAGAGAGAGAGAGAGAGAGTGAGAGTGAGTGTATGTGTGTATGCACGCCGGAGAAAGAAAGAAAACCACAAAACGATTTGTGGCATGTTATATTTTCAATTCTTTCTTTCCGCAGGACAAAGACAGGTGTCAAACAAAGTCACGCAGACGGGCGCTGAAGCGAGGGAGCGAGTGGCAGCTGAAAGAGAAGAAAGAAAAACAACAGAGGAGGAGTATGGGACGAAAAAGAGAGAAGGAATGTTTCCATTCATCAACCCCCCATCCCACCTCGCCTCCACCCTCCCCATCCCCCTCCCCACACTCCCCACCCAAAAACACACACACACACACACAC
This sequence comes from Hydrocynus forskahlii, assembly GCA_037974365.1. Lineage (NCBI taxonomy): Eukaryota > Metazoa > Chordata > Actinopteri > Characiformes > Alestidae > Hydrocynus > Hydrocynus forskahlii. The sequence continues at coordinate 348 of JBBPCX010010497.1, forward strand.
ACACGCACCACACACACACACGCACACACACGCACACACACGCACACAAAACCCACATATATATAATAATACAGGAATACAGTCAAGGTCTTAAAAACTAGTGGGAGAGAGACAGAGAGAGACTTTGTACTGGTTCTGGACTATAAAACCAGACTGTGTACTGGATCTGGATGTGTGGATTGTAACAACTCTGTCCTGGTTTTAGTTTATAATTGTACTTCTTACTCTTTCTGGATTCTAACAACTGCATCGTGGTTATGGATTATAATTGGACACTACACTGGTGTTGTATAACATCTGGACCATGTACTGGTTCTGGATTATAACTGAACTTTGTACTGGTTCAGATTATAACTGGACTTTATACTGGGGCTGTATTATAACAGGACTGTATTGGTTATGGATTATAACAGGGCTTTTGTGTGTATGTGTGTATGTGTGTGTGTGTGTGTGTGTGTGTGTGTGTGCTGGAATAAACAGTATTTGGATGCCTTGCTCACCACAGGATGCAGATTTGGTCTCCACCAGTTTAACTCTCCGTGTTTCATTGCGGATGCGGCTGTCAGTCTTGTCCACCAGGTGGGTGATGTCATCAATGATCTCTGGAGAAAACAGACTGCGTCAGAGAGTCTATGATGTCAGGTAAGGAGGCTAGAAATGAACAAAAACCAAAAATCCCACATATACAGAGGAAAAAACACAGAGCAAAACACACAGCAGACTCATAAACAAACTACACTAAACACTGAAGCTAAGGTGAGTCATAAAAAAAGATGTGTGTCACTATTCCTTGTGATCAAAAATAATCAGCCCATGAATGCTGCTATGTGTTGAACCATCCTTAACCATAAAGGGTTGAAAAGGCCAGTGAATGCCCCCACCTCCATGGCATAACAGTAAGGAGTTGGACGCTGAACCAGAAGATCAGTTGGGAGCATTTTTTTTTAAAACACAAACCATTGCATGTAGCAACCATACAATCACACTTTGCATTTTTTTCTGCGGAAATGCATCAAGTTTCATTTTCATACACAAAGTATGAAGTGGAGAACAAACAATATTGAACCATGTTTATACACTGAATTACAGTTTTCCATGATTTTGGTCCTTTAAAGGAACAGTAAAAGAAAAAAAAACTTGTTTAATTCTAAAGGATGAAAAAAGGACGGAAATAAGTATTGCAAAAATAAACATTATTTATGACTTTTTGGTACATAAACCCACATAAATGTCATATGTGGACCTTAGCGGACATAAGGGGATATAAGAAAACCCAGGATACAGAAAACGCAGGATACCCAGAGCTGCTCCTGAAGGAAGAGTGTCTGCATGTCTTATTGAAATGCTCTCCTCTGCAGTAATGCTGAACTGCTGCCCAACACATCTATTTCACAACTTCACAAATCTGGTTCTCTCCTCATCTCCTCTCAGCAGCCCACAGAGCAGGAGGGACGTTGACATTTTGTCCACGAGACAAAAGACAGAAGCAGCAGTGATGATGTGAAAGCCTCTCTCATTCACGCACCAACTCCCCCACAGAATTTAATAAAGTTTTATATGCACACACACACAAGCTTTATATGTATGCACGCACATACGTGTGCGCACACACACACAGACACATATACACACACACACAGACAGACACACAGACACAGACAGACCCAGCCATCCACATGATGTAGAAGATCCATCAGACTAGCCCCCACTTCTTCCATCTCTCAATGGTCCAGTTCTGATGGTCACTGAAGGATCTTTTGGTGGTGGATATGGGTTAACACGGGCTCTCTGATCTGTCTGCAGCTACACAGACCCATTCGCAGCAGGAAACACTGCACTGTGTGTTCTGACCCCTTTCTCTATGAGCTTCATGAACTTCTTGAGAAGTTTGTTCTACAGCAGATCTTCTGTGGGATCAGCCAATTCGGGCGTCAGTGAACCTCAGGTGCCCCAGACCCTGCCACTGGTTCTCCGGTTCTCCTTCCATGGAGCACTTTTGGTAGGTTCTGACCACTGAACACCGGGACCCTGCTGTGTTGGAAATATTCAGTCGTCCAGACATAACAGTTTGTTTCTTCTTAAAGTGATCCTTTCACTTGTCCATTTTTTGACCCCAACATCGACTTCATGAACTGACTGTTCACTCACTGCCTAATATAACATATCTACACCTGGAACCACAGGAGACACTGGAACCAGAATATCAGTGAGTTTAACGTTCTGGCTGAGCTGTGTGTGTACTGCATATATTTAGATCACGCTAACATTTTGTTAATATGATCCATCAGCACCTTCAACTCCAAGACCAACATAAGGCATCACTTTGAGGCAGAGTCAGTGGTGAATGCAGTACTTGAGCTGAGACCAGTGAGCTAAAGGGTTTCCCACTCTATACTGTCCCACAGTTCCACAGTGTGAAGCTGGTGGGGATGCAGCACAGCTGCTGTGCTGGCCCACAAACACACACACAGACACACACAGACACACACAGACACACAGTTTATTTTAAATGCTCTTAGCTGGAATATGCCTCCAATCCCACAGAGCACAAGAATAAACACACACTCAAACACACATCCAAGTAAAGTGTGTATGCGCTGCAAGTGTGGGACCGATACTAAAAACACACACAGAATATTCTATGAGACAATAGAGATTTGGATTGGAGAGCACAATTAGATAGTGAGTGTTTTGTGCATGTATAATCATCATCATGATTATGTCCAAGGCTGAAAATCCCACATCAGTTATACTAGCTGAGGCAGGGCAATTCTAATGCAGGGCAAACTGAGGGTCAAATTTGAGGCAGAACCCAAGTCAAATCCAGGACAACACCCAAGACTGAATGTAAAGCAATATCCAGGGTTGATCAAGGGTAAATCCAAGGTCAAACAAACTGAACCCCACTCCCAGACAGGACCAAGTTGAAATCCAGGATTGAACCCAGGAGGAATCAAGGAACAAACCCAGGAGCAAAACACAAATTAAATATTCAGGACCAAACACGTAACCAACATCAGGGCAAATCCAGGTTCACACTTATACAGGGCAATCCAGGGCCAAAACTCTAAAATCTGGCCAAACCAAGGGCCCAAACCCAGGATGGCACCCAGTAACAAACCTTTCAGTAATTTGAGGAGTAAATCAGGACAAAATCCAAACTCATGACCAAACCCAAATCACAGCCCTCATCCCTCTTACCTGCAAAAACTGTGTAGACTGGGATTAGGTGCGCCAGGCCACTCCAGTCTGTACTGGGTGCCGTGGGATGGGGTGTGTGTGTCTGGAGCAGTGAACAGGGTGTGGGCATTAGCTGCTGGAACACAGCTGCTGCTCCACACACAAACTGCCAATTACGGTCATAAATCACCCACATCATCTTCCACAGAGACATCTGACCAAGGAAGGGTGGACAATGTCCATTTATGTTCTCGCTCTTTCACACATTTCTGGAGGTCCTGTCCCTTTCCGAAGCAGCTCAGAGCGATGAGTCACTGAGGCGCAGGCGAAAGTGGATCTGTTTGCTATAAAACCATCTGAGTTATCAGAACACCTCTCAGGCCAGGAAACAACAGCAGGGCTCCCTACGGTGCAAATAGACACAGTCAAATCAAAAGAGAGAAACCAGGAACATTCAAACAGCTGTTTCAGGAGCAGCTGAAGCCAAGATTCATAGACTGTTCATAAAGTGACCTTAACAAGTTTCATGACCTTAACAAGTTTGAATCAACCTCCAAGGAATCAACACTCCCACCTCTCGGTTGAACTTATGACGTCCACAGGATGTCTAAAACATCTTCAAGAGTAAAGCTGCAGTTATCTTGTTTTACCACTACTGGACAATTCAATGACTGGCATGTTTCCAAAGACTTTGGACAGTCTTGTTTTCAGTGTGTCGCTTTGCTTGGAGGGTTTGGTTTGATTCTTTCTTGGTACACTAGTAACTGGTAGTAATTTACTGAACGGAGTGAAACTGAGTCCTGCTTTATGCAAATGAGAACAATCGATCAGCTCATTAGGATGTGTTTGGTACATGGCATTCTATAGAGGGGATGGAGGCTAACGGCTACATGTAGCATGAAAATTTGTTTTTGCTGTTTATGTAACATCAGCTCAATTGTGACAAAAGGACAAAAATACACACTATAAATAACTGCATGAATGTCACATTGTTTTGATTGGCCTAGAACACACAGAAAACACATCAAACTTCTCAAAAAACAGTGCCTGCAATCAAATTACAGTACTGTGCACAAGTCTTGAGCCACGTCTCATTTCTTCATACTTTGAATCACGTTCTTGGTGCAACCAACCAGCATTCAGCACCACCAGTGTACTGATCTCCTTCTGATCATCTGGAATCATCTGACCTGTTTCTTCATTGGTTCATGGGAATCAATCAGCTCAGCATGGGATGTGTTTGGCATGTGGCTTTTCCCTCCTTGCCAGAGAGAGTAAGGGGGTGCTTTGAGGATCGCATCAAATTATGTGACTGCTGGACATGCCTTCCTCTAAGAATGTCCTGCTAAGCACAAGATCTATCAAGAATTTGTGGCAGCAGCTTGACTGGAGGTGAGATTCGGCGGCACATGCACGTTGACACACTCGGTGAGTGTGTGGAGTATGTGGCCCAGGTGCTGGTGTCCCTCTCTCTGGCAGGGATTTCCTGTCTTGACTGTCCCACAGGACGTGGATCTGCCACGCAAAATCCATCACACTAACAAATCCTGCGCCCTCCACCAGCCCCGACATCACAGCTGTTCCTGAAACCTCCACGGCTGGCCGGCAGATGCTGGTGTGTGAGTGTGTGTGTTCACCACAGCAGGCATTAACACATCCACACAGCTGTGCTGTCAACAGCACAGCACAGTAAACGCCTGAGCATCAGAACACAGGGACGTCTCAGAAAAACAGACTGAAGTGTTTAGTGACTACTTTAATCCAGTATGAATCAGCAGTGTGTAGTTTTTGCTGTTTGACAGTAATAATAGTGGAGTGATTTTAATCCAGTATGAATCTGCAGTGTGAAGTTTTTACAGTTTGACAGTAATAATAGTGGAGTGATTTTAATCCAGTATGAATCTGCAGTGTGAAGTTTTTACAGTTTGACAGTAATAATAGTGGAGTGATTTTAATCCAGTATGAATCTGCAGTGTGTAGTTTTTACAGTTTGACAGTAATAATTGGAGTGATTTAAATCCAGTATGAATCTACAGTATATAGTTTTTACAGTAATAACCGAGGAGTGATTTTAATCCAGTACGAATCTGCAGTTTGTATTTCACAAAAACCTGCATAAACATGAAATGCAAACTGTACAATCTTTGGGGTAGAATGTGCAATTTACAGACATGCAAGTTATAACGTGCAACTCTTCTGATGCATTATTATTATTATTATTACTGTTTTTGTCAATGCCTGTCACTTCACACACACACAACCTCACACATCCAAACACCATAGATCGATACGTGGAGGTTTTCTCTGGTGTGCAGTATTTCTCTCGTGCAATATTTTCTCTTGAGTGCAATACTTTTGGGTACAACAAGTGCAATTTTGTGGTTCTCTGGTGTAATGTGCAATTTTAGGGGTGAGATATGGTGCTTACTATTTTTGTCAATATCTTCTGCTATTCAATGCGACCACACCTCCATATATTTAAATAGGTTTATATTATATATATATATTATATATATTTTATATATATTATATTATATATTATATATGTGTATATGAGGTGAGGGTTACCAAGGTGAAGAGGTGAGGGTTCCCACACCTTGGTTAACATCAAATTCAAGGACCTTTCAAGCACTTTCCAGGACCAATATCCTCAAATTCAAGGACCACTTGCGGCGGCATTTACCTACTGCTACCGCTGAATATGTTATCAATAAACACTTTTTTTGATAACATATGCAAATGTAATAAAAGACTGCGAATGGCACAGAAGTTGTTGGGGCAAAATCAATGCAAGAAAGTGGACTGAATGTATAGCCTACATTCATGTCAATAATATTTATAGCCTACATTCATATCCACAATGCATGGATATGTCCATGCTACATACATTAAGGATGTAGATTATGGTTTTATGGAATTTTAGATGAAAGTAGACCGCATTTCAATGGGGTTAAAAATGAATGCAAGTGAAAGGGAGAAAAAAGGGATGAGCGAAAGACAAGGAAAAGACGGGTGCAGGTCATCACCGACCGTGTTTGTATGTCGGGGAAGTTGGCCTGAGGTCTCATATGAAGTTTGGTGGGTTTTGGACAAAGCGTGTCCGAGCAGGACTATCTGAAAGTTGAGCCCTATTCATTCCCTATGGGAATTTTTTTGCCGGAAAAACGGGAATATGAACGAACGACAAGACATATCAAAAAGCTGGGAACAAGCGCGCTATTCGAGATCGGTCCCGACGTGTCAGAGTTGAAACTGTGTCTCTAACTTGAAAGCCCTGGGAGGAGTAGCGGGCCAAAAAACGGGTGAACGGAATAAAAATAAAGATAAAACTTAAGAAGAACAATAGTGTGCTTGCTCTGCAAGTGGCTATGCACACGTTACATTGACTACATACAGCAAACAAGAATGTAGTGCTGAAAATCTACACAAGAAGAACAAACAAACTTTCGCAAATTAAAAGTCAGCATAGGCATAATTTTAAACAAACTTGTGGTGGCAAAATAACACAGTGACAGCGGTCGCCATCTATGAAATTTCAATTCCCAAAAAATATTCAAAGACTTTCAAGGACAGTGTCTTTTTATGCCTGTTTTCACAAACTTTCAAGGATTTCAAGGACCCGTGGGAACCCTGATATATATATATATATATATTTATAACTATTATTTGTATTGCACTCTACATTGAAAATTTACTGAGTAAGAAGCTAGTTCACTAGGTCATTTGGGGTGAGTCTGTGATTTGGGAGACAACTTAGGAGACAAACTTCTAATAACAAACATTTCTTGTCAAATTGTGCACTTTTGTAGTTGGGCCAGTGGGGTGGCTGGCTAGCTGAACCATTGCTTTAACCACTGGGTTACTGGTGTTCCTCATTCCTTGACGAGGTCCAGGACTAAGGACAGGAAACATCATTAAACACTGCTTGTGAAGAGAGGCATTTCTGCTCTTTTTCACACTGCAGAGGCCATCAGCTAAACCTCTGACTGATCCAGACCGGGCCATTCGGGTTCCTTCCTTGCACAGAACATCAGTACACATCTGCTGCAGGTGCAGCTTAAGTGTGTGTAGGTGTGAAGTACGTGTCAGTGAAGTGTGCGTGTTCTCTGGTTTGTTTATCTGTGCTCGCACACACACACAAACACGCGCGTGCACACACATGCGCACACAGATGTTCTCTGACGAAATAAGTCAGTTACTGTAAATGAGATGTTTGCTTTTGATTTGCTATCACACTTGCTCCAACAGTGATCCCTCATCCCTCTTGCTTTCTCTAGGTGGGTAGGAAGGTAGATATGGAATATGGTGGAACTTGTAGCACACACACACACATACACACACACACACACACGTTCCCTGATAGAACAGGGCAGTAACTGCAGATGAGGTGTTTGGGATCTCTATTCGCCGCCACACTTGTGCAAAACAATCTCTCGCAAATTGTGGATTAGTGCACGGCCAGAGTTTACCCATTTATAAACCGACGCTGGGCTGTAAGAGGCCCACTGAGAGCCAGCCAACAACAAACACACACACGCCTGGAACATTGATGTTTGTTATTATTTAACTGCTTCTGTCAAATTCACACAAACATCTCAGAGCTGGAGAACAGAACAATAAGCTCCATCTCTCCATACAGTCATTCACTGCAGGAACGGTCAGATCTAACACACTTAAAACATGTGTGACGGTAAGCAGATATAGAATATGGTGGAACTTGTAGGAAGGTACATATGGAAGCTGGTGAAACCTGTAGGATGGGAAACACAGAATGTTGTGAAATTCACAGGATGGTAAATAGATAAGATAGGGGGATGGTAGATATGAATCTGTACAGAATTTTTAGGATGGCAGATATGGAACATAGTGGAACTTATAAGATGGTAGATATGGAACATGGAGAGATGGTGGAGAAGAAATTTGATATGAGTGTAATGCAGGATTAGACTTTTGTGCTTCATCATGCTGTCAGACGTTACTAATGATGAGGCAGAGAAATGACACGTTTAGAAGAAATCTGTCCAGAAATGATGAGGGAGCAGCGAGGCGTGGATGCAGAACTAAAGCAGAAATAACGAGGGAAAAGATTAAGAGCTTGGAAAGGATCCAAGTTTCCATGCTAAAACAGGGTGAAATAAAACTCACGGAGGGCCAGCAATTTGTCTTCCTTGATGACAGAGATTCTTCATCATAAACCGAGGAACTGGACAATTCAGAGGAGATGAAGGTAACTGTTTCTGGGGTTCTCTAGAAGATGAGGAACAGCTAGTTTACACAATTTCCTATTTAGATCACATGTAGCCATCGTACATCAAAGAACATAAACAGTACATCTTTAACAGAAAGGTTCTGTATGGAACTCAGGATGGGTTCTTTGGCTCAGAACTAAATAATGAAACCATTTTGGTGCCATACAGAACCAGCGCTACACAGAACCACTTTTGAAAGATTTTCTAAAGGACCAGATATGAGAGGTTTCCCATCACAGCAAAGAACCATTTAAAATGCAAAAATCCCATATAATTGTGCCACCTCAAATTGCGCTACCTCAAGTGAGCTCGAAGAGGCCTGACGATTTCATGTCTAAAATCATGCTCAGGTTTATGTAAACACACTGATATTAAACAATGTGAGCACTACAAGAGTGTAAAGACTGATAAGCGCTAAGTGTGTTACAGATGTGAGATGCCAGAAGGTAACAGCTCCACCATTTAAGGTGGTGTGGAAAATGCAAATAGGAAGCCAACAAGAGTATGTGATTACTTATGAGTTATGAGTTAGCACCATGCTAATTGGTGGGGTATAAGCTTCCATTGCTTGTTAGCGCCACATACCTTGTAGCTCCGACGCAAAAAAAGCAAACTTCACACACCAAACACGTCTCAGTTGATCAACCACATATGGGTAGTGGGTTTAGTTTCTGGACCAAACTATCACTTTAAGCTCTTCAGCAACACTGAGGTAACCTTCAATGTCTTCCTAGAATTTCCTCAATGTAAGAGCAGAAAACTTTTCTGAACACGGTCAGAACCAGAAATGAGGTGAGGTAGTGGAAAACGAGTCAGTCATGGAGATTAGTGCATGTGAGGAATGAGAAGCGACTGAGAACTTCTCACTATTTGTATGGAGGAGAGATAGCTGAGCATCTGTCCATCAGAGCAGAGCCTGGTCCTGCGGGAGATTAACGGTGGCTGGGCAGAGGAGTTCGGCTCACAGAGTGATTTACAGCCTCTGGAGGAAGAGGCTCCTTCTAAAGGTGAGACTTCAAAGCCAAATCCCACATGCCCCTCATGTTGTGCTGCCTGGTTCAGGGCATTCTGGATAAGGGAATGAGAAGAGGACACCAAAAAATGCAGGGAGATGTGTGGGGGGGTGGGGGTGGTCAAAGGTTCAAAGGTCAAGGCCCAAAAACGCACCGAGACAGGGCTGCATGACCAATGAGGAGAAATGAGCCGTCTGTACCGCGTTTGAGGAAACATCTTCGAAACACAAATACAAGAACCCATTCCTCACATGCTTTCCGGAACTTTTTTCTGGAAAGCTGCTTTGGAACCATGACTGGGTTTAGGAAAGCAAATAAAATGGCTGTGTGTGCGTTGGAGACGTCTGGTTACATACACCTTCATTGTAAAGAAATCACAGACTCTAAAATAAACCAATTAACACCAAACACTACTCTTTTTAAAAGAAATTATGGAAATTTGGTAGAATTCCCCTTGTAATGCCCGATCTTGCTCTGGATCCACTGGATTTTCTAGTGAGAAGTGAAATTCCTGTAATTTTCAACCCATGGCTTGTGGAGCATCACAACTGCTCTTTTTGATCTTCTTGTTAAAAAAAAACATTCTCAAAACTTGTGTTCCTCATATTCTCAGTAGAGAGAAATAAGTATTGAGCACCGTTCCTCTTCTCCAAGTTGCAGCCTTTCAGAGCACCGCTGGATAGTCCTGGAAATACAATCAGAACCCAGAGAATGGGTTGGAGATCCCTGTATGACGATAACTTAAAAAATACAGGGCGACATCCTCCACTTTCTGAGATCTTTTTCTCAGATCTGAAATAAAAGAACAAAAAACGTTCCTCTTTCATCTAGTAAAACAACGCTCCTTGTGATCGCTTCTAAAAACATGTGTTCCAGATTTGGGTCTGAATGAGCGTGATGCTGGCTACACGGCCGGACATGATTGATACTTTGTGATGCAATAAATCCATGACTCAGAAACCCATAAAACATGTATAAAAGAAAATGATTCCTCTATTACACAGAAGAGGATACGCATCAGAGGAGTGGGGGATACAAGAATGTCTGGATAAAACAAGGGCGGGAAATGCAAACCCAACATACACACACAGACCAACACAGACAGACAGACAGACAGACAGACAGACACACACACACACACACACACAGGATGTTGATGGTATGCGGTTGCCAGGTCTGTGTCCAGGTGCTGCTGAACAATTGCACTCTAATTAGGATAGGGGTGGCAAGCATGCAGCAGGGAATCAGCGACCATGACAAAGTCTGGCAGCCCACTAACACAGACAGGAGGATGGTGGGTTAACAGAGGATGGTGTGATCCTTCATCATCATTATCATTACCATCATCCTCCTCCTTCTCCTACAGATGCTAGTGTGACGCCATCTGTCAAACTATCTACGGAACTGCAGAAACGTTCTCAAACCCCAACAGGAACTGAAACTAAAACTCAAACAAAATTTTGCTGACCTAGGCTAACCTACCCACTAGATAAATAACCCAGACTATCTCTAGCCAGTCAAAACTAACACAAACAACAGCAAAGAAAAAAGAAAAAAAATTAACTACAGCTAACTCAGTCTGACCAACCTAACACTAGTTCACCCAAATGAACCCTGTCCACTATCACTCAGTATAACTGTGCTCTCTTTCTGGGTGGGTCAGGTGGTCCTCCCTCTCCCCATCATTACAGCATCTTGTAATGAGGAGACTAAGTTGATGAGGGAAATTGGACACAACTACATTAAGGGGGTTAACTTTAACCCCCGATACTGAAATGTACTAAAACCCCATTTTAGATAAACTGCGTTGGCATCTGTTCCTCCCCACAGAGCAGTGAAGAACATGTTAAAGTTGGCTCATCAGCAGAAGCTGCTAAACCACGCTGCAATAATCACACAGTGTTAAAGTGTTCAGATCTGAGGAGGTTTTGTACCAGATCACATCTTTCTCACTTGGACTGCAATGTTGACAACGGACAGCCCCAGGGAAGATGCTGACCATGTTAAGTCCAGAAACACTGTTAGACTAAATGGCACCATATGTGTGTGTGTGTGTGTGTGTGTGTGTGTGTGTGTGTGTGTGTGTGTGTGTGTGTGTGTGTGTGTGTGTTTAGAATAATGCTCGCATTAGGGGGTCTTCGTAATTGGCCATGACGCTATCATTTGGAAAACATATCTAAGAATAAAGCCAAAGCTGAACAGCATCGCCCTCTTAAAAAGCTATTGTTTAACTGATTACATGTGTTTTATTATGAGATCAGGGACAATACATCCACACACAAACACACAGACACACCCACACACAATCATATAGTTTGACAAAACAAGCCTAATTCTGACTGACCCTTGAAAACCAGAGTGAGACACTGTACCCACAAGGCTACAATTCAGGATTATAAAATACCATAGAATTTATTAGAGGAAGTTTTTGGATTTTTAGAGTCCAAAACTTGCTTTTAGTTTAGAACGGGAGCTACAAGGCTCCAACTGCATCTAGCTCTTTATCACAATGTCACAAACTCCTTAGATCAGTGGTCACCAGCCCAGGTCCTGGAGACCTTCATGAGAAGTCACAATCTGCAACACCTGCTATGTTTCATAAACTTCCTGACAAGTTCCTAATTGGTTGGAACATGCAGTAAGGGGTTTGAGCTAAACATGCCAGGAAAGTAGAACTCCAAGAGGAGGACTGGTAACTACAGGTATAGACTAGTTAAGCTATGTTACAACTATTAGAGGTATGGGGCACATCACTGATGTAGCTAGCTAGCACTGTTAGCAAATTTGTTATTACATCTTTCGCTATGCTGCAGTAGTTAGGCTACCACTCTAACTTATTCCTCAGCCTGCTGAACATGAAACCCTTCAGCCTGCTGAACATAGAACCCCTTGACCTGTCAAACTCAAACCCCCCCTGGCCTGCCCAAAAAGAAGCCCCTCAGCCTGTCGAACTCAAAACTCCTTGGCCTGCTGACCTTGAAATCCCTGGGCCTGCTCAACATTAAACCCCTCAGCCAGATGAACTCAAAATCCATCAGGCTGTCAACCTTGAAATCCCTCTGCCCGCTGAACTCGAATGTCCTCAACCCGCTGAACAAAAAACCCCTCTGCCTGCTGAACCGTTCTGCCTCCCTACAGACTGCCAAATTCGAACCCCTCAGACTTCCAAACTCGAAACCCCTCGGTCGGCTAAACTCAAAATCTCTCGGACTGCCGAATTCGATACCCCTCAGACTGACGACCTTGAAATCCCTTTGTCTGCCAAACTCAAAACCCTTTGGACTGCCAAACATGAAACTCCTTGTACGGCTGAACTCAAAACCCCTCGTCCTGCCGAACTCAAAACCCCCCGGACTGCCAAACTCAAACCCCCTCGTCCTGCCGAACTCAAAACCCCCCGGACTGCCAAACTCAAACCCCCTCGTCCTGCCGAACTCAAAACCCCCCAGACTGGCAAACTCAAACCCCCTCGGCCTGCTGAACTCAAACCTCCTCGGCCTGCTGAACTCAAAACCCCTCGGACTGCCAAACTCAAAACCCCTCCGACTACCAAACTTGAAACCTTTGGCCTGCCAAATTCCAATCCCCCTGGCCTGCTGAACTCAAAATGCCTCAGCTTGCGAAACACCAAACCCCTCAAATAGCCAAACTCAAAATCCCTCAGACAGCCCAACGTTAAAACCCCCAGCCGATTGAAATACAAACCCCTAAGACTACCAAACTCAAAACGCCTCGGATTGCCTGAACTCAAAACGCCTCAGCTTGACGAACTCAAAACCCATCAGCCTGCCCAAAGAGAAACTGCTCAGCCTGCCGAATGAGAAATACCTCAGTCTGCTGAACATGATGCTGATCAAACACAGAATCATCAAAACCACAGCTTTAACAACACTAATGCTAGCGCTAGCGGCAGGTGGGCTCATTTGCGAAGCAAACGGTGGGTTCTGAAGCCAAAAGTCTTTGCTCTGAAAATCTTTTCCTCCTCACCGTTCGCCACCGGATCTCTCTGGCCGCGCTCCTGTTTGCTTTGCGGGTCCTGCGCTACGGGGCATGAGATAAAAGATCAAATAAAGACGCGGACAATAGCACTCCCCTCTGAACCACATCAAACACCTCTCTGGTGAAGAGGTTAGTATGTGCGAGAACACACACAAACCGCCGCTTCTACCCGCACTTTCTCCAAGATCCTGGCTTTGTGCTGATAATGTGATGCAGTGTTGATACAGTACTGTCGTTAAGGGTGGGTTTGAACAGCTGTGCACACACACACACACACACACACACACACACACACACACACACACACACACACATACAGTACTGAATGTTAAGCACAGGATGAAAGCAACACAGACAGAGCTCATCAGTGCTTTTGTCACACGGGATCAAACGTGAGAAAAAAACTGCTCTACATAATTTTTACATTATTGCTTATTGGCCATTTTGTGCTGTAAATCACTTTGACATGAATGTTATACTGTTTATAACTACTTTTTATTAATTTTATGTTTATCATATTATTTTGTTTATTGTAGTTTTGTTAAATTTCAGTGTTTTGCTACTTTTATTTTTACTGCTTTACATTACTTGAACACTCTCACATTTACCATCCTATTTATCGTTGATTATGACCGACAAATATATATTCAGTTGTTTGTTTTATACATTTTGTTCATTATATATTGTATTTGTTTATTGTTTTTTCATCCGTCTATCCAGCCATTCAATCTTTCCATCCACCAGTCTGTCTGTTTGCTCATTCCTCTACGTATCCATTTATCTATCCATCTATCAATCTTTCCATCTATCTCAGTTTGTTCATCCATCTACATAGCTCTCAATTGATCTTTTCCATCCTTCTACATATTTACCAATCTATTTATACAATCTATCTAGGCATCTGCCTCTATCCGTCCATCCATTCATTCAGATATCTCATTCCTATCTTTCTCATTCTGTCTCATCCCTTTTCTCTATTTGCATCTCTACAGCCCTGCACACTCACTCTCACTCCATCTATCACACTTTCTCTGTCTTGTTTTTAATCTCATCCTTCCCTCTCTCCCACCCTTTCTCTCTGCAGAGATAAATAAATGGTCACTAATGGGTCCCTGCTGTTAGTCTAAACTCAAACTACAGGAAGAGAGAGATTCTCTTTCTTTTATTTTTTTCTCTCCCTCTCAGCATGAAATCAGTGGAAAATGACCATCTCTAGACAAACCCTCAAACCACACACACCTCGCCAGCGCTCTGAGAGTGTGTGCGTGTGTGTGTATGTATAAAACAACCTGCCACGCCACCACCTCCTTAATCATTTGGCAATCAAGAGATTACTTTAAAGGATGAGGAGGACACTGGCCAACTGCTGCAATGTGTGTGTGTTTGTGTGCATGTGTGTGTCTGTGTGTGTGAGAGAGAGAGCACCATGCAGCAGAAAAACTCCTTTAAGAGAGTCACTTCTCAGCCAATTAAATTTCGTGAACATACAGATGCCTCAGACACGTTTTCCATGTGGAGGTTTCTGACGTGGCTCCTGTCTGTGTGTTCTCACACCAACATGGAATCATCAAGAGCTGTGTGTTCTTCAGGGAGCTTCACCTGAGAATATTCAGATCAAGATTTCTTCTATTGGGTTTAATCAGAGCAACAGTTTCACTAACCCACTAAACCCAGATCAGATAAAACCATGGAGACGTCTGCACACTCGCTCGTTGCTGTATTTCAGGCCACAGTTCTAGACAGCAGTGAGTCGTAAAGGGACAGAAACCGAGGGACAGAGTTCCATGCACTAACATTCTAAGTACTATAACTATTGCAACATTTAAGATGCATTGGAAAATTGAAAATAGGGCAATTAAGGGCCTTGAAGCATATGAAGTGATTCACTGGGACTGAGGCACTTTCAATGCATTTAAAGTGGAACAGAAAATTCAAATAGGAAGCTTACATGCTTGAACCCACAATGCACCCGGGCTCAGGCCAATTCACAGACACACTGAAGGAGAGTGTGTGTTTTCATTTCTGCTAAACTATCGTTTTGAGTCATGAAAACGACTGTAGACTCACGTGTGTTTGTAATTCAGTCCACAGTTGACAGTGAATTGCACAGTGTCAGAAGTCACATGAGTCTATTACAGATTACTGAACATCACCCACTCTACAGCACTTAGGCTTCCTATTCAAAGTTTCCGCTCCACCATTAATGATGCTGCAATTACAGTCTGAGGACTGTAACTGTCACACCATTAAGGTGGAACAAAATTTAAATATGAGGCTTAAGTGTCTCAAAGTTCGACTTTCGAGGCATTTATGCTGGTATGGAAACTGGCGAATGCAAAGAGAACTTCACTGACACGTTGAAGGTGAATGTGTTGTAGGCCTACTGTTAGCATCATACTAATTGATGTGTGTAAGTTTCCATTACTTGTTAACCGCTTGTTTTTGTTTCTGCTAAACTATCGCTTTAAGGTGAGAACGGCCACGTTAGCCGCTGCAGTGAGGTTTTATCTGCCCTGATTAAAAGCACATGCTGCGGTAAATTCATGCTGCCTCCGGCAGTCACTCTGTCCAAAATAAAAAAAATACGCCAAACCCACACAGTTAACAAGTTAGAGCCTGGAGACAAGTTTCCTTTCTCTCCTCATTTACAAACGAGGGGAGGAGAGGAGAGGAGAGGAGAGGAGAGAAAAAGAGAAAAGTAGATAAAAGACATGATGAAAGCAGAAAAGAATAGAAGGGAATAGAGAAGAAAAGAAGAGAAGAGAGAAGAAGTGAATAAGGAAAAGTAAAGAGAGGATCAAAGATGGAAAAAAAAACAGAAAAGAGAAAAAGGAGAGAATCCATGCTGTGATTATTCGGTCTGAGGTCACACAGTGGAGGGGAATCCTCTCTCACTTCAGTGACCTGGGGGTAGTGGGTGTGTGTGTGTGTGTCTGTGTGTGTATGGTTTGGGGATCCTGCAGCTGGAACAGCAGTCATTCCGCCACATGGCGCACACACTTTCACCCGCACAGTGGGGAGCACTCCACTCTTCCATCAGCACCAGTTTGTGTGTGTGTAAGTAAAAGACAAAAATAAGATACTATACTGTCCCACCGCAGAAGCAGCCGATTATTTCACAATCTGACTGGTTGAGAAGAGAGTTAGAGTCACAGTCACTGTATCACTCCACTGAGTGCTGGCTGTTAGGTAATGGCTGTCTCTCTGTTCCAGTTGATCATTAGTGATGTTATATTTTAGTGTCCAGAACCAACGTGAAGCACTTCGAGAACTTTATTAAGATCATTAACTGCAGTCATTCTGTTCCACTATGAAAAACATGTGACACATTACACCCCCAACCTGCCCTCACCCTGTCAGAAACCCTGTGATTGGTAAGAGGCTCATTTGCATATTGCAGTCTTCTGTGATATCTGTATTACAGCCATAATGAAATGTCACTCTGGTTTCACTTCCAAACCTGCGTCTTCCACACTCACACTGTTTTGTATGCCATAATCACAGTGAAGTGTGAGACAGTTCACCTCCCCACTTCCCCCACCTTACAGCTCCACGACTGTGTTTTACACTCTCCCTGCCAAAATGTCTGAATTTGGAGAGAGAGAGAGGGAGAGACACACCCTCACCCTCACAACATCTGGATACCATCAGAGAGAAGAGAAGGGAGGAGAGAAAAAGAGAGAAATGAAGAGGGGAGGAGAGAGGAGAGGAGAGGAGAGGAGAGGAGAAGAGAAGAGGACAGAGGTGAAGAGAAGAGAAGAGAAGAGAAGAGAGGAGAAGAGAAGAGGGGAGGAGAGAGGTGAAGAGAAGAGAAGAGGGGAGGAGAGAAGTGGAGAGAAGAGGGGAGGAGAGATGAAAGGAGAGGTGAAGAAAAGAGAAGAGGGGAGGAGAGAGGAGAGGAGAGGAGAGGAGAAGAGAAGAGAAGAGAAGAGAAGAGAAGAGGAGAGAAGAGGGGAGGAGAGAGGAGAGGAGAGGTGAAGAGAAGAGGGGAGGAGAGGTGAAG
>JBBPCX010010560.1:5000-7500 GCA_037974365.1 Hydrocynus forskahlii
GCACCTGTGTGTAGCACCACATGCCCACACTCACACACACACGCATACAATGCACAGCCCAGTTAAGCCGGCATCGCTGCATGCACACACAAGTATAAAGTATATTACATTTCTTGTATTATGACAATGATTCTGAATCATTCCAAACAGATCCCTATGACTATGATATAAAGATTAATTGAATCATTTCCTAACACACTGTTGCTGTCAACACCAAATCACTCTTTACAAAATCTAATCGCAACAAAATGTAATAATTTTTCTAAAGATTCATGATCAACTTGAATTGTGGTGAAATCTGAGTTTCAGAATTTGACAAAATTGGGAATTCTTGTCATATTGACGGTGAAATTCACACTGGTCCACAAGCGTGAAACGAGTGCAAACATTCTACTACTTTTACTGAAAGAAAGGTCAAGAGGTCAGGCAACTATCTCAGTACGCTGATGAGTTAGAATACACTGTTCTTGATGTCATGGCATTCCACCAGCAGAGCGTTTATCAGCCTCCGCTTGTGATAAACACACATGAACGAGAGATAGAGAACCATACAGAGTATTCCAGACACACACACTTTCATACATTTTCTCACACACCTTGCATTCCAGCCTGCCTGTATCGTACTTGTGACCGGCACTGATCTGTTCCATAGTGAACGAAAGCATAGGTGTAGTTTCCAGTGGGAGGTGGGGGAGGTATGGGGACATTCCAAAAAAACACCTTTTACCCATAAAATTCAGTTTCTGAGGAAATCCTTTAAAAGTCCCATGGCATGAAAATTACCTTTATGAGATTTTTTTAAGATTAATACAAGTTCCCCTAGCCTGCCTATGGTCCTGCAGTGACTAGAAATGGTGATAGGTATAAAGAGTGCTTTGATCATCCTGCTCCGCCGTTCAGAGAATGACAGCTCAGATGGCCCGATCTGGAATTTTCCCCGTATGTCGTCATGTGGTGAAAGTTTACCTCCCCTTTCTCATGCTTGGCCCGCTTTGCCTGCCCAGAGAATCCCCCCCCCCACATCTCCCCTAAAAAATTAGCTACACTGACTGTCAGTGTTATCGTGTGAGAGACCACTTTTTCCTCCAGAGACATCATGGCTTGCAAACGAGTGAAGCGTAGCAGTTGTTCAGGGCTTAGATGTACAAATGAGCACAAATGTATTTTTTTAGTTCCATCATGCGAGCCTCTGAAGAACCAGTGGGTTAATTTAATTTTCGGAGACGTCCTGCTGTAGTCGCTGAGTTTCAGCTTCTTCAGGTGCTTCTCTATCTGGACCAGATTCTGGGTCGAACTGGAAAGCTTGAACAACTGCATTAGCGCGTGGTACCGTGGCCGCAAGGCGGCCCCTCCCCCACCACCCACCTTGCCCCGCCTCTCTCCACCTCGCCCCGCCTCTCTGCTCCTCATTATCATTTAAAGCTACAGACACAGAAACGGCACGTCCTGGGGAAATCTCATTGTGGGACTGACACGAAGTGGCTGTAAGTCTGCACCAAGGCTGAATTTCGGAAAGAGACTTCAGATACAGTATTAGGGGACCACTAAGACCTATATAAAAGCATACAAAAGCAGCATGTCATGGGACCTTTATTATCATAAGCCTTCCCCTGGCTGATGTACATAATTGTACTTAATCTGTTTATAATTTTAATGTCTACAATTTGTACATACTTTAATTCATATATGTATATATATATGCATTTCATGTTGAATAAAGTACTTTTTAATTTAATTTTATTAATTCAAGTTCATTTTAGTCACTGTTACACTTTTAAAACAGCTCAGGAGGAGTCAGGGTCACTAGGGTCAGTCAGTTAGGGTCAGTTAATGCTAAATTCTATTTATGTACTTATTTACAGTCTGTGTGCATCAGAGAAGTGTATTTATGCCTCACAGCATGCAAAAGTATCACATAAAAGTCAACAGAAGTAAAAAGTAGTAAATACTTCTGCGTCAGTGTGTTTATAAATACATTTATTAAAGTGCATAAATAAATATATGTAAAGAAGTTGTTTTTTGGGACGTCACAAAAACAATGAATTCAAGTGAGGCTGTTTTGAAGCTTTGGGTCTGTACAGTGTCGGTGTCTGCAAGAAAACAGCACATTTTTATCTCCCCTTTATATCGCGAACCGACAATTAGAAATCCACCAAAATTTCTTACTAATAATTTGCATTACAACCAAGGAAAGTTTTTGCATCACCCTGAAGAGTTACAATTTGGAAATATCCTCTGGCATTTTTTTGGACCGCAGCATTCTGGACTGAATGGATTAGGGAATGAATGGTACATTATGAAATATTTGTAGACTACATAAAGCTCTTTCATCACAAAACACTGAAGAAAATGACTTCTTCCATGATATGAGGGTTGCTGAGTTCACACAATGTGAATAAACAACAAAATACAGGAGAATGCATTAACAAAGCAGCCAAGCTCCTCACGCCTGAAACCAAAACTGCACATTTGACTGTGTCGGTGAACTGATCTGGGATCA
>JBBPCX010010560.1:12500-17782 GCA_037974365.1 Hydrocynus forskahlii
AGGTGCTTAGCTCCACCCATTTCCCATTCATATGTCTGTCATGTATCACACAGACGCTGCGTAGCCAAGCTGTACTTCCAGGTATTTCACCTGCTCTGGCTTGCGTTCGTATGAGTGTATGTGTGTGCGTGTCTTTCTTGGTCGCATTCCTCTCCAACTTACAGCTAAAGCCAGACTAAGGAATGCAGCTCCTGCCTGAGTCTCTCTCTCTCACACACAGTGGACAAAAGGGAAACAAGTTCAGTTCCAGATTAAAGTGGTGATGTCCACTGCTGTCCTCAATTGACCCCAAGCAATGGCCTTTCACCAAACTATCAGAATCAGAAAACTTCTTTGATCCCAGCGGAAATTGCTCATGTAATGATTGCAAAGACAGACAGAGACAAGAACAACAAAAAATATCAAGTCTAAATAAAAATCTGTAGAAAACCTCAGTATGAAAATACAGTTAACTATATACAGAAATGCTGGATATAGATCCACGTTTTTCCAGTTCCGATCCGATTCCTATACATGACTGCCGATACCGATACAGATTCTGATATAATACATCTTTTTTACCATTATTTTTGTTGAAATTGTGCTGTTTGTTAGTAAGGTTACATCACAGAATAAATAAACTGTGTAATGTGTAATGTCACCACTTCTGTATTTAAGGTGGACTGGCCGAGTTACAAGATGCCCAACTTTAGCCTCGTCGTGTTTTGGGAGATAAAGCTAAAAGTCTTCCCTGATATTCCTTTCACCTTTGGGTTGTCTGCTGTAAATTTGTTGTGTTTTTGGAAAATGTCAACGAGCGTCTGCTGCCTGGTGTCTTTTCCCTGTTTGCTAGCATAAACTCCTGGTACTTTTTGTTGTGAAATCTCTGCAGGGGCTTGATTAAATTTGTTGTATTGTACGACGCAACCGTACTTCCACCCGTCGGCATGCTGGCTTTGCACACATTGCAAGTAGTTGTCTCGCTTTTCGGCGTTTCCAAACTGTAGTATCTCCAAACGAGCAACATTTTGTTCAAAACAAGGCTCGGTCAGCTTGAAGTTGCCGCAGGTTCATGGTAGGGGAGCGGTGACGCATCTCGTATTACACAGCGTCGAGTTTAAGGTCCAGCACAAGCTGTGAACTGGAATATAGAGATCAGGGCTGTCCGACCGATATCCGATATCAGATTTATGGCTATATCGGACCCGATACTGATATCATATCGGATCGGGCCCATCTCTAGTGTAAATACTATATTTAAGTAACACAACTGAGTGAAATCTGACTCAGATGGTAGTTTGGCATATGCTATTGCCCTTAGTAGAGAAACAGTATTATTACTGTAAGTAATATTGACATTAAATAATATTGACATGAAGACAATTGTACATAATTACTGCACGTAAAGAAGTGATTCAGCTCCCCTTTAGAAAATGTCGCATGATATTGCACATGGTAGGACAACTGCACATGAGATATTGCACATAAAGTTAATGTTTTAGCCACTGAAGAAATTACACAGCAAGTATACAACTAAAGGCCTGACATTTACATATAACTGGAGCAAACCAAACCTGGCATGGGCCTTTTACTGGTATAAATAATTTTTTTTTAAAATCACATTGTTGGATCTCTACACTGATGCCACAGCCATACGTAATCAGGAGTCTAAGAGGTCTTGCTCTCGCTTGGTCAGGGTTTCTTTTATTGTTTCCAGCTAAACATTTTCAAAACCATGCAAAATGTCTGAAAAAGGGCCCAAAAATGTATCACGTACAGTTTTACCATAATGCTAAATAATAGTAGCCAAAAACCAGCATGATGCCAAGAATGAACTGCTGGGTAGCTTAATTGCTGTTATCTTGCCACTGGATGGCGCTGTCAGTCTTTTGTGGTTTTGTCACCGGTACGAAAAATCAAAAGTTCTTTCACGAAATTCTTACATTCTGTTTCAGATATAATTTATGAAATGGATGGACAAGTCAAATCATTTCAATAAAAAATAAACAGCATTGTAATTATTCAATTTGTATGTGTACTCCTCAGACTTTTGCTTTTGTGGTTTCAGTGTTTTAAAGTAAAGTGATCCTTCTGTCATACATGAGCACACCCCAGCGTGAACAGCACAATATTCTTCAGTGAAGCAGCGGGCAGCCAGGAACACAGCGCCTGGGGAGCAGTGTGTGGGGATGGTACCTCAGAGGTGCCAGTAGCAGGGATTTGAACCCATGACGTTCTGATGGCAGTGCAAATGCCTTTGCCCCTAAGCCACCAGCTGCCGTTATTCTTAAATGTGTTGTGTGTGCTAGGACCTATCATCCCATGTAATCATGTTATACTATTTACAAATCCTGGCAAAAAATGGCGAACCAGCTCAAATGATCCAGAACTCAACCAAAATCCACCCCACAGAAAAGTCTGTTCGTGTTCTCCTACACCTGTGCTCAGATGTCCAGTGACATTAAGAAAGATTTAGTGACATGGACACAACTAAACTAGGTGAAAAAAAAAAGATGTAAAATAAAAAAAAAGTCCAGTATTTTGTTTATTTTTTACCAAAAAGTGTAGAACTGGTGGTCAGACCATGGTTAGATTAGGGTTGTTTAGGGCTAGTTAGAACTTTGGGTCTGGTTGGTGGTCTTCAGACCTGTGTTAGCTTTTAAAATTTAGGGCTTACTCACTCTAATCGCGACTTTTAACCAGCAGAATTGAAGACCACTTTTTAGGACTTCTGACCCTTTCAGATTTAGAGGCTTGCTGAACACTGTTTCACACAAAATGGCTTATCATGAAACAGTTTTACAGATAAACTTTCTTTAATTCCATCTCACTGTAATATGAACATATACAAATCAACACAGAGATGGGAGCCCAGGACTGAAGGAAATCTCCCTTAAATTTGTAATATGCTTTAAACTGTGATATTAAAAAAAACAACAACAACAACTTAAGAAGTAAAACAGAAGTTCGTAGAAATAAAGAACAGGGATATGAACAACAACAACAACAACCTTATCTGTTCCCAGTGATTAAAGTGATAGTCCACTATAGGAAAATTCCAGCTCATATGCATGTAGCTTAGCCAAATAACTGTCCCAACTATAATTTCTTTAAAGGACTGAAGCAAGAGATGACCAAAAAAATCGATAGTTTCTTTGTTCAGTGTGGACGCTCAGTGTGAGGAAGCTGAGCACGACCTCACCCACTCATTCGGTCAGTGTAGCTGAGGTGCTAGAACTGGAAAGTGAAAGCGTCTTTGATATATCGGTTCATTTTATAGCCTAAACTGGTTACAGCCCAAACCCCGTTTCTCCCGGGTTCTCACTTTCCAGCTCCGTGGTGGGTTGAGACTAAAGTAGAAAACACCAAAATAACCTGATAGCTAAGGCTAGAAGTTTAGCTGAAACATGTCCAGGCGTCCATCTGAACACTGAAATAGTTGTTGATTCTGGCATGTCCTTTATGTTAGAGGTAATTTCACTAGCAAAGGTTTGAAAAAGAAAAAACTGATTAAACAGTCCCTTGAACGCTGCTAGTCAATAGACTTGAGTGCTAATAGCGCCACCTTGTGGAGGATCTTCTAAACGCAGCTTTAATAATGACCTGCAGAAATCATTTGATTATTTTGATTCTGAAGTAAACACGAATGACTGAAAATGTAAATGATTCTCCTTAGCAAGACCCAGTTAGTGAGGTTTAGCACTGGGTTAGACCTGCTTCAGGTTGGGCAGATGTGCTTGAGGAGCACGGCGGCATCCAGGGACCACAGGCAGGAGCAGTCTCACGGCTCACCAATCTCAGTGTCTGTGTGTGTGTATGGGTGTGAGTGTGTGTGTGTGTGTGTGTGTGTGTGTGTGTGTGTGTGTGTGTACACCTGACCTACTTTATCTGCTGTTGTTTCAGTGCTGGGCTGCCGGGCTCACCTCTCGCGGCCTTTCCTCGCCCACCTCGCTCTCCTTCTCTTGTTTGAATGCTCTTTCCCTTTCTCACATCACCTCTCTCCACTGACTGCATGGCGGTGGGGCTTCCTGTCTGAACAGAAAGGGACTAATTACGGATTTGCCCATCTAAGACAGACAGACGGAGAGAGAAAGAGGGAGGAAGGATGAATGGTGAAAGAAGTTGACCCTGGACCCTGCAGCCCCCCGCCTTCCCCGTATTTCCCATTAGACATTAGTCTGCCGGAGGCGTCGCTAATATAAACACCGGCTCAAATCTCAGCTGAAAGTGTAACCTATTAACTCTCCACGCGGAACCCAGAGTTCCTGTAAGTGCCTTCGGTTCCCACGGGGAAGACGTGCCACACACGTGGGTGGAAATCAAGCGTCCTAGACGGTGCGTTCATATGAGCGCCCCGGAGTCACACACGCCCCCATAACATCACAGCCCAGCTACAGGACTGCGCTCCATAACAAAGAGATGAGTCAGATCTGGCGTGGCCCTGGCTTCCCCATCACTGCTTCAAAGTCTGAGGTGATAGAAAAAAATAAATAAGTTAAAAAAAAAAAAGCAAGAAAACAAAATCCGAACTGTTCCACCGTTCCTTTAAACTTCTGGGTGATTTAAATCTTCCCTTCTCCTCTTTGGAATAACTTTAGGTTGTGGGGGAATAATTAGTTTTAGAACATTTTAGAACAACTACATTTTAGAACAACTACAGTTCAGCTTCATAAAAAAAGAAACATCTTTATATTATTGTTGAGCTAAAATTACATACGCAAACATGGGCCATCATATGAATTTCAAAAAACAAATTCTGCGTAATTTAATCATGAAGATGTGAAGAAAGTGAAGTAGCTCACTATAGAGAACTATTTGACCGGTAACTTACTGTCTGAGGCTTGGTGAACTGGATTTGAAGTTGACCAGGCTTCCCTACTTTTATAGTGGTGGTCAATGGAACTAGGAGAACAGGAAAACTGTAATGAATCCATGTTGCGGGAAATTGGAAAATGTGCTGTTAATACATGTGAAGGTCCATGTATGTATAATAACATGCAATGTGTGTGTGTGTGGTGTGTGTGTCTAGGTCTGTGTGTCTTGAGTAGAGAGAGACATCACAGTAGAAGAGTGTGGGGCTGGTGAGTGTGTGAGAGAGAGAGTGTGTGTGTACTGTAGGACTGTGTGAGTGTACTGTAAGAGTGTGTGTGTGTGTGTGTGTACTGTAGGAGTGTGTGAGTGTACTGTAAGAGTGTGTGTGTACTGTAGGAGTGTGTGTGTGTGTGTACTGTAGGAGTGTGTGAGTGTACTGTAAGAGTGTGTGTGTGTGTGTGTGTGTGTACTGTAGGAGTGTGTGGGTGTAC
>JBBPCX010010639.1:0-17773 GCA_037974365.1 Hydrocynus forskahlii
TTGTCATACCAGGAGAGCTGAAAAGACCTGTTATTCTCCCCTGATTTTTGCACTAAATCAGTCCTGGACTTTGGTCTGCCCTGCTGTTTAATTTTGAGTCTCTCTTCGTATAGAAGATTATTAGAAGACTTTCCCCTGGTTTCCCCTTCCAAGAGCTCCTTTAATGATATGAAACCGGGAGCAAATTCAATAACGCTGTAATAACTTTTTTTATTTAAAAAATGATATGTACAGATGTTTACATCACCAGCAGATAACACACTACATGCAGCAGTTCGTCTCACGACTTCTCTTGCAGATCTGCTGGGATGAGCAGGAATCGTTCCAGTCACAGTGTGAATTTAAAACATACTGTCAATCAAAAAGGGGTTCCACCCTTTAGACAGCTCCTCCAATCATCATGCAGCAGACCAGAGTGCTGCCCCGCCCACTGCTCCATTGACCTCCAGAGACGGCGAGCTTCCCTGGAAGTGACGATTTTGCTGCATTTATCCAGTCACTGTCCTGCTTCTCCACAGTGAAAAAGGCTCTTCTGTGCCGGGCCATACAGCTCCAGTGAAGCTACGCTTTAGTAGGATTTAATGCACTGTGCTGCACGTAAATGTATGACAAGAAAATCACGTAAAACAGTCTACAATAAATAGCTGATTCCAGGTGAGCTCGTCATGCAGTTGCACTCGATCTAAAAGAAATATTAATACGACATATTTGAGCATGTATTTTCTGACATATTGGAGGAAGCAGAGCTTCCCTTGTAATCTTAGAGCAGTCGCCTCTGTTAGGATCATTATTGTTTTTCTGTACTTGAGCTCAGTGGAGGAAGAAGACGGAGTAGAGTAGAGGGATCAGCAAGATGAGGAGACTCAGCTCGATGCTTTTAGCGCCATTACACAGATTCCCCTCACAGCAGATCAGTTTTTCAGCCCTTCCACCTGCCTGCCCAACTAGCACAGAAGATTTACAGAAATCTCTCCTTGCGCATCCTTTGTAAATCGGTGAAGCACCATGATCTGTGCCTATAGATACAAAATTATATATAAAAAAACCCCTGCTTTTACATTAATCGTAATTATAAAAACCTTAGAGATCTGAAGAGTGACTTTCCCTTCTTCGGGACAGTATCTTTTAAACAAAATCCCATGGCCCCCAGAACTGTACCTCTGAAGCTCATTTATGTTCTGACAAAAAAAGTGCATCAAATACCATTGTAAATTTAAAAGTGTGCATCAGATTTTTCACCTGAGTCAGTGATGCAATGATCTTCATCCCCCACACAGTTCACAATCCCTGAAGAGTTGGCATAAGTACTGAGACACTGTTTCCCTTTGGAGCCTGTTGGGGCAAATCTTAACATACAAACAGTGAAAAGAAGAAGTTTAGCAGCTGTGTAGTTGGGGGGACTTTTACAAAAGTTAAAAACTGGCCAAGAAACACATTGTTACCAAAAAAAGCGATAGCTTAATGTTTTTTAATATTAATTGAATAGTATGTACATATGTTGACTATGTATCACACACAGGGGGTCCTCGAGTTACAACAGTCTTGACATACAATGTTTCAAGTTTACGACGCTCACTCCCACTCCCATTACATCGTTAGCCTTGTACTTACGGACCACGTGGGCAAACTAGTTTGGTTGCGTGCGGCGGATGAGTGAGGGAGTTTTCCTTTTCCTTGTTCTGCGGCTTAGTTGTGTTTATGATTTTACAAGTTTTAGGATCGGTAAGTGACTTAGGCTAGGGTATGATTCGACTTACACCAAAATTTGGGTTACATCACTGTTGAGGGAACGGCTCTGTGGCATAACTCAAGGAACCCCCGTACATTAATTTACACCCAGAATCCCACACCTGTGAGTGCTGCCCACATATCACATTTTGAAATACGTTTTTACTCTTCACTTTCTCTTCTCATCCATTTTCAGTTTTAAACAAACCTAATTTAAGAAAGGAGTGCATCAAGGCATGTAAATTCTTCTGGTGCATTTATACTGTTATTTTACAACACAGATGTCCATATTATATATTTCTAGATTGTACAGTGTACATTTTATTCTGCACGGTTAGTATAGAACTTTATTTTTATTTTTATTCTATTTTATTCTGTTCTATTGTATTGTTTTCCTAATTCTGCTGCTCCTAACTTTGTACTGTCCACTTTCTGCCCTGACAAAACAAATTTCCCACTTGTGGGACTAATAGAGGTTTATCTTATCTTATCTTTAAGATAATAACTAATCATGTTCTACTTGAATGGCGCCTGATGACCCTGCAGTCATTTAAATGTAAATTGTAAATTCAGTGTCAAGTAGAGTCTTTTCCTGAGGTGCAGGCCAAAAGGAGCTTCATCCTTTCTTTTTCAGATACACTCTGCTCAAATTTCATGATCACATATTCTGTCCTATATTTTGAATTTCATGTCACAAAGTATGGAACACTTAACATCATATGTAATGAAAAGGAAAGGGTAGTCCAAGACTAGGCTCAATCCCTGTCTGGGAAACTGACACTAAATTTCCTAAAATTAATGTCCTGCATGTTCTATATTGTACATGTTTCTTACCTTGTGGGCACAGCAGACAGATGGGCATCAATGGATTTGCAGCTTCATGGTTGGTGGATTCAAGAGTTTTCTGAATGGGTTGGAAGCAGAACTGGATTAAATATAAATATATGAGTGGGTGTGTTTATTTTAGTAATCAAAGTATGTTTTACTGTTTCTTGGTTCTGTCTCTGCCCACTCAAGTCTCTTATCATCAGTGCCCTGACTTGTGTGCCATACTTGATGGACTGATGTGAAATGAAAGTAAAAGTTGCTGCAGCATATCTCGAAATACTTTACAAAAGATATCCCAGAGCAGCTGACCCAGGGGTCTCATTTAAATAAGACACTGCTGGTTTACATGATGGTTTATGAATGATTTGACATAAATATGTGCCAGCATACATTCAGTATACATTCCTAGACCATTTCATAGTATCACTGCTTCCCTTGTAAAAGAGCTATATATTTAAGTGCACTGTTAAGATGTGCTTTTAATTTGAAAAAAGAATATAATTAATATATACAGTTTCTACATATCCTAAAACGTACTGAATACATTGTTTTAGACAATGTACGTAACAGTATGTAATATAAACATGTGTGGGGGGGTGCAAACATGTTAAATTAGTAATTTTCCATTTACCTGTCCATTAATTAAGCTAAGCAGAAAAGTTTCCAATGTAAAACTTGCTTTGCATATCATAGATGCAGTACATGATGTACACTTTCACCACGACCAGCGTGTGGATGAGCGAATTAAGGAGGGGGGGAGGGAGGGAGAGGGAGAGAGAGAGACAGACAGACAGAGAATGAGAGAGAGGGTGGAGGGAGAGAAATAGAAGATGAGACAGGAGATGAGACAGAGAGAAAATAAATCTAGAACGTGATGTTCCATATGAAAGCACAGTTATAGGAAGAGTTCAAACATGCAAAACTGATGCAAACTGACATGAGTGTTCCTCCAGTCTCACTCCTTACTTACACTTTCATTTTCTTAAACTAGTTCAAAGACATTCTGCAAGGTATTTGGGATTGTGCATAAATATCAAGCTTGGTCAGCTGTGTAAATTTAGTCATTACAGTACTATGTTTCTTACTATAGGTATTAAAAGACTTTAGACATTAGACAAATATATTGCAAATTTAAACGAATTCCCTGACATTAACTTAATGGAACATGCAGGTTGGGTCAGAATATAGATATTTGGTTAAGCTTTAGCAGTACCTGGGGCAGGTGCACCTCCTGTCCTTCAGTAAAAAGATATCCTTTATAAAATATAACTTAATAATAAAATGTATAAAATGACATTGCACGAAGAAACTGACTTCAGATTTATGATTTTCACATTTAACTCATTAAATGGCTGACAGCTTACAAGTAAATTTAGCATTAGTGATATCATACAGCACATCACTCTAGCTTTTTTATTTGATGATATTTAGTGTGTGCAGCATAGTCATACATTTGAAAACATGCATCAAAATTATGAATTTTTCTGGCAAATGCAAACTCTCAAATACATCAGGCAGAGAGTATTCCTTAACATAACATACTTTTGGATATTTTACCCTCAATTTCTCACAAATGCTCTCACGTCTATATGTGGGTCTGGTGGCGAAACACTGAGATGCAGAGGCAGGAGTCCAATACACAGAGAAGGTTTAAAGTCACAAGGTTCGGTTACACAAACAAAATAAACAAACAAAATGAGTCAATGTGCACACTGCAAACACAAACAGGTTACAATGACTGTGACTGGACAAAGAACATCTGAGCAGTCTGTCTTATAAATAGAAAAGACATGGATAAGCAACAAGTGTGGGGTGAAACTAATGATCTCAAGGGAAACAAGGTAACACGAAACATACTAATCAATGAAAAGACAGATCAACCTGAGCCTATAATATAAGGGGAACAACTCAGAGGTGAAGCTGATGAGTGCTGAACTAAGACTGGAGATAGAGAAAGGGTAAAAGACAAACTTTAGTTATCCGGTGGCTGAGAGCGTGGGAAGTGGGCCAGAAGTGGTAGGGCTGTGACAAATCCAAAGTTTTGTGAATTTCTAGAATCTCACATTACTCAGTTTTTTTCAAACCATTGATAATAAATCTCTACCTACATAATTTTGGTAAATCTTTAAGGCTTATTTGAGAGGATGCAGCTGGGGGTCGGGGGGCAATAAAGGCACAACCCAGTGCCCCATCAGAATACAGGCCAGCTGCACTGGCACACAGCATGAAGGTCTTCGAGAGACTGGTCTTGGACACCCTCCACCCCCTAGTTAGGCCAGCACAAGATTCCACTCCAGTTCGCCTACCAGGCCAAGATTGGAGTGGATAATGCCATCATCTACCTGCTACACTGTGTCTACAGCCATCTTGACAAGCTGACAGGCTACAGTTTGTGCGGCTACAAGGATGTAAGTCTGACACAGTGCTGTGTAGCACTGGAGCTCCTCATAGACCAGTTCTCTCACAGTTCCTCTTCACCCTGTACATGTCTGACTTACAGTACAACACGGAGGGCTGCCATCTGCAGAAATTCTCAGATGACTCAGCAATAGTTGGATGTATCAGGAGTGGGGGCGACTTGGAATACAGGATGGCTGTGGACAGTTTTGTGGACTGGTGTGAGCAGAATCAGCTGCAGCTCAACATCGGCAAGACCAAGGAACTGGTAGTGGACTTGAGAAGATCATGATCTCCTGTCACTCCCCTGTCCATTGGGGAGGTGGATGTAGAGATTGTTCAGAACTACAGATAGCTGGGTGTACACACTGACAGCAAGCTGGACTGGTCAAAGAACTCTCTGGCCAAACAAGAGGGGTCAAAGTAGGATGTACTTCCTACATAGACTCTGATCCTTTCGAGTCTGGAACACCATGTTGTGGATGTTCTATGAGTTAGTAATGGCCAGTGCCATTTTCTATGCTGTGGTGGGCTGTGGTGGTAGCATGAAAGTGGCAGACATGAAGAGACTTAACAAACTGATCAGGAAAGCTGGCTCAGTGGTGGGTGAGGAACTGGACAACACTGAAACTGTGGCTGAAAGGAGAACAGTGTCTAGACTTCAGTCCATCATGGACAATGCTGATCACCCACTCTACAGTGTGGTGGCAGAACTGAGAAGTACTTTTATGCACAGACTTTTATGCACAGCTTAAAGTGCTCCATTGAACGCCACAGGAAATCCTTCCTTCCTACCGCCATCAGACTCTACAACTCCTCTCTCTGTTCTTACTGGTTAAATAACTGTCATTATGTGAAGGACTTTGTGTATTATTTTTGCTATGATATGCAACCGCCTACCGCGTGCAATATTGCGCAACATTCTAAACATTACTAATATGTGCAGTTGTCTTACCATGTGCAATATCGTGACATTTCATTTGTGCAGAATTCATGTGCAATATCACCACTAATGTCAATATTATTTAATATTACTACTGATCTCTACTAAGTGCAATAACATACCCCCAATTACCCTTTGTGTCAGTAGATTTCACTCAGCTGTGTTATCTATATATAGTATTTATACCAAGTATTTCTGTATACAGCATAGTGTATTTTCATATTGAGATTTCTACAGATTTTATTTAGATTTTATTCAGACTTTATTTTTTTATATTGTTCTTGTTTCTGTGTGTCTTTGCAGTCATTACATAAGCAATTCAATCTGTGATCAATAAAGTTTTCTGATTCTGATTCTGATTACTGTAAGCCTTCAAATGTTCATAAGATTTGAACTAAACTCTAGTTCCTTCAAGCTGTCCTGAAGTTACCCCTGACTTTCTGTCAGTGTGAAATAGCCATGATTTGATTTCTACTTGTATTTGAATGATGGGTCAGCACAGGCCGATAATGCTGCAGTCTAGCTGTAACAACAACAACCAATTCAAACCCTCGCCTGTGCCATCTTCCCGTGTGTTATGTGCCCTGATTCTGTATTTTGCATTTTCATTTTGCATGTTGCAGTTCTGATGTGCACTTTGCATTTTGCACATGCAAACGAATCTGCATCACCAGCAACTGTGTGAGAACTCATATTTGGTTTTTGATATGCGTTCAGGACTTTTACGGGAAACTCCACTGTTTCTGAATTTCTGAGATGTAAACAAAGTAATTTGGAGTGGGTTTAGTATGAAATGGTTAATTGTAGAGAAACATATCAACTTGGCTTTCTTTACAGTGGTGAAGAAAGGCTGAAGTACAGGGAATTGCAGTACTCCAGCGGTAACACAGGCATGGATGATTTTCTCAAAGTCCTGGCGTGATAAATAAGCCTTCACCTTTGCTGACATCGTCGGCTGAAAGAAGCCAGTCTTCACAATTGAACGAATCTGTGACTGTAGTTTGAAATATTTATCAAATATAAAACCACGATTTCTAGCTGTTGGATGGCCAATGGCACTATCATAGCCATCCAGCAGAGTGGGTTGCCCAAATACAATTATTTCAGTTTTATATTTATTTAAGTTAAGGAAATGAAGCTCAATTTAAGTACAGATATCTCTTATATAGTTCTGTAATGTCTTCACTGAAGAAGTATTAGCCTGAATGGGTAAATAAATCATCAGCAAAGCAATGAAAGGAGATATTGTGGTTCCTGAATATCGAGCCTAATGGTAGCAGATATAGTGAGAACACGATGGGACCTAAATAGAACCCTGGGGCACTCCACAACTTAAAGGGGATAATGCCAACGAATACTGGCCTAAATGTACAGTGAAGCTCCTATTGGACAGATGTGACTGGAACCATTCAAGGACATTGCCAGAAATGCCTACACATGAATCCAGGCAAGATAAGAGTGTTATGGTCCACCATTTCGAAGGCGGCGGTCAGAGCTAAAAGTACTAAAACTACAGAACACCCTGAGTCTGTTGTTAGAAGCAGGTCATTTTACAAGAGCTGTTTCTGTACTGTGACACATTTTAAAACCAGATTGAAACATCTCTAAAATGCCAAGGGCATCCAGATGTGTCTGATGTTGCTCATAGACAACCTTCTCCAAAACGTTTGAAAGAAAGGGTGGCTTAGAGATGGGCCTAAAGTTGGACAGCACACAAGGGTCTAGGTTTTGCTTTTTGATGAGCGGCTGTACTACAGCATGTCTGAAGGCAGCTGGAACACAGCCAAACACCAGAGAGTAGTTTATCAGAGCCACAAAACAAGGCCCAAGACTGTTCAGTGTCTCCCTAAGAAGTCGGGGTGGAATACAGTCTGAAGGGCAGTAAGAGGGTTTCAAATGCTTAATTATTTGGGTAATGGAGGTGATGGCCACCATCTCAAACCTATAAAGAAATCTGACAAATAAATGACAAATAAAACCCTTGAACTTGACATTCGTTTCAGTGGTTGATTCTGAGCCATTGAATTATGGAGAAATTCTGATTTCCCCTTCGTGTCTCAGTGAAGCAGGGGGAGTTGCAGTGAAGGCAGGTATTGAACTGGAACAGCCTCCTCAAAGCCACACCTTTTCAGAACAGATACACATTAAATCCACTCTCAGATCTCCACCAGACTCTCAGCCTCCTGGACCCATCAGCAATGAAGCCGCAAGTCACTCTGGTGCTCATCTGCTTCCTCTTGTGTGAAGGTACAGAGCTGGATGTGTTGTACAGGTTTAAATGATTTAATTACAATTCATTCAATATTATTATTAGTATTATTGTCGTTATTGTTGTTATTATTATTATTATTATTATTATTATTATTGCTGCTACTACTTCTACTGTTGTTGTTTTTATTGTTATTATTATTATTGATTCACTGTCAAGGTGCAGGTTGAGTTTTGTTGCGGACTGTAACGTCCAGTAAAATAGCTTTATGTGTGGTTGTGTAGAGTAATATTGGGAGTGAAAATGTAAAGCTAATGAAAGCGTTGCGACATCATCAGCCAAAACACCATTTTAAATCCACTTTTACAGCCAGCAGTAATAAATGCAGTCCAGGTCAATCAATGAAATGTCAGATTTACATATTACTTTTGCTATTTGATCATTTTTACTGAATATTTGTTTGTTTATGTCTTTGTTTTAATTTCATTACTTTGCATGTTTATCTGAGAAGTCTTTACGGCTTCCAGTGCACTGAAGTGTTTCGCATGTGCCAACTCACTGTGCATAAGTCAAGAATGTGGGAGCCGGGAGGATCGCTGCTTCACTACAACAGGTGAGATGGAAAGTTTGATTTCTTCACCTCTAGCAGCCCCACTGCTGAGAATGTAAGATTCCTTTGTGTGATCATGCTTGATTAGCTTTACTAAATAAATTCCTAAAAAAATTCATTTCCATTCTACATGAAACTTGGCGTGCTTGTAGCCTCACATGGCTGATTTAGAAAAAGAGATTTGTGTCTCTAGGTGGGCATGCTGCTTTATGCTTGCACTCCCTAAAGTGGGGTAGGTGAAAAGTACTTTTTGGGCAATAGTTCAGCCATTTTAAAAGAAAATTACAAAATGGGAATAGCAGACTAGCCTCTCTGATGTGCTTGTACCTAGCAATTTATGACACATGCAAAAATATAGCGCCCAGTATCTTGCAGTGTTGGGCAAGTTACTTCAAAACTGTAATGCGTTATCTATTACTTGAAACTCCACTAAATTTGACAACCTGCATCAACACCACATTTTTGGAAGCATACCAAATTTCATTTCAGTTTAGCAAGAACCGCTTTTGAAATTTTGAAATTTTTTAGGTTAAACTACATTAGCTTACATTTCCAAAAATCTAATTTAGCTTGCTCAGCAAAATGGCCTCTATGGCCAGTCCAAATTCCAAAGCTAATTCATAACTGTGTGAATGGCAAATCTCAAATGAATCAGCCATAATCTGCCATTTCAATACAACAATCAACGACATGTTTTCTTCTGTTTCTGTGACGTGGTTTTCATTTGTCTTTAAATCCTCATGGTACAAAATTCAGTCTATCACTGCTCGCTTCAGTTTACACATTCTGCTTGGATCTCTCTGATTGTTGCTTATCCTAGCAACTTTAACTACATCTAGTTACTGCCATATCTTCAGACATCATTAGTAACAGTACATTTAAAAGACAGAGCATCATTGGGTGAACTTCACTGCATGACAGAGAAAACTCACATGCAAATAAACAAACATCACGTACAGTCCACAAATTAATTAGAAAAACCTGATGATCTGTTTCTTCATTGGTTCTAGACTCATGGTGTTGAAGTAAACAGAATAAATGTTTTTCTGTAAGTCGTGTTGTGTTTCATTGCAGATCCTAACAAGGAATTATTCCTGCAATTCGTCTCAAGAGATCCCTTAAAAATTGAGATGACTAAGTGTATGACGTTAGCTTTCCTCCTCTGAACCTCAATCCTTGTTTTCTCAGGCTCTTTGCTTGGCCTGTCTTTAACTGAGAAAGGGTGTACAAACCGCCTGGGCTGTGACACTGAGGATAAGACCTGCTGTAACTGGAGTCTGTGTAACAGCGCTGTGGGCGTTCCCCTGAGTCTCCTCATGATGCTGGTCCCTCTGCTTTCCTCTGCCCTCTTCCTCTAAATAATCAGCCGAGCAGGCTTTCGTTGATCTCTGTCTGGAGCAGATTTATTATTGATAACAAATTTCTCACATGTTGTTTCCAGCTGTACTCTCTAGTAATGTATGTATGTATGTATGTATGTATGTATGTATGGTATTTATACTGTGAAAGCATTAGCTGTAATCTTATCAATAAACAATGTGAAGCCTAAGAGGTGTGTGATTCTGAAAAAAATGACTTCACTCCAGGTGTAATTTAGTTTAATTACCTACTCAGACAATTAATTCAGTGATTAGTAGTCTAAGTAGCTAATGAACTGAAATGAATTAAAATGAAATAATTGACAATATCAGTTTTGATCAGGCCTTTTATTTATGTTGAATTATTTCTGTTCTATCATTACTCTGGCTGAAGGTACCCACACATCCTGCTTTAGGAGAATGTCTGCAGTGAGTTTTCAGGTTGTGGGAATGAATCCGGTTTTCACCTCCAGAAAAAAAGTGTCTTATTTCCTCGAGTCTAAACCATAGTGTCAGACCTCAGACCTTC
Source organism: Hydrocynus forskahlii (assembly GCA_037974365.1). Classification (NCBI taxonomy): domain Eukaryota; kingdom Metazoa; phylum Chordata; class Actinopteri; order Characiformes; family Alestidae; genus Hydrocynus; species Hydrocynus forskahlii. The sequence continues at coordinate 10,603 of JBBPCX010010639.1, forward strand.
ATATAAAAGCAAAGACTGAAAATAATTATTGCCGCCACAAATGAACCAAAGATGCATCAGTTTAGCTCATTATCATTCTTGGTTAACACACTAAAACCAGAAACTTCGCTTGATTCTAAACTGCCCCATGTGTCCCAGAAGAAGATGAGCTTCTCATGGCTTCCTCTCTGTGATGACCCATGTTTTCCTAGGAACTGTTTCCTGATGCTCTGAGTTGGATTCATAATGTAGCTAACTGTAATGTATTTGAGTGTTGATGTTACTATACCTGATGGCCACTAGAGGGCACTCCCGTGCTGTGTACTGTTGCTGTGGTGTGTGCCGAGTAAAGCAGTGGATAAACACGGTGTATCCAAGTCTCCGCTTCTTTCTGTGTACGTCCACAGAGAAAACAATTACCACACATGTTATTAGAGCATACTGATGCAAACATAACACTAACCATGTTGTCCCAAGGAAAAAGAAAAGAAATGCAAGAATCCCTACACAGTTTGGGTGGAGTCTATGTCTGCCTTCAGAGCGGATGCACTTAGGCTGCCACCATTCTTTTTCGGGAAGACAAAGAAGCTTAACTTCTTTGTTCTAGAGGAGGGACAAAGGAACTTAACTCTAAGTAACCTAGCCAAAGTTTAGCTAAGTTTTATCACAAGACTGAATTCACTCTCTGTTTAAAACATACATTTTAAACTCAGCCAGAACAGACTCGGGGGATGGAGGCCTAGTGAGTAGGATGCCCGCCCTTGGACCAAGACATCATGGGTTTGATTCCTACCGTCAGCATACCAACACTGGGTCCTGAGCAAGACCCTTAATCCCAAGTTGCTCCAGGGGGACTGCACCCTGTAGTTAGGGAATGGAAGTTGCTTTGGAGAAAAGCGTCTGCTAAATGCTGTAAAGGTAGATAACAGCCCAGCTGATCTCTTTAACATACAGTGTAGGTCACTGTTGAAGGAATCAAAGCCATGTTCTCCTTTGACTCCAGAGAAGCAAATGCACACACAAGTTTGTGCATGCTCAGTCACTTCTTCAGTCACTCAATCACTCAATCATTTTCCATTAAAACAGTAAGTATTTATTTGTAATAAGCTTTATTTTTGCTGTAGAAACAGATAATAAATGTTTATTTATTTTCGCAAAGTTGTCTTGACTTCATTCTAATGCTGTTTGATGCCAAAATCTATATAAAAACAATTCACAGTTGTTGAACAACTTTGTTAGAAAGTAAAGATTGTAATATTTAATTATACTAATGAGACTGATAAATGAATGCAACTGATTTATTGAATTAATGAGGGCAGACCTCACAATATATTAAAAAAGTGGTGTAGTCAGGCCTGTTTGTACTACAGGGCCAGATTAAGTCACTGGGTGATGCTAAGCTAAGAAAAATTTGGAGGCCCACCTTAAATGAACATTAGTGCTGTATATAAATACAAACACTGATCACAGCATGAAACAATTGCTTGCATAAGTATTTTTATGAGGAGCTGCAGTGTAGAGGGTGTCCCACCTTGTACAATAAAACCCTTAAAGTTGGTTAAGAATGCAGCAGTTCGGCTGGTTTTCGACCAAAATGTCGCATGTCACCCCACTGCTAATTGACCGACTTTGGCTATCCATGGCTGCTCAAATTAAATTCAAGTCACTAACTCTTGCCTACAGAGTGATGTCTGGTTCTGCACCCAGCTACCTTAATCCTGTCATTCATGGTTATGTTCCTACTCGTTCTTCTCCAAGGTACATTGTCTGGCTCTGACATTCCTACACACACACACACAAGGCAATCCCAGTCCAAACTAGTCTTATTCATGGTTCCCTGCTGGTAGAATGAGCTGCCAAAGGCAACCAGATCAGTACAGCCCCTCTCTATCTTCAAGAACTTCCTGAAGACTCATCTGTTCAGAGAGCATCTCATCTCTTGATGATCTATCTATCCTAAATCACACTTGCTTTTCTATCTCAATAAGCTTCCTGCACTATTCCTTACTTAAAGATTTAGCACTTAGAACTCTCCTCTGGTTCTCCCACAACCCCGAAGCTTGAATGTTTCCTCAAACAGTTCAGCTATGGAAGCCATGGGGTTGTACCTCTCAGTGTTATTTAGCACAGAAAATGCTTCAAGAGGTGTCAAAATCTGAGAGAGAGGACCTTTCAGATGACTTAACTGTTCTATTGAGAGCACACACTAAACTGTGCAAGACTGAGGCCCTGCAGGACTGAGGGAGCCTACAATTCAGCATTTCACCACCATCTAGTGGACATATATGGAAGTACATGTTTGCAAAATGTGAGATAAAGTCTCTAAACTGAGTCTACAGATACACAGAGGGTTTACGCTTGTCCTGGAAATTCTCCTTAGAATCACACACCAAAGCACACTGCAAGTCCTTTAAGAATCTCCTTTACTAGCAAAGCAAAGAGTTGGACAATCAAGAGTTCAGTTAAGAGTTCAATCAAGCAGTGAGTTAAGAGTGAAGAGACAGTCCTTGGGTCTGTCTCTTTGTAGCTGAAAGAAAACTGTTAAAATTGGTTCGGTCTGTACCTTCTGCCCCTAGATCTGTAAGTTAGTCTCTTCTATGTATCTATTCCCTCGCTGCTTGCTATCAGCTTTCACATGCCAGAGGAAGAACAACTGCATGTAGTTACTCTTTGGGAAGACAGTTAGCGCAAAGAGAGAGTCACTCTTGTTCCATATTAATAATATTTGATAATCAACTGCTGCTCCACTTTGGAGATAAATGAGAAAAGGTTAAGCAGAGAGATTAGAGGAAGAGGACAAAGGAAAGCAGAGGGACCAGCATCATGGGGAAACTCAGAGTGATGCGTCCAGCGTTGTTGCACAGATCCCAATTACAGCAGGTCATCTCCACAATGTTACACATCAGGTTGTTTGTACATCCTTACTGTACCTCCCCAGTAACAGAAAGGCCAAGCACAGAACCTGAGAAAACAAGGATTGAGGTTCAGAGGAATCTCGAGACGAATTGCAGGTATAATTCCCTGTTGGGTTCTGCAATCACACACAACACGACTTACAGAGAAACATTTATTCTGTTTACTTCAACACCATGAGTCTAGAGCCAATGAAGAAACAGATCATCAGGTTTTTCTAATTCATTTGAGAACTTGTTGACTGTAGGTGTAAGTGTGTAAGGGAGTGTGTGTGCCCTGTCATGGGCTGGCACCATGTTCAGGGAGAGTCCCGGTGCCCATTGGCCCCGCAGTAGTCTCTGGGTACCAGCAACCCTAGTGAGGATGAAGCGGTTACAGAAAGTGAATGAGTGAGTGAGTAGGTATTTTCTTCATTTTGCAGCCACAATTTTTGCATGTGCAAAATGCAAAGTGCATGTCAAACATGCAGAACTGCAACATACAAAAACCTAAATGCAAAGTACAGAATCAGGCCACTCAATCCAGAATTATGGCACAGGAGAATTGGCTGCTGTGGTTTCAGTCACTTCACAGCTAAAACCACCGCTGCCTTCACTGACCCACCAGGCAGAAATCAGGGCTGTTTCATTCTGTCAGAAATACAGGGCAACTCAGCCTGAAGAAACCAGAGTTTAACACAAGGCTTATTACCCTTTAAAAGCTTTTATCATGATAATAGCTCAGTTGGACAGAACACCAGTCCATCACAGATCAGACACATGGACAAATACAATGAGAGGCAAACACGTTTCCCATACAGGTTCGACTTCTGCATATATTTTTGTAACTTTGCCTTTGAGTAACACGACCTTTGCAGGATTTTAAATTGTATGAACTTCAGGCATTTATGGAAAACATTAATATATTCTAGACTCTCATCTTGAACATTATCAGGTATCTGATACCCAACTTTCTTTTCCCACTTTTTTGTCTTTAGTTGGATGACATCAAGTAATGTATCTTAAAAGTAGGATTTAGTGAAGTATATAATATATTTTAGAAAAGATAAAGCAATAGATTCTGCAAATGGCTCCATGACTACAACAAACCATAAAAAGGTACATCTCTGCCTTGCACCCTTAGAAATCTTGAATTGGGCTCTTGCACAAGTGTTATTATGCAATAATTTAATCCAAGATACAAATTCAGACTACAAATGAGTACTAGGTAAAGCAATTTGATCGGTTCAATTGACTTTTCAGCATCGAAATGAGGTCGTCTGTGGGGTGCCTTGAGGAATGTAAAAATAGCTCCCTCATCAGAACAAATCCTGTTTCTACACAATGTACAGTTGTACTCATGAATAAGTTTAGTCTTGTAGCATATGTCTTGGCTAATATCTAGGCATATACAGACCTACTACTTCTGAATCTTTAAATTGAAGTTATAATGGCTTCATTCAGGTATATCTTCACTAGTCATAGGGAGCCAGCAAGTCACTAAACTTGTATACCTTACAGACTCATCAAGCCCAGGCTTTTACCATTTTTCAGTGATCTAATAGTCTCAATTAACCCTCAACATGTAATCTCCACATCTATGGTACTGAGATACATTTTATTCAATGTCGGTAGCTCACATGCATCTAAAAATACTGACATTGCTCTTGGCATTGCATTTGAGGTTTGAGGTGTGCATACCCTTTCATATATTTTGTGTCCTTGCATATCATGTATATCCTATGTAAGGTGAGAGAGTTTCTGATTTACATCAAACAAAGAAATGTGTGATTCTAGATATTCTGATATATAACAGAGGGTCAAACCGAGTCATTTTGCACAACTATTGAACATAGTCAACATACATTAAAGCAAATCAGCAAATGATCCTGCCGAGCTGTTGTGGTTATTTTTCATACTTTCTTAAACCTTAAACCTCCTCCCCTATGAAACACAGCTTGTGGTGTTGTGCAACAAACATAGTCATCCGGGCAAACAAGTCATGAGTCAAAGTCAAAGTCAAACGGGTGACAGAGGACAGAGGTGAACTGAAAATTAACACCTTTATAAAACAGATACATTCGTAACACCAGAGAGATACAGACCATTTTATTTACAGAGGAAATTCACTACCGTACTCTCAGTCGTGGTGCACGTCCCACCCAGTGCTAACGCTAACAATGCCTGAACTTTAAAGAGCCATCAGCGAGCTCAAAAACACTAAACTTGATGGACTGATTATATAATAACACCATGTTATTGATTCAACACTGAATTATGGTTAAATGTATTGATTTATGGTCAGTGTTGAATTATCAATGTTGAAACTAAAACCATTTTTGGTCAGATTTTCAATATTGAACATTCGATGGTAACAAAACCATAATTCAACATTGATATAAGGTGACTTTTTCAACACTGAAAATAAGATGCTGCATCAACATTGATATTACTGAAAATATGCAACATTGAAAGCACCTTTGCCAAACAATGTTGAATCCTTGTTGAATCCATCCACAAATTGTTGATTTTTCAACACTGAATAAATGGCCTTCTCAACAAGCAAGATCAACGCTGGATCAACATTGAAGATCGTTTTTGTCTGATATGGAATCAATGTCATTTCAACAGATGTGTGCTATCTGGGATGTGCCCCCTTCCCTGGACCCCCTGCAGTTTGCATGATGTTGCTATATTGTATTTATTGCTGTCTTCCTCTGTTCTACATTTTTGCACATGCAACTCTCTTCTGTTAGAATACAGTACCTGTTAAAATGCTGTATTCATTCAGACTGTAGTTATTGTTGATTGCACTATAATTGTCTTGTCCAGTTGAATTATTGCTATTGAGGTTTTTTTTCTTGCATTCTCTCTCTGTCCTATCTGCACATTCTGTTCTGTTCTTGTGTTGCATCATGGTCTTGGAGACACATTGTTTCGTTTCACTGTGCACTGTGTGTATATGGTTGAAACGCAATAAAACCTACGTGACAGGTGGTTGCTGTCAGTGTCGCCACCGGCCTGAAACTGCTGCTGTGAAGTCAAGAACAATTCATAAAGTAATCAATTACAGAATTGTTTTGCTTTTATCTGGAGATTCATTGCACTGGTTATGCACGAGTTTATGATACATTGTCTCCGCTCATTTTGACTTGTGTGGATCTGGACTCACTTTATTTGCAGCAATGAGCTTTTGTCCTGTGTATTGTGCTGCAAAAATCTACCTTTGGCCTGCTTAAAGTCCTTTGAAGTTCAATATCTATTTATAAAAAGACTTTATTTTCTGCCTAATGAAATCACCCTCACAATTCATGATTTCCAGCCAACTACCTGCTGCTGCAGATTCCAGTTTAATTTCTACTGGAATAAAATGGCTAAAACGCACAGGCTGATTCGGTAAACATGCTGTTCTTGGTTTGTGTCCACTCACATGGTGTTTTCTCCACATGGCTTAGTTTGCCAGCTCCTAAAGAAGGAGTTTAACAACTTTTTAAAGATATTTCTATGTTTTTATAGGCTGTTTAATAATCTATGATAATACAGCATTATTAGCAACAAGTAATAGAAAAATATAGACAGTTATAGACAGGGGTCAAAGCTCTACAAAAAAAGTTTCTCTCTTGACCAGGATTTCTCCAAAGTCTCATCCGAGCAACATGTGAATCTATTCAAAAAACCCCAAATTATGCATTTTTAATAATCATTTTAACATGTAGTGTCATGCACAGTCTTTTTTTCAAAGCTCCAGAATCAGTTGCTTTGGGTCAATGTCTTTTGTAAGAATGCTGAGAGAACAGCGACGTTCAGTTTCCTTTCACATCAACCCATCAAGCATTAAAGGAAAATGAAGGGAACTTGACACCATTCCCCCCAGGTGAGTGCACATATGACAACAGACTTGAGTGCGTGGAAACAGAACCAAGAAACATTGGAATATTCATGATGGTTTAAAGGAATGAACCACAGTTACTGGAGTGTCTACTGGAGGCCACACCTACCTAGATCACATTTATATCCAGTCCAGTTCTGCTTCCAAACCCTTCAGAAATCTCTCAAATCCACCAACCATGAAGCTACAAGTGCCTTTGGTGCTCCTCTGTCTGCTATGCCCACAAGGTAAGGAACATTATGTACAATAGAAAACATGCACAACATTTATTACAGCTTAAACATGCTGCACACTTGTTCATGCTGGACTCTTTTTTTATCCTCTAGTGCTGGCACTGAAATGTTATGAGTGTGTACCAGGGGTGTCTGGAACTTGTACAGACACACAGACCGACTGTCCAGATCAGTGCATC
>JBBPCX010010650.1:0-17773 GCA_037974365.1 Hydrocynus forskahlii
GGGGTTGAGTAGATATTTTACAGACTCATGATTTGAATGAATTACTTATTTATTTTGGATCAAGATGTGGTGCAAAAGCTGTAGTGTGTCTGTGATGTAGGTGGCTTTGAATAATCTGGCGGCACACAGAGTGACAAAGAGAAAGAAAGAAAGCAGAGAGACAGAGAGAGAGAAAGAGACAGAGAGAGATGTAATTCCAAGTTAAACACAAAAAAGCCATAAACAAAGGGGCTTCCTTGGAGATCCTCACAAAGGCGAACGGAGCGTGGGCTGCTTCAGATGACTTACCCAGAATGCCGCTCTGTCCCAGAGCTGTTGGGAACAGATTATGCAACAACAGCAAGGAGCTGGGATCAACAGGGCAACCACAGAGCATCTCTGCCCTCATCCTCCCCTTACAGCCACTGTGCAATGTGTTCAGGAACACAAGGTGAGGAGGGGTTTGGGGCAACATCTGGGACAAGGCCACAAAAATCCGGCAGTCCAGTGGTGGCCTTAGCAGACTGATCAGGAACGCGACTTCTCGCACTAGCATGGTTTGCATGACAATGGCTTGAGTACTTAAGCTAATGAAAACGATAGACCTGGCATCTGGGAGACGCCCGCATCTGGTCATACATCACAGGGACGAGATGGAAGTAGGCAGAACAGTGAAGGCTGAATGACTTTGATGACATGGACTAAATCATTTGGAATTAAAGTGCCCATATTGTGGACATAACCCTAACCCTAACTGAATTTTTCTCATTAAAAAAAAAAACCAAAACAATAGTTTGATGTAGCATGGAAGCATTAAAGTGTCAAAACATATCCTTCACTACACAGTCCACACATGCAAACTGAACGGCCCGTTTTGAATTCAGTGTTTTTGTGATGTCACATTTGCCTTTATCTGTCAGCACACTCACAGGACCCCATCCAGAGTATGAAATCCAGAGAAAGGCTACGATATGAAATTCAAGAATGATAAAGTTCGGACAGAAAATAAGAAAATGGCAAAATAAAAACATTTCCATTTCAATATAAAGCTGATATAAGGGATGAGTGGGGGATTAGGCTATTCCTTACATCATGGGAAGTAACCATTTTAGGAAAAATGAAACATTTTCATATGCATAGTAAATATATGCATATTACTGCAACACATTGTTTTTATTTCAAGATTGGGAATGTTTCGGCCCGAACTGCTTTCATAATGAGGCACAATATAGGGCAGCCAATCAGAATAGAGCTCATTTACATATGGCTATCTGAAAGTAACAGTAACAAAAATATCCTGTTTAATTATATGCAGTAAACAGAGGTTGGAAATTGTTAATGTACAAACAATCATGGCTGAAGCCAGCTGAGTTGATGTCAAGGAGCAAAATAAAATGAAAAAGCAAAATAAAATGCAAATCAAACGCAAAATATTGGCCTTCGAAAGATAACAGGGCCTCAGGAAAGAGTTTCAAGAACACAGACCGATGTGCCACTACTAGGCATTGACGTTTTTGAAGGAAGAGGCTTATGTAACAGGCGAGGAGAGACACGCAAACACCAGAAATAGTAACTTACACTAACCTGGTATGTGTTAAAGGATGATGCACAGATGTGCATCTTGGGTGGAAGAAGTCAATACATGTAAAAGAAACTAGAGAACAAGTCACACTGCAGCATTATCGGTTATTGTGAAATATACTGTGATTTCTGAAGAACAAAAAGAGGAGTAAAGATTCACTCTGATAAGGTATTCTCATATGTTTTCAGTTCTCAGTGTACTTGGGGGGAGGGATTGTGGCAGTTGTTCAGTATTTTGGGCTGAACAATATGGTTTGCCCTACTGTAACTACATTACTACATATTGCAGCTTTCGATGAACTGAAACCAAATGAACTACAACTACAAATGTTTTAATTTCTGCATAATTAAACAGGTAAGTCTTTCAGAATAGTCTAAACCAGATGTCTACAGTGTTTAATGGAAGTAAAAAGCTCCCTTACGGAAAGCTATTACATGAAACGGCGACAATCACATTGTCTGATGTTTGAGGCATTGTTTTAATGTACTTATGCGAAGATGGCCTAAAAATGATTTTTAATACGCTTTTGTGGGAGTGGTTCTCACAGGCTATAAGCCAAAAAATAGAACCCAATAAATAAATGGCTGTATTTGTATCGTAGCCACTGTGACTCCTGGTTCCCACCACCACCACTGCAAATAAATCTGAGGTGGCAGGTTTCTCAACAAAGAACAATTTCACATCCAAATACCATGAGTGACTGTGTTTACATCTCAACAATTGGACAATTAAAAAACGTTTGAATACAGTGGAATTCAGCCTTCACTGTTACACTCTGATCAGAATGCTGATGGCATAATCATAGTCAAGAAACACTGGGATTGGTTAGAAAGATGACTTGCATATATTTTACCCAACTGCAATGGCAAATTATTTGCTATTATTGCAAAGACCAATAAAATAGCGGCAAAGGCTAATATCATCATAACAAATGTACAGCTCTGGAAAAAAAATAAGAGACCACTGCAAATTATTTTAAAATCAGCATATATATATTCCAGGCTAGTGTCTGTTAAATTCCTACATAAACACCTCATTCTGCTAATGAGGAAAAGTATAAAAACACTGCTGTAATCAACACTCTCCTCTTGCAACGTGACTAGTTGGATGGAAAAATACCATTATTGCCATTTTGTTTAAGAATAAATAAGACATCTGTTTTCTTTGAATTATTCAAGTTCTGTAAACACTGCATCATTTAAAATTATGCTTTAAAGACCAATATTTTTATTTGGAAATTAGGAGCATTACTGTCAGCAGTTCTTAAAAACAAAGGCAAAGCTGTTCGGTTCAATACTTGCACCTTTAGAAAACAAAACATGAGAAACAGAACATTTTTCAGGGGTAAATATATATTTGACTGTATATTGTGCAATCACATAAAGTAGTCTAATAGGCTACACCTGAGCTCCATGTTCTGGATGGATGGATAGACAGATGAATAGACAGACTGTACTTGATCTATAAGATACACATGTTCTACCTGATGAATACTCCTTAATCTTGTCAAACCACCTCACACCATTCCTCACCATCACCTCCATCAGTTTGAGTAATACTGTCAGAATTCAAGCTCGAGACTTTTAGGGGAGCTTCTAACATCTTCCTCTGGTTTTATGACCTTGAGCAAGTTAATAAATGATTTGCCTGATATTCCTTATTGTACTACATATTCAAAGACTACAGAAAAAGCACAAAATGCTTTCTTCATTACTGACCATGGTAACTCTTTTAGGTGGTCATACTTAATTGTGTTAATCCACACACACACAAACACACACACACACACACACACACATATATATATATTCTGTCTGTGTGTATGTATGTACACACAAATACATATACATTCAAGTATATATACACACACATATATATATATAAATATATATATATATGTGTGTGTGTACATGGAAATACACACAAACACCTTGAACACTTCCACCTGCTGCACATCAACTAAAGCGTCTTTAAGGAAATCATATTATGATCCACTCTCAGTAGGAAACATGATCCACCTGTCCTCAGTAAGCTTGCAATAACAACGAGATCAGTTCGTATCTATTTCTCCTACGCTAGAGAAGCGTCCAGGCTGCAGGCGCGTCTGAGCGTCTCCGTATCGGCACGTACCTTCCAGGCGTCAGAAGAGGCTCAGGAAATGTCTCTGGATTTACAGTGTGAGCGACATGTCTGACTTTTGCCACTGTAAATAAGCTCCAGATTGAGAAAGACTTACCCAAGACTGAGCCCACGGCGCGCAAGAGGAGGAAACCGCAAATCCAAGAGATTCTGGTTTACTTTTACGCAGTTTGCCTGTTTAGGAGAACCCAGACTAAGCTCCACTGCACTCTTTCTCTCAAGACAAAGGTCGTGGACACGAGTGGCGACCACCACAGTGTTTCCAGCACGAGTCCACTCTGGCTCCTCTACTTCCACGAGCTGTGGGTCTATAAACGAAGGACTGTACCAATATCACCAAGCTGAGGGGGAGGGGGGCTATTTTCCAGACTTAAGCAGACAGTGCCTCTCTAGTGCTATTAGAAATTATGGGTAATATAACGTATGTACATTTATTTCGGATAATCTAGCCGTCATGTCCTCAAACCATTCCTGAATACTTTGCGCCATGTGGCAGGGCGCAGTATCCACTGTCATATCTGTTAGGAAACACCGTTGCTATGGAAGGGTAGTCGGCAGCAACGTGTAGGTACACTGTATGGACAAAAGTATTGGGACAGACCTCTTAATTATTGAATTCAGGCCCCTTACTTCCAATGAATGGCAATCTTAATGCTTCAGCATACCAATACACTTTGGACAACGCCAACTTTGTGGACACAGTTTGGGGAAGAACCTTTTCCATTCCAGCATGACTGTGCCACAGTGCACAAAACAAGCTCCAGCACATCACACTGCCTCCATCGGCTTTCCTTCTATTCACAACGCATTCTGGTGCCATTTACTGGGTGAGTGATGCACATGCAACAGACTATTCACATGATGTAAAAGAAAACGTAATTCATCAGACCAGGCCACTTTCTTCCATTTCACCAGTTCTTACGCTCGTGCGCCCAATGTACATTGCGCTGTATTCTGACACCTTTCTGTCTCAACTAGCAGTAAATGTAGGTGGTCCAGCCACTCAATGGTCCAGTTCCAATGCTCATGTCCACTTTAGGCAGTTGACAGGGGTCAGAATAGTCAGATTCCAACTTGTCTACAGCTGCTATGCAGCAAGGTGCAAGGCACAGTGTTTGCAGACACCTTTCTACCAGAATTAAAATGAATCATTCATTCTGGTGTCATTCATTCATTTTCTGTAACCGCTTTAGCCTTACTAGGGTCACGCGTACCTGGAGCCTATCCTGAAGCAGCCCACCCAGAGTGTGAATTACCCCCCCACAATTGGGAGGTACTGCCTTCATAACACTGTTAAGAACCGCCCCCCAAAATGCTATTTTTGTGTTTTGGTGTCTTGGGGGGAGTCGGGGTCTGGGTCTTGATCGGGTCATTTGAACCATGAGCCCACTGTAGGTCACACACAAACAATTCACTCACACACTCACACCTATGGTCAATTTAGAATCCCCAGTTCACCTGATGCGCACGTCTTTGGACTGGGGGAGAAACCGGAGACCCTGGAGGAGAACATGCAAACTCTACACACACAAGTCCAGGACCTGGATTCAAACCCCCCCCAACCCTGGGGGTGTGAGGCAACAGTGCGACCCACTGCTCCACCGTGGGGCCAGAATTACAAAAAAATTCTCAGCTATTCATGCTACAGTTGCTCTTCTGTCATCATTTTTCAAGTTGTCCTTTCTTAAGATAAGGTAACATGAGAAAGAACTTTTTTTATCCTGAGGGAAATTCTTTTGTCACCAACATGCTCAGTGCAACAAGAGGAATAAAGATAAGACAATAAAGTGTAAACAAAAAAAAACACTTTAGGTAGGTATCAACACTACATACTGGGAACATTTTAGAGAAGCTATGACTTGGTCATCTAGACTGTAGTCAGAGTCATTCAGATCCTTACACTTGCTCATTCTACCTGCTTTGGGCAAATCATCTTCAAGAACTGACTGCAGCCGTATATGTGTTTGTGTATGTGTATGTGTACATGTACGTGTGTGTATGTCAGGACTAAACTGTCAGGGCTAAACCTTTATATTGTATGAAAATTTCAAAATGAATCGACTGGTCTAAAAAGTCTTGTTTTATCTGGACTTCCACCAGAAATGAAGCATGTTATTCCCTTCACCTAAAGTTACAGGTTTGGATATACTGAGGTTTTGTTCAACAGCGACAATTCATTCAACATTCATATATTGTATATAATGTCCGCCAATATTTCTGTCCCGCATTTTCAACATCAAACACACATTTCATAGAGAATGGTTGTATGCCATCAAATGAATGAATAATTCATGAATAATTCATTAATGCAAAAAGGAAAACACTATCTCAATAATTTTATGTGAGGATCATTTCTTAGAAGCAAACGTCAAGATCAGAAGCCCACTCCTAACCTTTCCTTAATGACCAGTCACAAGAGAAAGCCATTTCTGAGCAAAACATTGACCTCTCCAAATGATTAGTTCTTAGAACCAAGAAAGGAACAGCCAAAAAAATGCTGTTTTTTTCCAAAGATGTTGTGCATCTTGTTGAAGTGCACTCATTATTTGGTCATACAAGTTCCTAAGTAATGGTGATTCACCACTGACGTCTTTTCAAACACCTTAGGTGAGCACCACGAAGTGGATTTCAAATAAAAGGCCAAGAAAGAAACAATGTTAATAAATGGACTTCTTGTTCTAGGAATTGGAGAAGAATATTTCCGGTTCATTGGCTCCTGGTCTTGCAGCCCACTAACCTGCATATTAAATATTTCTTCCCAGATCTAATGATGTATTCGATGGTTGTACACGAGATGGCTCACCAGTAAATACAGCTGTCTGGAAACTGCTGGCTTAAACAAAACAACATGGTACATGTTAACTTTTCTTTTTCATAGGTTTTCACACAGCTCTGGACATGAAAGGGCTGTTCCGGAAGAACTACTCAGGCCTCAAACACAACTCATTCAAGTCACCTGTTAAGGGGCAGGACTGCAGTTGGGGATCCCTGGCCTACGTTTTGACTGCTTAGACTAAAAAGTACTTCCGGTGGTGATTCACCTTTGGCACTGCATTTCAGTTTGAGAGCAGACTTAGTTCATGTCTCGGAAACCAACCCTTAGGTCAGCTAGACAAGTATAAAGTAAAGTGGCCCCTTATAGGCACGCGTGAACGCACAACACACAGTGTGATCAGTGTGAAATTCTTTCTCTGCATTTAACCCATTCACCAAGTGAAGCAGGGAGCTGCCGCCAACTAGGGACGCCCGGAGAGCAGGGTGTGTCGTGGTACCTTGCTTAAGAGTACCTCAGTAACTCAGAATACCTCAGTGATGATCCTGGCGGCACTGAGATTCAAACCCACAACCTTCTGACTGCAGGGACAACACCCTAACCACTAGACCAGCAGTATTTGGTTACAAAATGACAAAGTGAGAATAATGAAAGGGAAACAGGGGAGACTCTACCTAGCCAAAATCAAAGCCAAAACTATTTATAGTCATGTGCACAAAAATTCGAATGAAATTCTTACTGGCATATTGTTTCCTGAGACCAATACAACAAAATTTTGGCTGTGCGCTAATAACAGGAAAGTAAAGCAGCCCTTACCGTCACGTGCAGACAAATCGCAGCACAGCACGCAGTGTGAACAGTGTGAAATTCTCTCTGCATTTAACCCATTCACCAAGTGAAGCAGAGGCAGCCAGCAATGCAGGGTCCGGGGAGCAGTGTGTGGGGACGGTGCCTTGCTTAAAGGTACCTCAATGGTCTCACTGGCAGTGCTGGGATTCAAACCTACGACCTTCTGATCACAGACGCAACTCCCTAAACACCAGTCCACCAGCTGCCCCATTGCAAAAAAGTTTTAAAGTACACATATTTTAAAGAACATGCAAAGAAATTCGTGCATCTAGGAACATGCCCTATCCACTAGTTAGGATTCATAATAAATATATATTTTGTTTTTTGTAAAATGTCTGCTAACTTATGCAGGTTTTTAGTGTAATAGTATAAGGAGTGGGTACTATAAAGTGATTTGGTGCAGACTGAGCAATCGAATGGTTTTAGGACGAAAAATGTCTTAATTTTAGTAATGATGTCCTGTAGCGTTTCCTAGTTGAAGGAAGAGAGAACGGTGTGTGTCCAGGATCACTGGTATCCTTTTGCAGGCGGGTCGTCCATCTTGCGCGCATGGTAAATTGCCTTGCACCCACTGCAGAGCTTTGTGGTCTTGTATGGAGTGACTGTCGAATTAGGACACAATGCTACCAGTGCAGTCCTACTGGGTGTCCTTGAGGACTGGTTTAAGAACCCCTGCTGTAGCAGATAGAAATGAAAAGTATGTTAGAAAAGAAAATACATAGCGTGTTTATACATGCTTTCCCCTAAACTCCACTCTGGCAGAAGACTTTGGCCCAAACACTACGGGTCTGTGAGTCCCGACATGGATTAAGCATAATCTTTGACATAACTTGGACACATGTTGGCAGTTTCAGCCAGCAGCAACTTAGTTCTGCCCATCCATTGCTCAGGAAAGAGGGAGGGTACATACATCAGTCTTGGGGAAGCTGGTGGCCTAGTGGTTAGGGTGTTGTCACTACCATCAGAAGGTTGTGGGTTCGAATTCCAACTGCTAGTGTCATCACTGAGGTCCCCTTGAGCAAGATACCTTCCCCACATGCTGATCCCCACGGTGCCCCTTGTTGGCGGCAGCCCCCTGCTTCACTTGGTGAATGGGTTAAATACAGAGAAGCAATTTCACATTGTCCACGCTGTGTGCAGTGCTGTGGTGTGTTCACGTGTGACTATGAGGGGACACTTTATTTATTTAAAGGCACAGAAGCAAAAACATCCTGCTTAATTCTAAGGGATACAGAGATTGATTGTAATAGTTAATTATTACGTTTTTTTTTTTTTTTTTTAATACATGTCATGAGTGGACCTTGGGGGGAAATAAAATTCAAGACAAAAGTAGGCTATGGGCCGTTGAAGTCTAAGTTTAGGATTCATTTAAGTTTGGGAAGCTGGCACTATGAGCTCCAGTGGGAAGCTGCAGGCATCTTACAGAACACTATTACAGTGTATCTGAAATGTGTGGGCTTTCTTCTGTAGACAGTTTGGGTTTTTTTTTGTGATAGCCACATTCATTTTGAATAGCTCAGATGTGTGTATGTAACACTAGGCGTCTTCGACTGTAATTCCTGCAAACCCCTTGGTCTTTTTTAGCCAGATGGAGACTGACTGTAAACAGTTTTTTATGCTGAGATTTTGACCTTGACGGCACTGCTTTGCACATCTGTCTAATTTCTGCAGTAGTGCAGACATGTCTGCCAGGCCTCCTCCAGTCTCTCTCCCAGCCACTGCTCTGAAAAAGTTCCCACTCTTTGGACCCTCTTTGCAATTACCTTGATATCTGTACAGTGTAAAAACTTATTTGGCAGTTTTTCTTCTCTCTTTGTTGTCTTTAGTGTATTATATAACTCTAAAACCGGCTCCTCTGAAGATCTATCTATCTACCTATCTATCTATCTAGGCTCTTCTCATTTAAATAAAATATTTTTTTTTCAGATTATGCATGTTATTTGCCTATTTCTCATCGTTATCAGTACTAAACTGACTACATAAACTGTATAAGCTTCAAGCTAGCATTTTTCATCAGAACACCCATGCGTGTGTGTACATTGTCTTAAACTGCACCTTATAGATGGACTTAGTTCTATCATTGTTCTTGCCGAAGCATTTTTTTCCTCTCAGCACATTATTGATTGCTGTGACCATTATTGCACACGAACAGTATAGAAACAGATACTTACATAAATAAAAGGGTGCTTAAAAGCTGTAATGTTGATTATTCATTCACTCATATGCCAAAATTCATTTACATTTTTAAGTACTTTTACTGCAAAAATGTGTGCGAATAATTTAGATTAATTAATCAGAGAGCTTGTAATTAATTCAATTTTTTTAATCGCGTGACACCCCTAATTTATTTATATATTAAATTTATACAATAATTCTGTATACAATAATGTATTGTTATTGCCTGCCTGTTGTGTCCCCCCATAGTATTTCTTTTTAGGTAAAGTATTTGTACATTCATATATATATATATATATATATAAATAAAGGGCTACTTGACTTGACTTAACTTGGTGTTTTAAAAAGTAGGTAACCTGGTCAAATTAAGATGTTATTGATCTTTAATGTTTTAAATGTTTTAACTTGGCTAACACTCCTATCTAGAGCAATTCACAATTTGCAGTTTAATCATGTTACAGAAGGAGGAAAATGTAGTCTTAAGAGACTTGACCAAGGACTATTATTGATATACAGTAACCCTCCACGTTTATGCGGATCAGCAGTCGCAGTTTCAGTCCATCGCGGATTTTTCGAACATCCGAGAATGTTATTTCTCCTTGCTGCTGATTGGCTGCGGCCCTGTGCCCTGTCCAGAATTTCCTCTGTGGAGCCTCTCGAGTGTTCTCGTGTTTTTCATTTTGTTCTTCTTAAACCCCTGTATTTTTATAACTGTAAATTAAATTCATTTATTACTGTATTTACCCTGCTTATCCCAAACAAAACGACAGCGCATACCAAAGAAAACGCCTGTGCATGAATTACGGTACAGTCTACACAGGGGTAACATGGGTATTTTACATTCTGGCAACTGCAGGAGTTTAATGTAAACTACAGTGCGAATTCGGGCTCGCCTTTATAGTTTAAAATGAAATTAAAGTGTCTTGGGAGCATATTTGGGGGCATATTTAGGATTTACACTATAAAATAGGCATTTTTAGGCATTTTTTAATCACATCTCAACAATGCATTTTTTTCACTATACGCGGGTGCTCTTGGAAGGTACTGTACTATCGTCTGCCTGGGATCAAGCCCTAGTCTGCTTGGAAGACGGGGGTGGGGTCCCACAACACCAAAATCATAATTTTGCTATACTATAGTAATTATTCTGTTACTGTTAGGAATTCATTGTGCAAAATGTTGTAATTTAGCCAGGTTACATAATGTTTAACTTACAGATCATTTTACAGCATATAGCTACCGGTAAATATCACTTCTATAATAAGGACTATTTCCTATTAAAACCTGCTGTATTACTTATACTTATTATATTGAAATAATATATTTTACCATACAAAACTTTCAAGTGTGTCAGAACACATGGTGCATCATAACTTGCGCTGACTGGGTCAAAGTAGCCATGCTGACCCCTGTCCACTGACAAAAGCACTTACAATGGGAGGCAAACAGCATGTTCAAGGATCGTTTGAGGAACATGAAAAAGAATTCAATATTTAAACCCGGACAAAAGTATTGGGACGCCTGACCATTACAACAACAGTGACTATAGTGACACTGGATTCAATTCATAGACTTTAATGTGGGGTTGGGCCCCCTTTGCAGCTGTAACAGCTTCCACTCTTCTTGGAAAGCTTTCCATAAGATTTTGGAGCGTTTCTGTGGGAATTTGTGCCCGTTCATTCTGTAGAGCATTTGTGAGGTCAGACACTGATGTTGGACGCAAAGTCCTGGCTCGCAGTCTCTATTCCAGTTTATCCTAAAAGTGTTGGATGGGGTTGAGGTCAGGGCTCTGTGCGGACCAGTCAAGTTCTTCCACACCGAACTCATCCAGCCATGTCTTTATGGAGCTTGCTTTGTGCACTGGGACACAGTCATGCTGGAATATAAAAGGTTCTTCTCTAAACTGTGATCACAACGTTGGAAGCATGGCGTTGTCCAAAATGCCTTGGTATGCTGCAGAATTAAGATTGCCCTTCACTGAAAGTGAGGGGCCCAGCCCAAACCCTGAGAAACACTTCTGTCCATATAGTGTATCAGCTGACGCTCGAAATGAGAGTAGTGCGCTCTGATTGGTCCATTATTAAAGCGCCGAGGAGAGTTAACCAATCACTGTCGAGCTGTTGAGTTTCGGTTCCTTACAAACATCTTTCCTTTAGAGACTCTTCCGTGTTTAAGTTTTTACGTGGTTTCAGGAGTTGTGTTTGTCTGAAAATGGGGGCTTGTATGGCCTTGTGCTCTCTTGCGAGCTGCGTAAGTACTTTTTATAAACAGTGTGATATATTCTTGCTTACTTTCCTCAACTGGATCCGTTTGTGTTACTGCACTGTAGGTAAATTAGCTAACTCAGCTAAGAGTTTTCCGTGTTTGGGTCACAAGGTCCTACTTGTGATCACATTAGTTACTTTTAGAGTTGTTTCAGGCTCACTGTCTACAAGAGTCAGCTAAATCTTCAAACTCTTCTTTAAAGTGTTGTCTTTTGACTATAGCAGAGCATACAGCTGCTTTCAGTCAATGACGTCATTTACAAGAATCATATTGTGTCATAATTCAAGATATAAACAAACATTTTCATTAAAACATCTCAGACTTAGACATAAGACTTATCTTATATCGCTAAACTGCTCTCCCAAATCGTCCTAGCCATGTGTGAGTATATATAAACAAGTAGTGTGATGTATCATGTTGTTTACAACACTGGTCAAAAGAGACCACTTCATTTCATTCATTTCATCTATTTCATAACTGATATTAAGTTTCATAGCTGATAAGTTATTCTATATTTATATTTTTGTATTGTTTATATAGTGTACTTTTTATATTGTACTCTTGTGTAGCTTTTAAATCCGACTGTTGTGTAATTTTTATATTATACTGTTGTGTAGTGTAACCTATATATTATATTGTTGCGTAACTTTTATAATATATTGTTATGTAACTTTTATATCATACCGTTGTGAAGCTTTTATGTTACACTGTTATGTTGTGTATTTTTATATTATAGTGTTGTGTAGATTTTATATTATACTGTTGTGTAGATCTTATATTACACTGTTGTGTAGATTTTATCCTACTGGTTATGCTGTTTCTACTTTCTCCTCTAGTTCTGTCCACTTTGCAATGCAAATTTCCCACCTGTAGGATTGAAAAGGGTTATCTTATCTTATTTCGTTTTAGTGTCAGAGAAAGAAAGAAGAAGCATGTCACAGGACGTTTTGTGCACCCTACTGCCACTTTAACTCTTCCAGTCTTCCACTCTCACACTCAATTACAGTTGTGTCCTCACAACAAACTGTTTCCAAAGACATTATGACAAACATTAACTTCACACAAACACACTCACACACACCCCGAAGATGTATATCTCATGTGCGTCTACAGCGAATTAAGGAGATATTTCTGAGAAGACAATCCACTTGAATAAAAAAAGTTAGTATCGTTGAGAAAAGGACGAAAAACAGGACTTTCGAAAAAAGATTAAAGGAAAGAAACTCACCACCAAAATTGTCCTGATCAGATAAGATCTTTGAGAGTTTAGAGAAAAGTCAACTTTACTCTTGAGTCAGTTCTGAAAAAACGCACAGGTGTTTGTGTCTGTCTACCCATTTTGAAAAGAAAAGATGTATAGCTTTTCAAGAAGTCGTGTATGAGAGAAGGAAATGGAAAAATGATGCAGCAGAACACTAAAAGCAAACACCTGAGATGAAGATTTATGGACTGATGAGTGTAAATTTGTTATTGGGCTTAACTTGTAGTGTGAGAAGCAGAAACCTCAGTGAACTTCTAAGATCGAATCTTGGCGGTGTTTACAAGAAGCATGAAAAACATCCCTGCAAAATTTTGACAGAAAAGATGAAAGCAAGTCTCCAGAAAAGAATGAAGGCTGTAATAAAGAATGGACTCGTTACTAAATACACAGTACATAATACTGAAACTTTTGATATTCTGTGTTGTTGTTGAGGCTCCTGTATAATGCTCTGTTAAATGTTATTTTCCTAACTCATACTTAATGGCTGTTTTGACTGGAAATGAAATAAAAGGAAGGATGATCGGACTTTTCTAAAGTACCACATGCATTAAATAAACCCTAACTATTGCTATGTGCCTATTATGCTATTCATGTGTTATAACGGGACTAATAAAGTTCGTCTGTTCTTTAGGCATCATGTCTGTGTGGCTCTGCTCCATGCCTGCTGTCAGGGTGTTGCCCTTCCACCTACAACTCCACCGTAACTCGTCTGGCTTTTTCCTTCTTCTTGCTTCTTGGCACCCTGGTATCCATCATCATGATAATGCCTGGTATGGAGACCCAGCTGGAAAAGGTATTATAATAATAATTTTAAAAATATACTGTATGTATTGTTGTTGTTGTAATAGTTATTGTATTTTATCTATATGGTACTGTATATACATGCAAACAGACATTTAGATGTAAGGGTTTGCCAGATTTCTGAGACGATGAAGAGACACTGAGGAGGGTCAGTTGATGCCTAATTAAAACTTTTTCGCTTGTCTGCTCCTGTTTAATCACTGTTCTTGTGTATGCTCTACAGATTCCTGGGTTTTGTGAAAAGGGCCCATCCATACCTGGTTTTCAGGGCAAGGTCAACTGCGAGATCATCGTCGGCTATAAGTCTGTGTACAGGATGTGTTTCGCCATGGCCTGCTTCTTTTTCCTCTTCTCCATCATCATGATCCGAGTGCGCAGCAGCAAGGACCCACGAGCCTCCATTCAGAATGGGTACAATTTTCAACTCTAGCTTGGACTGCAGCATTATAACAAAAAAAACAAAAGACTCACTAAAAGTGCTCATATCATAATTTTTTTTTCTAACCTTTCACTTCCCGAGCTGCATTCCTGTTGAAATGCTGCAGCAAGGGACAATACAGTGTTGGAACACTCCCTTATGCTCAATAGTGATGGGACATTTTGTCTTGTTTTAATGTCAGCTCTCCTGAGAACGGAGTACCTGAGAGTGAGGACAGTACACTTAGTGATCATACAGATGAAGGCCAAATTCGCTAAATGTAAATCTCCTGCAAAGAGAGACACAGTATGGTGAAGAAAATAGAAAGAAAATAGAAATGGAAGATGGAAGAAAATACATTTGAATACTGTAGTCTTGTAAACAAAGTTAGTGTTGCCTCTCTTATCTAGTAGTTATATCTACAGATAAAAAGATACCACATATAATACATACTAGGTCTCATAAAAAATTCCCCATAAGAACATAAACCATACAACTGAGTCCCTACAGCTCTTGTACCGTGCCAGTTGTAATATTAACGTGTCCCAGCCTAATAAGAGCAGTTTTAATAAGTGATACCACACAAATGTCACAAATTGAGGGGAAAAAGTGAAACATGAAGAATGTATCACTGTTTTTTTGGAAACATGTAAATG
The DNA here is from genome assembly GCA_037974365.1 of Hydrocynus forskahlii. Classification (NCBI taxonomy): domain Eukaryota; kingdom Metazoa; phylum Chordata; class Actinopteri; order Characiformes; family Alestidae; genus Hydrocynus; species Hydrocynus forskahlii. The sequence goes on from JBBPCX010010650.1 coordinate 14,899, forward strand.
TGTGAAATATGACAGTGATAGTGGACAAAGTTTCAGGCTCTTCAATAGCGATGGCTCTGAGCTCTTTTCCTTTTGTTCAGGCTTGGCTTTAGGTTTAAGTAACGTTAGCTAAACTGAGAAACCCTGATTTCTGAAAGACCCCTCAATACAGAACACAGTGTAGAGTAGTGTTGCTGCCCTCTAGTGGATTAACACTGAACGTTTTGTTTTGTTTAGGGGAAATTCATGGGGCTGTCACAAGACCACACCACACACACTGCTTTTAGTTAGACTTACTACAGAAAATCTGATCAGCATGTCACTGATTGTTTTGTACTGTGTGTGCTTGTGTGTGTGTCCTTCAGATTCTGGTTTTTCAAGTTCCTAATTCTGGTTGGCATAACTGTAGGAGCTTTCTTCATTCCAGATGGGACGTTAAACACAGGTACTTTTTTTTCCATCAGAAAGATTTTCTGAATATTTGGAAATATTTTCTCCATCCATCTGCTTTGAGTTGCACAACTGAGCAATGGAGCTACATGTAAACTGCTGTGTTGAAAATAGATTCGATTTCTGTGCTTGATCAGATACAGTATAGATGCAGTATGATACACTGTTTATATTTCACCATCATATTGCGCAGCACTAGTTACTCTGTACATTTCTGATATAGTACTAAAGTCTGTTGCCATTTCAGTGTGGTACTACTTTGGTGTGGTGGGCTCCTTTATCTTCATCCTGATCCAGCTGATCCTTTTGGTGGACTTCGCTCACACCTGGAACCAAAGATGGATAGAGAACGCTGAGAATGGGAACAGCAGATGCTGGTATGCAGGTAAGATCAGCACCACAGTGCGGGTAGTCAGCACTATAACTAAAGCCCACATTACTGTTCGGTTTAGTAATATAGTTATATGATGGAAGATAAGAAAGAACTTTATTTATCCAGAGGGAAATTCTTTTGTCATGAATGTCTTGCTTGTTTGTCATGGCGTAAAAATAGGGGATTTTCAATATAATTTAGTAGACAGATGTTTGTTTGTCTTCAGTGTTGCAAGAAGATAACATTAGAAAACAGTTATAAAATATCCTACAAATTAATCATTGATACGTTAGTTAGGTCTAATTGCCATTAATTAAACAGATCATGTTATTTTCTGGTTTCGACAGTGCAACAATCTAAAAAGTGTTTACAGATAGAAAGCAACATAGGCATGTAACCACTTGGGGCTCAGTGCAATTACAGTGGCATAAAAATGCAATGAAATTGTTAATCACAATTATTTCCTGGCATCAGTTAATCTGAGTGATTCAAAAGCTACGCGATAATGCAATGTTTACTTATATTATTTAAAACATTCGTCAGGGACTGGACTGAAAGTGAGAACCTGGCTACAGGCGTTCATGCCAAACATGAACAAAGGATTAAACGATTTCGAAGCTGTGAATACATACACGTTTGAAATTACATAAAAGTTCCAAACAAAGGACCATTTAATACACCCTAGCCTAATAGCCCGGGGAGCAATCAAAAGGTTGTTAGTTTAGTCACTTTAAATGACAAATTGCAAATAAAATTTGACTGCATTATAAGAGATGATAGAATCTTTCTTTGATTATATCTGCTAAACTGCAGTTTCTGTTCTCTGCAGCCCTGCTGTCCTTCACGTTTGTGCACTACGCATGTGCCTTTGCTGCGATGGTGCTGTTCTACGTGTACTACACGCAGCCGGATGACTGCACTGAACACAAAGTCTTCATCAGCCTGAACTTCATCTTCTGCATCATTGTGTCTGTTGTCTCTATTCTCCCTAAAGTACAGGTAATGTTTTCTGTCCTTGACTCTCAAGCACATTTTAATATGGTTATAAAGTATCACCCTGCTTGTATTTAAGATAACTTGTTTGCCAAAACCTGATCATCTACCCATAGTGCAACAATGTAATAGGCATCAGACAGCTCATTTCATGGACTAGCTTTACTGTATGTCTGTATATGACCTGTAAATCAGTGTCTGTTAAGCGCCATCACGGCATATGTCTCTGCATTACTGCACTTGGAATATGCAAATGAGCGTCTGACCATTCACAGAATTTCTGACAGTGTGACCAATTACAGCTTCAGGAGAGTTACTGGGTGCTCTGATAAATTATAATCTTCAAGTAATCCAACAAAACTTAAATTTAAAAGTTTTAACCATTAAAAGTGTTGGTGAATCAGTGCATGAATGGCTGAGGCTAAACTGCTGTAGCCAGAATAAAGAGCTGTTTTTGGTAGCTTATTTTCCATTAATGAACTGTACAGATGGTGGAGTAAACCATATTTACAGACTTTAAGCCTTTTAATCCCAGAAAAGTGATGATATAGGTCCTTTAATATCTTGCATGGCACAGTATAATCACAATAGTGATATTGTGTCTATATCATGCAGCTCTATTTCGGTGGCAGATGTTCCAGACATCTTGTTCCTTTCACCACCAATGTGAACAATTCTAACCTGGCGCATCTTAACCTTTAAATCGTGCAGAAAATTCCCTTAAGTATAGTTTTGCGTTCAGTGACACAGTCAGATATGAATTACCTTTGAAAGTCCTTTGTTATTTTCTAATAGTCTTTCCACATGAACTAAATGGATTATTTTCGATGATTCCTATTGTCATGTTATATTGTATATTGTATACACACACACACACACACACACACAGATATATATATATATATATATAACACTACTCACAAGAAGTTAGGGATATTGTGAAAGACTTAGTGGATGTTATACATACGGTGTTTGTTTCACTTCAGACATTTTTGGGATAGAGATTGTATTGGGGTGATAGACACACCTCATTTTGTGTTTTCCATGTGATGGTCTCATTGTGTACAGGTGTGCCTTATA
>JBBPCX010010752.1:0-17764 GCA_037974365.1 Hydrocynus forskahlii
GAGATGTTCTCCTGCATGGGGTGGGAGATGTTCTCCTGCATGGGGTGGGAGATGTTCTCCAACAGGGATGACAGCTTAGCCACCATTCTCCTGTCACTCATCACTTCCACTGGGCCTCTGGATCAGCCTGTTCAGTTTCTTTCTGTAAAAGCTGTTCAGACAAAGAATTCTAAAATGTGGCATTTTGAATTTGCATGGCATCTGGTGTCTTAAGTTAGGCAGAAACTTTGCAACCATTAATTTGTGTTTTTGCATTTAATGCCAGGTCTAGCACTGCCTCATCTATACTCACGCAAAGCCTCACTTTGCATGTGCCATTCGTTTATCTGTCTATAAGACAAAGCGGACCTTAGGTGTGTTCTTGTGCTCCTGGTTAAGCAACATAATGGGCTTTGGTGAACTCATCTGCGAATTAAGTGCATTAGTTGTGATGGTGGGTACTGGTGTGGTGTGGAACTCCTTTAACCTTGCAATGACCATCCAAAAACAGCAGAAGACCACAAGCGTTCAAACCACGGGCCTCATCATAATCTCCATCTCCATCAGCAACATTGCTCTGGTACTGTCCTGTTTCATTATTATGGTGTCTGTTACCCTGAATCCAATGATTTTATGCACTACGCTGACCAAACCTCAATACCTGACGGTGTTGTATCTGTGGCTCAGCAGTAGCTGTATGAGCTTCTGGTCCATTGCGTGGCTGAGTGTGTTCTACTGTGTGAAAGTTGTGAACTTCTCCGCTGAATGTCTCAGAGCTCTAAAGAGGAATATCTCCTTCATCACAAATTCTGCTCTGCTGCTGAGCTGTCTGGGGTCTTTCCTCTTGTTCTTCCCTTTCTTTACCCTCTACACTCCTGGATCTGAGCCAGTCACAAGTAAGACATATGGTATCAGCAACACCTTGAACACCACAAATGCAACCTATTTCACCTGTAGTGTTCCCATCTTCGCTCCACCAATTGATGCAGATCTCTATACAATGACCTTTCTGTGTTTCCTCTGCCCTTTGCCTCTGATGATCATGCTGCCAGCTTCCATCAGAATGGTGGTCCATCTGTGTCAGCACGTGTTGACACTTCGTAAGAACCAGACCCAAGTGCAGGGTTTAGACTCCTACCTGTCTGTGTGTAAGACGACTGTCTCTCTAGTGGGAGTGTATCTCACCACCCTGATCATTGTGGCATTTTTCTTTATCTTTAAGCTTTTAATGGTAAATGTCAGTTTCCTCCTGATAATATTTGGCTTCTCCTTCTATAGCGTCATGACTGCTGTCCTCCTGACAGCTTCTGAAACATATCTGAAAAAGAAGTTCTGGAGACTGTGCTGTTTTAAGGACTTCCTGGGACAAATCAACAAACCAAGACAGACATAGGTATCTTCGGGCGATTAAAAGTTAGGGCATGCTTTGGTGAGCATTTCTGTCTTGTATTAAGTCTATCATCCCTGCTGTTCTGTTTAAGGGTGGAAATGTCATGTGGTCTTCGGAATGATTGAGAAAACTAAAACTAAATGTATTGTGTTTTACTAGCAAGGCCCTCTTTGTCAAACTGGATCTTTTACTTCCATCATCTAAAGCAGAATTAAAGTAAATAAAGGTCAAAGAAACTAAAACCTCATTTGTGTAATTAAAAGAGACAACTATTAAAGGTAAAATTAAAGGTATGTAGTAGTAGTAGCAACAAAATGATACCGACAAAATCTTAAAGCATGTATATTTGTTCTGATTAATGGATCAGTTTGTATCTTTTTTTTTTTAATTACATAGTTGAAAATATTAAACATAACTTTGGATCTACATGCTCAAGTAACTTCATGTCCTCCAACCGAAATAACATACCCATCATGGATACCCATCAAGTTTGATCCTATTGATGTTAGAACTCTTGACGAAATTGTGCTTCATCTTAAACCATCTACATGTTCCCTGGACACTCTACCTACAAGCCTTTCAAGTGTTTTAGTAGCTTAGCATATTGTGAAACGTTCTCTGAACTCATTTTCCCAGCACTGTTGAAAACCAGAGCTATTAAATCCTTCCTGAAGAAGCATTAAGGAACTAAATGATGTTCGCCTGAATACAGATGCAGGTAAAATAATTGTACTGGTGCTGTTAGATCTGAGTGCTGCCTTTGACACTGTTGACCAATAACATTCTGCTAGAAAGACATGCCATAGGGACCTGTCCTGTTCAACCTGTACATGATTCTTCTGAGAAAGATGTTCCTATCATAGCTATGCAGATGACTCTGAGATCTATCATCTCTTTCACCAAGGGACTTGGGTCCAATAGGTTCATTGTGTCTGTGCCTAAAGTACATAACTGGATGTATCAAAACTTTTTCCAATCAAATGAAGATTAGAGCTCCAGTTCATTTAGAATGTTGCTGCCTGAGTTCTAACCAAAACTAAGAAAAGAGTTCTCAGGTCTTTGCACTGGCTCCCAGTTCTGTACAATGAGCGTTACTCATTATGTACAAGTCACTTAACCTCCTGGGGCTTAGCGGTCCACATGCGACGACAGCAGGCTTTAGCTCTTATATCCACTATCGTGTTCACTGCATTGGGGGTGTTATGGACACGTATGTTGGTACTAAGACTTCCATCTGGTGGTGTCAGAAGAGTCTAACATACTGTGGTCCGGTGTGTAATTCACTCTATTACACAAAGGTGACTTTATTGTGGTTTATGGAAATTCGGAACAAGACCCCACATATGTGGACATTATTTTTCTCTAAAAGTACATAATATTAAAAAATGATGCTTAATTTTAAAATCTAATTTGGTTCCAATAAGCCCAAATAGCAATATAGAAATAAAAATGCATGTAAAAAAACAGCTTGGGACTTCGGAGGTTAAAAGTTTGGGTCCTAAATACATTTCGATATGTTTGAAGTAAATATTCCTGGTGAATCTCTTAGATCTGCAAGACCTGCTCAGATAGTGGTGAGAACACATGAAACAAAACCTGGTAAAATGGTGTTTAGTCTCTATGCAGCACGCTACTATACCAAACTGGCCATCAGTATCAGATCTGCAGCAACCGTAGCTTTAAAACTGCACTATTCTCCTCCGCCTTCTTTTAAACATTTGCATTGCACTTTCAAATTTATTTTACGTATTCTTTTATTTCCTCCATTATTGTATCTTATTCTATTTTATTTTGTGTTCTGTTTCTGTAAAGCACATTGAATGACCTTTAAGTGTATGTGCTTGTATAAATAAACGTGAAGAAAATATACATATCCATAATATAAAGGTGTGTTTTTCTGGATAATCATGGTTGTTTGCCTAAAAAGTTCTGGCAAAAGCAGATTTTCATTAAAAAAACTTCACAACGTAATGAATCACAAGATTCCATTAGTCTTTGGAGGGAAAACCCAAATCACCACAGGTCCTCCACCATTCTTAAAAGTGGGGATGAGGTTATTTTTTTTATTAATCTTTCTTCTTTTTACATCAAACCCACCTTGAGTGTCATCAAAAAGCTCTACTTTTATCTCGTCTGACCATGGAAACCATTTCCATTCAAAGTCCCAGAGGCATCCGATGAACTCGAGGTGCTTGTTTCTGGTGAGATGGAAGAAAGGACTTTATTTTGCCTTCCACATAGTTTTTTAGCATGGAGGCGGCATTTATTTGTGGTTTTAAGATCGGTAAATCCAAAGTCTCCAAATCTCCAACCAGAAAATAAAAAATTGCCTCAACAATCCTTCTCCTGAGCACTTGCATTGTTAGTGTTAGGTTAATTAACCACATTTACCACAAGAATGTTTTCATAATAATTATCATCATTTCCTTTAACCCACATATTATCTGGATACAGAGCTTTAAAGTTTAGGTTTTAAAGGTCAGGGAAGTCACAGAGGCCTTTGCAAAAAGTTCCAGGCCAGAGCACACCTTCCCTTGCCAACATGTCAGTGACACACAAGCAGACATTTATCGTAGAAGTCAGGCTAACACATGCTATTATGCTGTGTATGCTTTTCATGCCATAAAGTTTTTTCAACCTGCATGATCTGCATAACTGCTACCAGCTGATGTTGGTATTTACTCATCATTCTGTATAAACATCGCCACAAAGAATTTAAGATGAGGGAGTTCATCTGTTTTTATACTGTGTTGAATGACTACAATCCATGTGAAAAATCTTGATCCTGGTTTCAATGACCACATTGAGGATTTAACTAAACCAGCATTCAGGCATCTCAAGAACATAGCTATTTGTGTCCTTGACTGTTGCACTGCTCTTCTCACCGGCCTCCACAAAAAGACCAGTGGAAAACTACAGCTTATTCAAAATGCTGGTACTATGGTTCAAACAAAAACCAAGAAAGGTGAGTACATTACTCCAATCCCCTGGTCCTCACTTTGGCTTCCAGTCAGACCTAGCAATATTCAAAATTCAAATCACGCACTGGTTAAAGTAAAGTGGCCCCTTATATTCTTTAATGAACACACCACAGCACACAGTGTGAACAGTGTGAAATTCTTCCTCTGCATTTAATCCATTCACCAAGTGAAGCAGGGGGCTGTACCTCAATTATGGGTTCCTCAGTGTTGACACTAGCAGTGTTGGGACTCAAACCCACAACCTTCTGATTGCAGTGGCAACTCCCTAACCACTGGGACACCAGCTCCCCTAAATATATTAATGAAATGTTTGATTAATATACGCCTGGTAGATCTCTTAGACTGGCAGGAGCTGGTCACCTAGTGGAGCCCAGATCTGAAACTAAAGGTGAAACGGCCTTTAGTCAATATGCTGCCCGGTGCTGAAACCAGCTTCCCGTGGAGATCAGATCTTCCTCAACAGTGGCCAGTTTTAAAATTAAGCTAAAAACTGCCTTGTTTTCTGCTGCGTTCAAGTAATCAGTGACTCCACTTTTATCTGCAGCACTCAAACATACACTTATCTGTATTCTGTATTTGTTGTTTTCTTTACTTTTGTGAAACTACTTTCAGTCTTACTTTCATTCTTCCATTGAATGACCTCTGTGACCTAATAAATGAACTTGCCTTGGGGGAATGCAGCTCATTGGCTTTGCATGGAAGAGTTAAAGTGCCAGTAGGTGCTCAAAAGTGAAGTGTGGACACATGCATAGCAGGTTTGATTGAAAATTAAACGAAAGACTTGCACAGTGCTGTATGTGCTACAGAATGTTAAATAAAATGCGTTACACTACTTAATAATATTGACAAGATAATTGCTGCTATTAATTTGCATATTTAACATCACCTTGCACTTGGACTTTGACAGGAAAAATTCAATATAAAGGTTGTGAAGCAACATAACACGGTCATATTGTAACTGAACAACTTCTATAGCTTAGACATGGATAAATATCTGGGATTTCAGATGAGACATTAAATAAACATGCATATTATACGACTTTGTTATGTTTATCTTTTTTTCCAATTGATGGTATACCTAACAGAAGGCCATTTCCTACTTCAGCATGATAATGAACCGTGAACAAACCTTCATAGCCTCTATCTCACTGAATATCTGAGATGAACTGGTAAGTGTACAACATCAGAGAGTGAGTTCTTACTATTATAAGATGGAAGAAAGACAGATGAATGTAAAAACTGAGGAACAAGGATAAACCTTGTTAAAATGTATAGTATCTAGTGAAAGAAAATTAGTAGCACCAACAAAACAAAAATTATGAACACAGTACATGTAATGGAAAGTGCAGTCTTTAAAGGGAAGCTCTGACTCTTGACCAGGTTTTCTGGCTCCTCATTGGTCTTGTGATGTCAGGTGCCAATGATTGACACATGGATCCACCTATGGGAGGACAGCCAGAGACAGCGGAACAGAAGGGGAAAAGGAGCTGAGAGAGAAGGTGCAAGCACACTTCACTGAGAACAGGTGCATATTAAGCTACCTAATAAACAGGCAGCCCAGTGTATATTTTGGACAGAGCTGCTATATGATACTGGCTGGTAAACTCAGACTATTTTCATGCATGAGTTTGTGTCCATGGAGTTCTGCCTAACTTATCCATCGTACTGACTAGAGGTCACCTCCAGAGTATTTCTCTTCAACATGAGCACTGTCACACACTCTGTATTAAATGTGCACTGATGCCTTGTTTCTTGATTATAATGTGCGTTTGACGGTGTATATCAAACTGTGTTTAGGGGTCTGGATTTGTATGCAGCACTATGTGGTGCAGCTTTAAAGTTGAGAAGTGTATGTATACAGGTGGTCCTCGAGTTCTCGATATGCGATGTTTCGAGTTTACGACGCTCACTCCCGCTTGGCTTACGCCGTTAGCCTCGTACTGACGGACCACGTGGGTGAACTGTTTTTGTTGCTGCGGTGGAAGAATACACAGCAACGCGGCATAAGAGTGAAGGAGTTTTCCTTTTCCTTTTTCTGTGGCTTAGTTGTGTTTTTATGATTTTACAACTGTGTTAGTTTAAGTTTAAATTCAGAAACTTAACACTTGCCTTCAAGGCCAAGAATGGATTTGCACCTCCTTAATTATCAGCACCAATCAAGCAGCGTCACTCCTCGTCCTCGCAGAGCTTCAAGCACTGCTCGTCTGGAACCTCCTTCCTCAAAAGAAGAGGAAGACCTGCGTCAGGACTCTTTTCAGTCTCGGCCCCCCAGTGGTGGAACGAACTCCCTCTTCTGATCAGATCTGGAGTAACTCAGTTTCTTCAGGACCCACCTCTTCAAGGAGCACCTTGGTGACTAACCAGTCCTCTCGTTCATCTCTTACACATCTTTTTCTTTATATTTAAAATTACCTCAGGCCCTTACCCTCTTAACTGTTTTCCTTACTTGTGTATGAACCTCTGATTTTTTTTTCTTTTGACAGGGTTTGGTAAGGTGTGTATCTTAGCCAGCAACTTGTGTATCTTTTACCGGTAACTTGGTAAAAACCAGGTGTTGATTTTAATATAGCTTTACAGGTATGAAGAACAGATGTAGACTATTTTTAAGCACTGATGTACGTCACTCTGGATAAGAGGTTCTGCTAAATGCCGTAAATGTAAATGTAAACATAGACTAGGGTGTGTTTTGGCTTACACCAAAATCACTGCCGACGGATCGGATCTGAGGCATAACCTGAGGACCCCTGTTTGGTCATGTGGCATTGTGTACAATATGGGGGTGGGGGTACAGAGACCCCTGCCCTGGAGAATCTCTAGGAACCTCCACCAGTCATACACAATAAGTAGTCCCCAGCACTTCTCAAACCAGTATAGTCCAGTTAAAGAGAATGTAAATGTAAATCAAATAAATAAACCTGTTAAACATGAACTCTGCAGACTCGCTCTGTATTCTCAAGTGTTGCCGTGGACGTGTCATGTTACAGAGTTTATCTTAAACACATAATAGAGCACATAATTTTGCTATAATTTCACATATTCTCAATAATTTGCTTGAATTCCATTTTCAGTTATATCAGCACAATTACATAAGATATAAACACATTCATTACAATTGGTTTGATGTAAAATGCAGTAAAATGCAGAATTTTTTACATAGGAACCAGACAGCCAAAGTGTTTACTGTCCCTAAACGCTTAAAGAAAGTTATTACATAATTAATATGTAGCCTTATATCGGAGACATTGCTTTACTGTTTTTGAGCCTTAAAACACATATGAAAGTCCTTAATGATGGAGAGGAATACGCATGGTACTAAATACCCCAAATTGGGAAAGCTTTTATCTTTTTTCATATTTACTACAATTTTACCATTTAACACTGCAAATAAAGCATTTTTAAGAGACATGAAGGATCTTTAGTCATTTTGGCCAGTGAATATAAATGGCTTTTGCAGTGAAGACACTGCAGCCACTAAAGTAAAGCATTTTTGTCATATGTGAACACAGCACACAGTGTGTACAGCATGAAATTCTTCTCTGTATTTAACACATTTAACCCATTCACCAAGTTAAGGAACACAGCGCCCAGGGGAGCAGTGCATTGTGATGGTACCTCACTCAAGGGCACCTCAGTGGTGCCATTAGCAGGCATGGGATTTGAACCCACAACCTTCTGATCACAGGGGCAACTCCCTTACAGTTGTATACTGTTATACTAGTTATTCTGTCTATACTGTTTACACATATGCTGTCTATACTGATTATACTGTTTGCACAATCCTGTAATACATTGCACATTTTGTTTTACTTAAATTTATATACAATGCACAGTGAGGTGTCCACATACTCAGGACAGGTTAAGCCTTATTCTTATTTTATTTTATTGTATCTTGCACAATTTCTTATGTCTGTTGCACTGTGTATACACTTTGGAACGTTAGTTTCACCATTTTGTCTCTCTGTATACTTCTATAAGGTTGAGATGACAGTAAAGTTCACTTTGACTTTGACCAGTGTACCACTGGAGATCCAGTCAGTTTCTCTGTAACTCACCATTTCACAGCAGAACAACTTTGTTGATTTCCACGACTGAATGACGCATAAATTTGAAAAAAATAACAGAAAAAAAACTTCAATTGTACAGGTGAGTGAAGACCTGGTTACTAGGTTGACTGCTCCTGCAGGTGGCGCCCGTGAGTGGCTGAATGTTTTGCCCAGAGTTCCAGAGAAGAAGCGGCCTGAGTGGCGAGGCGGTTGCTGGGGCTGAAAACAAAACAAAACAGAAACAGAGAAAAGAGATAATAAAGAGATGATAAACCTTATTATAAACCCGAACAGAGGCGTTTACGGGTCAGGCTTTCTGTGTCAGGGATGAAGAACAAAAGGGGAAAGTCTGCGAGGTTTGGAGGTGGCAGAAAGAAAGGTGAGGGAAGAGATAAATTGATGAGTTTCTAAGATCCGTTGGACTTTGTTAACACTTGGAGCCCTGCACTCAAGATCAGAGTTGTGAAATAAATCTTCACATTTTTACTGAGTCATTATATTAACGAAATATCCAGACTCTGTAAGACTCTTGATTAATCCGTGTTCCTGAGCATTCCCTGAGAGGTTTTAGCAGGATTAGTAAGGTTAAAGGAGCCGTTGGGCTTTGCTGACAGCTAAATCACAACCAGAATCAGAAAAGTTTATAGATCCTTTAGGCAATTGCTCATGTTATGACTGCAAAGACACAGAGACAAGAACGGTATAAAATAAAGTCTAAATAAATCTAAAGGAAAATCTGTAAAAAAACTCCATATGAAAAACACTATGCTATAAACGCAAATGCTGTGTATAAATACTAAAGATAAGTAACAAAATTAAGTGGAATCTAACAACACAGATGGTAGTTAGGAGTATGTTATTGGACTTAGTAGAGATGAGTAGTATAGAAGTAATATTGATAAGTAATGATAAAGCGCTGCACTCCAGATCTGCAGTGTAGTGAAATAAATCTTTAACATTTTCATTGAGTCATTATATTAACAAAGTTGCCAGACTCTCTGTAAAACCCTTTACAAGATTAATCCACATTCCTGAGTATTGCCTGTATACTGTTTAGGCAATAACCTGAGGTGGCCGTTGCCTGAGGCTTTAGCAGGATTACTAGGTTTAAAGGAGCTGTTGGGCTTTGTTGACAACTGAATCAGAATCAGAAAACTTTATTGATCCTGGAGGAAATTGCTTATGTTATGACTACACAAACACAGAGCAGAGCAATATAAAATATTGTTTAAACAAATCTAAAATAAAAACTTTTAAGGAAATAAACTCTATGAAGTACACTATATGACACAAATAGTGGTTAGGAATACGTAGAGATCAGTAGTATATAAGTAGTGATATTTCACATAGTGAGACTGTTGCACATAAGATATTGCACATAATGAAATGGTGAAGTTTGAAAAAAGAATCAGATTCAGAAAAGTATTATGTTATGACTTCACAGAGACAAGAAAAAACTCATTTTACAGTACATCACTGCTCACAAAATTAAACAGCATATTAAAGTAGTGGAAGGATTACAGGATAACAAGGTTTTGGTTCTCTGGAGGTTCTTACCATAGTTATAATAGCACCATGTATATGTATGTTTTGCTATGTCGGTCTGTGCCCTGTGGAAGTTTTGGTGGCATTTTTTGGCTCCATGTCTTGCTTTAAAACAACATGTTTATGCCAAAATTGATTGTGAAACTTGGAAAAGAGTTTTTCTTAACACACGTTTCTGTAATGTTAGTTTTTCTACATATGAAACCAGGCATCTGTAGAGTTTACTGCCCCTAAAAGTTCACAGAAAGTTATTACAGATAATTTTGTTTTAATTAACTGAATTTTATAGTATTCAGAATATTTTGACTCAAAGATTATGTTCACGAGGAGAAACAATATCCCAAACAAGAGAACAAAAATGTGCTTTTAATGCTACATATACATCTCTGGAAAAAAATAAGAGACCACTGCAAAAAATGTTCACTTTTTCAGGTTTTATCTTTTATAGGTGCAAGTATTGACCTGAACAGCTTTGCCTTAGTTTTTAAGAACTACTGACAAAACATCAGAATAAGAGAAATGATGCAGCGTTTACATAACTTGAGTAATTCAAAGAAAATAAATCTTGTTCACTCTTAAACAAAACAGCAATAATTGCCTTTGACAAACTTCTAGTATTGTTTTACCATACAACTGGTCTCATTGTGAGAGGAGAGTGTCGATTACAGCAGTGTTTTTATACTTTCCCTCATTAAATAAGATGTGATTAAGGTGATCACTAATCAGTCCCTCATAAAGCAGAATGAGGTGCTTGTGTAGGAATTTAACAGACACTGGCATGGAATGGGTTCATATTCATAGAGATGCTGATTTACAAAACGGATTGCATAGTGGCTGATTGCAGATGTTCCACATCTGAAATGATTGAAACACAGATATTGCAGCAGCAGGCAAAACTTTGTGCAAGTTTTTTGGTTTTACATGAAAAACATCTGCCCAAATAACAGCCTTTAGTCTAATAATCGTTTTACTTTCTGGTTAAAAAATTGACCACAGCTCTCGCTTGTCTTGTTTTCCAGTCATCAGTGATGTTTCTCCTTCCACAAGCATTCCTCCTCTCGTGGAGGGTCAGGTCCGGTGTTTCCTCAGAGTCACCATGAGCAGGGTGTTGTGGACGATAAGCAAGCCTCCCTCTCAGACCGTGGTCCGTTTGCGATGGTGGGGTGAGTCGACCCGGGGGACTCTGTTCCGTCCCAGAGATGGATCCCGCACTCGACAGGACGATGTTAAATCCACAAGCCGTTTTCCTGTCCGATGTGGGCCCAAGCAGTTTACTTCATATTTGACAGGTAATAAAATCAGGTTCCAATTTTTACGAACATTCGTATAGAGATTGCACATTTTCTTGAGATAAAAATAATGTCTATCATTGAAATATGAATGTCTTCATATTTTAAACATCATACATTCAATTTTCATAAATTTTCACAAATTCTTAAATAATAAATCTAGCAAATTATGCAACTTTTACCTATTACTAATTGCAAAATGCGGAATTTATTAAATAACATTACATAAGTATTATGTGTTATTTTGAGTCATGTCAAGTTTTTCCAATCATATCTTTTATAAACATGTTGGCTTCTGTGTTATTCACAGATATGGGCTCCTTGGTTTTGGATGTTCTCACAAATCCTGAAAACTTACCCATAGCACGGGTTCAGATTGCTGGTATTGCTGGATTGTCCTTCTCTCACTCTATTAGTGGATTTTTTACCCTTGTCTCACCAACATCAGAAAAACTTGGGGAACTTCAGGCAAGAAAATAAAATTCAGTTCTCTCATTTTTAATGTTTGGGAACTTTATTTTGACAGAACATTTGCTTTAATCAAGTTACAAATGTGTGTGTGTGTGTGTGTGTGTGTCTGTGTGTGTGTGTGTGTGTGTGTGTGTGAGTATGTACTGTACCCCCCCACTTTAACGCGGATCAGCAGTCGCTGTTTCAGTCCAACGCAGATTTTTTCGGAGAACCAAACTAATATATTTTTGCTGAAACCCCCACACTAACACGGAAACTGCAGATATCCTCTGCATTTTTTTTACTTTTGTGACGTCCGGGCCTCGTCCGTCACACCCCCTCGTCCTCGTGCTGGGTTGGTAAGCACCGCCCAAAAATTAACCCTGCATGACGAGGGGGCGTGGCGGACGAGGCCCATATGTCACAGCTTTTTTTCGTGGCAATATATAATTTTTCATGCATTTTAGTGCTAAATTATTAAGAGAAATAAAATTGACTAATTTTGTAACAAATATTAATGTGAATTAAGCTACATTTCTATATAAAAAAGTAACTATACATGTTTTGGTACGAACGAGAGAAAACAAATAAAGTGCATCTTGGGATGCTGAAATACCGCTGTGCTCAGAGGCGGGAGGTTTCAAAATAGCCAATCCGAGAACACTATTTCCAGAGTTTCTCGGGTGATCACGTGTTTTTCGTTTTGTTCTTAAAGCCCAGTATTTTTAATACAGTAAATTAAATTAATTTATCACTTTATTTACCTGCTTATACCAAAGAAAACGACAGAGCATACCAAAGAAAATGCACATGCATAAATTGCTGTACAGTCTATAAAGTGGTAATTTTAGATTCTAGCATTGCAGGAGTTCCGTGTAAACTGTACAGTACGAATACGGGTTTACCTTTACATTTTCTTTAAGGGTAATGTCGTAAGCTGAGTTTTTAATTAAATTAAAGTGTTTTGGAAGCATATTTGGGGGCATATTTAGGGTTTACACTATATATATATATTTTTTTAACACATCACAACAACGCTCTTGGAACGTTCCCAGAGCACCCGCATATAGTGAAAAAACGCGTTGTTGTGATGTGGTAAAAAAAAAATGCCTGTTTTTATAGTTTTATGGTGTAAACCCTAAATATGCCCCCAAATATGCTCCAAAAACAATTTAATGTAATTTTAAACTCATTACCCTTAAAGAAAATGTAAAGGTAAACCTGTATTTGTACTGTACAGTTTACACGGAACTCCTGCAGTGCTAGAACGTAAATACTGATGTTACCCCTGCATAGACTGGAGTGTAATTCATGCCCATGCATTTTCTTTGGTGTGCTCTGTCGTTTTCTTTGGCATTAGCAGGTAAATACAGGGCTTAAGAATAACAAAAAGAAAAACACGAGAACACTCAAAAATTCTGGTCTGCAGCGTCACAGGACAGCAGCCAATTAGCAGCAAGGAGAAATAAATAGCGTTCTCGGATTGGATACTTTCAAACCTCCCGCCTCTGAGTACAGCAGTATTTCACCATTCGCAGATGCGCTTCCTTTGTGTTCTCTTGTCAGTGACAAAACATTTACAGTTAATTTTTTATATAGAAATGTAGCTGAATTTACATTATTTATGTTACAAAATCAGTCAATATTAATTTCTTAATAATTTAGCACTAAAATGCATGAAAAATGATACATTGCCACGAAAAAACGTGATGTCCGGGCCTCGTCCGCCGCGCCCCCTCGTTCTGACGAGGCCCGGACATCACAAAAACAAAAAATGCAGAGGATATCTGTAGTTTCTGCGTTAGTGTGGGGGTTTACTGTATATACAGGTACACATTAGCGTGTCCTTAGTTGTTTGGTAGCAGCAGGTATTGACAAAAACAGTAATAACGCACCAAGACAAATTGCACATTTTGCATCAGAAATATTGCACACAAGAGAAACTTCTTCTTATCAGTCCATGGTGTTTGGAAATGTGTGTGTGTGTGTGTGTGTGGTCAACTGTAAGGTGTTGGTTGTAAAGTCTGTAACAATAACACGTAACATTAAATGTGAGTTCTTAGGTCTAATGAGGAACAGTGCTTCAGGTACCTGTAATATAATTTACTTTGTGTTCTTGCTGTAGGTCACCCTTGCCCTTGAGCCGCTGACAGAAACTTATGACAGCACCAGCTCAGTGCCCACCACAGACATTAGTGTTGACGCCACATCATCTACTCCTGGACTCATATCTGACCAGAACATGCTGGCACCACCAGTGTCCCAATTTGGCCCAAGCAAAAGTGGGCAAAAGACCCTTGGAGACAGTTCTAACAGCACACCAAGGTTTGTGTAAAGGGTGTAATGATTTCAATACTTACTGAAATATGGATTTTGAAACACTGTATTAAAATTGAATTTAATTGCCAATAGGCACTTCACTTTTTTTCTGACAGACTTTCGTTGATTTTTTGTTAAAACCACTGTCAATAATCAAAACTTGTCATCTGGGTGCATCCTACTAGAATAAAGTAGGTGTGGGTATGAGGCTTTTTATTATTTATGCAAGTCCTGATAAATATTTTAGATCAACTATGTTTTTTATCACTGTTTTTGTCACAATATATTTTTTATAATGTATACTGTTGGACAGGAGGCATAGAAAGTTCTTTATCCGAACCAAACCAATCTGTATCTGCATGTAATTAGAGCTCTGCAGAATCATTTTTAATATTTTAAACATACGAAATGTCAAATATTTGAAACAGCTGTGTCAAACATGATAGTAGGTGTTTCTTTACACCCATGTATGTAAGGTGTGCAAGTGACATATTAACCTTAATATAATATGTTAATATAAACACAGGGTGCATTTTCAGCCATTTTTTTGCTGTACTGAAACATTATCACATCAGACTGAATTTTGAATGATTGTTCCTGTTACACCTTTACTTTGTGTATAATTTGTCTTTTTTCATTACTAATGTTTTGGCATTTTTACCAAAATGATCAGAATGGCATTTGTCCAGCCTAACAAGATTAACTTGGGTAGGTGAAGAGGATAGCTGCTTACTTTATTTAATTTTAAATGGTTCTTATAAGAATAATCGCATTTATTTTTAAACATTTCTGCAAAGTTCAGACATAAACAAAACTCATTCAGAGGGGTTTGATTTGGTTTCTTTACATTATTATTGAGGGGCAGGGAAAGCAATTTCTGCAACACAAGCAGAGACATTTTTCTGTCTGGAAATACCAGTGTCATCTTTTACAAATTTATATATGTAATGTTGATAATGGTAGATCTGAAAAAGTGTAGAACCTTTTTACATGTTTAGGGTCTATTTGGCCTTGTAAAGCCTGTCCTCCTTGAGCATATTTACAAAAAGTGTTTTTGTCCAATGCCTTCTCAAAAGTATCGTGAAGTGTATCAGTAACCATTTACTGTGATTGTTTTTCTTTGAGGTAGTTTTAGTGTAGCTAAGCTCTTTGGATGTCTGGCTCCTGTCACCACCATTGCGAAAAATATTGACTCAGTGTGTTTCTCTAGAATGGTACATTATGTTGAACTACTGTAAAATAACTTTCTTTGCATCCTGACTGTTTTATCATGTAGAAGCTTTGGAATAATTATGCAGAATTTTCATGGAATTTCACTTTAACAAAAGCCTTTTGCAATACTATGTGTTTTACTTACGCTTTGTGATTGTTGTTTTAGAGGGAAGGGTCACCTTTACTTTCAAGAAAGAGGAAACTTACCACTTAGGAGCCATTCATCCTTTAACCCCGATGACATTGTGAACCAAAAACTACGATCTGGTGCATCTCGTGCTGGAGTAGAAGCCGGAGTTTCCATTGATGTGCAGGAGAATGAACCGAATGTCCACTTGGGCCTGGGAGACAATCGGGCATCTGTTGACCTTCTCTCTGGTATGATAAGCATGTTATTTCTGTCATTGCACTCTTTTGCATTTTTGTACAGTAGCCTATTACAGGGGGTCCTTGCGTTACAACAGTCTTGACATACGACGTTACGAGTTTACAACCAAAAAAAAAACATTTTAATTGAGGCGTGAGTGTTTCGGCCCACGCCGTTAGCGTCATAGTTACGGACTACGTGGGCAAATGAGTGAGGGAGTTGGCGTCTCCAGTACAGTACAGTGTAGAAGTATAGTATGTTTATGTCCTTTTTCTGTGGTTTAGTTGTGTTTTTATGCTCTAGATTAGGATTCTACTGTGTTAGGATCAGTAAGTGACTGAGGCTAGGGTGTGTTTCGACTAACAGCGGAACGGAACTGTGTCGGATGACCATTCCACAGTGTGTTTTAGAGGCGTCTGGTTCCATTCACCTCCACTATATGTGGTTTACAGATGTCTGGTTCCTTTCACCACCATTATATTTGTTTTAAAGTCGGCTGGTTCAGCTTACTTCCACAATACCTGTACCTATGAGTGAAAACCAAACTGAACTGTATTCTCTGTTTGTTTCCTCCACAGTTCTTCTTGAGCGTGGTAGCAAGCTTAGGAATGCCATGGTGGTTTCAGCATCGAAGTCTGACATAAATGCAGACGTTCTGAAGGACAGTCCTTTGCCTCTACCAATGGACAGCGTTGGAACCCATCCATTATTGTATGTCTCCAGGTGTTTTTTTTTTTTAAACAACAAATTGTGTAAGGATTTCAAGATTCGGGGTTCTTTATTTGTCACATGCATAGTAATACAAGTACAACACGCCGTGAAATGTATCCTGAACCGCTCCTTTTATGACTGTGCAAACATTTATAAAAATAGTACAATTTTAAATTAAACACAAATCTGAAAATTTCTAAAACACAAATAAAAAAATAAGTACAAGTAAAGTAAAAATAAGTATAAAAGTAAGTACAATTTTAAATTTAAAACCACAAACCTGAAAACAGCTAAAAATCAAAACAGCTTAATCAAGGAGCAACTCAAGTTAAAGGTACAATATGTAAGCTAAATTAGAGTTTTGGGATTTTTTTTATAGTTATTTAAGTTATAAGTGTAGCTGCAATCTGGTAGGTTTACTTATGTACAATGCGGCAAATGTTTGCTAGCATGATGTTTTTGTACTTTAAAGGCCGCCTATGAAACCATCAGGACAGTTGCTGCAGAACATTCTCCAGTCAGACCTCCAGCACTCACCCCAGGACCCTGATCTCCTCAGGCCAGAATTTACTGCTGGCCCGCATGACTCAGCTGTGGAACTTCTGCTGGGAAGGTGGTCTAGATTAACCTTTATAAGTGTATCAAAGTAGGAAAAAATACTCCCAGTCCTCCCAGTTTTCATGTTTAGTTTCATTTACGTGAAATGTTCGTATATTATCAGATGGAAAAGCCATGTGATGGATCAGTAACACTGTGTTAAAATTAAGTTCTTTGTAATTTCTGTTTTCAGCGTGAATGAATCTGTATTTCCCATGTGGGATGGAGATGTTTCCCCTCCACTCTCTCTCTCGGGTTGCAGCAGTGTGCTCCTAGACAGTGAACTTGGTGATCCCCAGTATGACCAGAGCCTCCTCGAGAACCTATTCTACAAAAATCCAGTACGTTTTGTTTTCAGTAGGTTCACAGCAGCACCAGCCACACATAAACTCCATATCAGTCCTTTACTGATGTAAGTTAGACTAAATGCTCGTTACACTTACAGCTCCAGAAAAAAATAAGGGACCAAAATGTTCAGTTTCTCAGGTTTTATCTTTTATAGGTGCAAGTGTTAACCTGAACAGCGTTGCCTTAGTTTTTAACAACTGCTGACAATATTTCTCCTAATTTCCAAATAAAAATATTGTTCTATAAAGCATCATTTTAAAGGACATGACAAAACATCAAAATAAGAGAAATGATGCAGCACTTACAGAACTTTATTACATTATTATTAGAAAGTTATCACATATAATTATTAATTATAATTAACTGAATTTTATAGTATTGACTCAAAGATTATGTTCATGAGTGGAAACAATATCCCAAACATTTATAAGTGCAAGTATTGACCTGAACAGCTTATTGACAAAACATCAGAATAAGAGAAATGATGCAGCGTTTACAGAACTTGAATAATTCAAAGAAAACAAATCTCTCGT
>JBBPCX010010763.1:0-17763 GCA_037974365.1 Hydrocynus forskahlii
GCATGCAGCTCTACATCTCGGTTGGTGTTCACTGGGGTCAGACGTCCCATTACTTTTGTCTATATTCTATGGACAAAAGATTTGGGACACCTGACCGTTACACAAACAAAGACTTTTATGACACTGCAATCAGAAACACAGACTTTCGTATGGAGTTGGTCTGCCTTTGCAGCTAATATAATAGTTCCACCCCCGTGTTCCAGAATTAACATCAGTACCTACTGTTGTGGCTGAACACGATCAAATCCTCTCAGCAATGTTCCAATCATAGTGTAAAGTCTTCCCAGAACAGTACAGCAGGAAAGAGAGGACAGATTCCCCATGATATTCTTGATTTCGGAAGAAACTTATGTCTAAAAACCTGTAAATTTATATGCTGGACAATACAAATACCCACAAGTCAACATGCACAATTTGGACAAAAGTAATGGGATACCTGACAGGGACCATTACACCAACAGGAACTGTAGTAACACTCCATTCAGATACATAGACTTTATTATGGAGTTGGTGCACTCTTTGCAGCTTTAATGGTTCTGCTCCCCATACTCTGGACTCTGAGGGTAACTTGTTTTTCTATAACAAACTAGATAAAACATGAATGCCCTGCAGTGGCAGATTGCTTAGGTTATATATTTGATTTCATTAAATTAATGTTCAAGGTGAGATTTACAAGAAATATTTGAACTGTATAACTGGTGTTAAAGAGAACACTGCTGTTAAAAACTTATTTGTGTAGTGTTTGCAAACCAAATGTTATTGCCCTTTTGTGCATATAGCAGTGCATTAAAAATAAGTGCACAAGCACTATTTTTGAATCATTTCTTTAATTTTGCGTATAAAAATGTGATTAATCCGATTAAACACTGTAGCCTATGGTTAGCTCACCACTGTCAGTGCCTGATCGTTGCCAGCTGCCCGATCGGTTTCGCACATGCGCAACTGCCATCTTGCTGCCCCATCAATCCCAGGTCTTAAAGATAAGATAAACCTTTATTAGTCCCACAGGTGAGAAATTCACTTTGGTTTATACAAGACGTTTTATTAACTATTTAAATTTTATTTAAACGTGTAATAAAAAAAAATTATATATATATATATATATATTAATGCTGGGCAACGATTAAAAATATAATCATGATTAATCGCATGGTTTTTTTTGCAATTAATCCCCTGAACTGATCAGGCTGCCAGCACGGATCGGGCACTGACAACCGCTAACACTCTCGACAAACTTGCTCAGGAGGATGAAGACAACTAAAAGCTTAGGTTAAATGTGTGGTCACACTTAATGATTGATGCTGTCAATGCCGTTTATAAATGAAAGTCTTTCGCATGTGAAAGTGGAAAATAAAACAGTCGATATATCTAAAAAATATACACACAATTTAGTGCATAGTGCAAGTAGCTGATATATAGAGATTACTTCAAAGCAAAAACCTCTGATACGTTCTCTGCAGAATCCAAGGGGCTATTTGGTACTGCAGGCTAGTTTGTTAATGTAAGAAATGTTTCTAGAACTAGACTAGTTAACCTAGTTAGCAATACAGCCACACTGTCTCAAACTGCTAACTGTCTCAGACATAAACTGCATTTAACTGAACTGTTAGCCTGTTTATCTTTTCCACCTTTAAAAGTAACTAGTGTTGAATTGTTTGAAAACTGGTACAGGAAGGGTTTCTTACGAAAGCCACTGGGTATTAAAAGTGGCTTTAGTAAGAAGGGCTACGAAAGCCACTGGGTATTAAAAGAACAAGAAAGCATGCCACCAGTCGGCAAAGAAGTTTCAGTGCTGACTCGTGACACAAATCTGTGAAGCTTTCTAACAATATACGAGTGACCGAAACAAACTGTGAGCTACCAAAATGTCATTATCATTAAATATATCGCAGTGTTTAGGTTTTTAGAAAAGAAAATCAGTATAAATGTACTTGTTACTATTTGTAAATGGCGCCAGGCAACTCGCTGTCAAAATATAGCTCCCAGAGTTAGGGGTACGGCTCAAACTGCATAGTACAACCCCACAAAGTGTACACGAAAGCACCGAAAAGATAGTACACAATATTAAGAAGTGCGTTCAGCAATGCACCCTATACAGTATATAGGCGTTTGGTTTGGAACTTACCCTACTGTAACCAATCAGGAATGAGCTCCGCCCATACCTCGTGTTCTTTCCTTTGGACAGTATTTAAAGTAAAAGTCCCCACTAAATCCTTTTTTTTAAACCATTTTTTTTTTTTTTACAAAAAAAGGTTTCAGAATCTTTAAAAAGCACGATAGTATATAATTGTATATCATTCTAAAATCTATTATAATTAATAGCAATAGAACAGAATGACATTTTTAATATACTATAAATGTAGATCTTGAGAGGCGCTTGAAGGACTGCTGCTGTAGTAGTTTTTTTAATTATTATTTTTGAATTCCACATACAACTTTTTTGGGTTAAAATGTTTTTTTTCCTCTCATTTTCTAAAACAGTGATAAAACACTGATGTTGTATATATACTGAACCTTTTTATTTTACAAGGGAAATAGTTTATTAAGTGCAAATGGGCAAAGAAAAATCCAAGGATACATTAATTTAAAATAGAAATGTGATTTTATTTCCAAAACAGCAAGACTGGAAAAAGACGAAGACATTGGATGAATATACATATTTGAACACACTTTTATGATCATTCTTTCCTATACCCACTAATCATGAAATACAAATACAAAAAAAAAAAAAAAAAAAAAAAAGTACAGAAAATACAAAAAATTAAATTGTGGAGTCACTGAAAAAAACAGCTAAACTGTGGAGGAGGAAAAAGATGAAGCCCATCTGAAGCCCGAAGACTCAAACAGAAGACAAGATGTTCGAGATACACTGTGGCTCTAACAGGAATACTGAGTGTTTTTTTCTCAGTCAATTTTTTTAAAATTCTGAAGTGAATATACAATTTCACAGATAGCAGTTTTTTACATTTTCAGTAGTAAGGTTGGTTACACTTTATTTTGATAGTTCCCATAAGGTTGTCTTCAGGCACTTTCATTGTTAAACTATCTGTGGGCTTGTCAACAGCAGTAAAAGCCAACAAACAATTGCTAATTGGCCTAAATGACCAATTTCAAACTAACTTCAGGGTGGTTGTTTGAATATGGCCGAAATGTTCTTATAGTCCCATGCCAAATATTCCTAAACATATTGACAAATCACACCTTTGACCAAAAGACTCAAACAAGTGTTTTGATCTTGTTAGTTTTTCTTGTTGTTGAACTTCTGTTTCTAAATGGCTGATTTTTGTACAGCCATGCTAATTTAGTTTTCAGTGTGACTGAAAATGTCCTTATTTTTACCAAGTTCCAAAGTTCCAGTTGGCAAAATGCTGTTTAATGGCAGTTGACAAATAGCTTTTAGGTGCATTTTTGATGACTTCTGGTGGCAGTAACACATTACCAGTGGGATCTGTGTGTATGACCTGTGTAAGTGGATGAAATGAAAAGGAGTTTTATGGATTTTTGGGATTTTTTGCCCATTGTACCAAACCATGATGTCCAAACCTTGGTGAACCAGATCAAGGCTTCCAAGGACTGTTACACTCCAAGTTCTGAGTTTTATGAAGAAAGAATTGTACTGCAGAGCATGTGACAGCAGAGATGTCCACAGACGAGACAATTTCAGAAAACTGCTGTGCATAAAGCTAAAAGGATGGTTAAATTTCAGTCACTAGCCATCTTGCGGGACTTGACAGAAACCCGTGTCAGCCTGACTCCTGCAAATAGGGAATGAACATCAGCTTATTTTGGGGTGTTTACCATTATAAAAATGTACAGGAAAGAAGCTGCAGAAATGATAACTTTAATTTTACTCTACACAGTGCCTGCGGTGGCAGCATTTATTTTATCTAAAACAAAAGAAGAGACTCTGAAAGTCTCTCCGTCTAATGTACTCAGTTTTATACAGCAGAAATTAAATATGCTTACACATGACCTTGACATTACACACACCTGAAACACTTGGATCACTTGAAGCTGTAAATGTGTTAAGTTATAATTATAATTTTAATAATGAGTAGTTCAATTGCAAGTTTTCCAGTTACAAGTATTTGTGGAATTTAACATGTAACAATAAAAACAACACTTTCCCCAATATGTTAAATATGTTAAGATAAACGATAACTTTCCATGAGAAAATGCTTGGGTATATTCTCTGTTGTGGGAAATGTAGGAAAATTGATGCAACGTGAGATTTGAGCAAGGCAGCCCAAACTTTATCATACAATTATGTGTGTTTATCTGTGTGTGTGTGTGTGTGTGTGTGTGTGTGTGTGTGTGTGTATGTGTGTGTTTGTGTGTGTTTGTGTGTGTGTGTGTGTGTGTGTGTGTATGTGTGTATGTGTGTGTGTACACTAAATTGACAAAAGTATTGGGACACCTGACCATTACACCAACCGTGACTTTAAAGACATTGCATTTAAATCCATAGACTTCAATATTGGAGTTAATCCCCTTTGCTGCTATAACAGCTTCCATTCTTCTTGGAAGACTTTCCACAAAATTTTGGAGTTTCTGTGGGAATTTGTGCCCATTCATTCTATAGAGTATTTATGAGGTCAGACACTGATGTCTGGCTCACAATCTCCATTCCAGCTCACTCTGTGCAGGCCAGTCAAGTTCTTCCCCACCAAACTCCTCCAGCCTTGTCTTCATGGAGCTTGCTTTGTGCACTGGGGCACAGTCATGCTGGAATAGAAAAGGTTGTTCCCTAAACTGTGTCCAAAATATCTTGGTCTGCTGAAGCATTAAAATTAAGACCTTCACTGGACGTAAGGGGTCACCTGAATTCAATAATTAAGATGTCCGAATACTTTTGTGTATGTACGTAAATATATAAATCAGGATCTGTGTGAGCTGTTTACTCTTATCATACCTCTTTCGGCACCAGCAGGAAACCAAAACTACAACCAAACCAAAGACAAAAAGAACAGCAATCCAAGCAAGATGGGAATCTGAATTCACAAAAAGGAAATGACATCAGTCATCAGCATGTAAACAAATGTACATCAAATATCTACAGGGGTCCTGGAGTTGCGCCACAGTTTCGTTCCTTTGACAGTGATGTAACCCGAATTTTTTTTTTTTTTTCAAAACGTCAAACGTCGAGACTGTTGTAACTCGAGGACCCCAGTTTAAACATTCAAGTTTCAGGACAGAGTGTAGTTCTAAGTGCTAACATCTGCATGAAAGTGGGAGAAAGGAGTACTGCATGAAAATCAGAAGAGCAAGTGTGATTTATGATAAATAGTGCACCAGGAGAGGAGATGCTCTCTGAGGAAAAGAGTCTTCAGGAGGTTTTTGAAGACAGAGAGGGATTCGACTTCTCTGGTTGCCTGTGGCAGCTCATTCCACCAGCGGGGAACCACAGGAGAGAAGAGTCTGGACTGGGTTTACCTTGTGTGTAGGATGGCAGAGCCAGACGCTGCTCCTTGGAGGAGCGGTGGGAGCGAGTAGGAACGTGAGGCTGAATGATACGTTATGGTAGCTGGGTGCCGACCCAGATGTCACTCCTTAAGCAAGAGTTAGTGACGTGAACCTGGGTGTGGGTAGCCTGTGTAGGCCAATTAGTAGTGGGGTGACATGTGACTTTTTGGGTTGGTTGATACAACCAAAAAATAATTTTCAGATGTAAAACAGTTCTTCTGTGTCTGTTCTGGCCTACATGTACTATAACTTAGTTTTTTTTTTTACATTCCACTTACTTTTCTTAGACTGTAGGTCAGCCTTGTTCAAGGTCTTTGAGACGTTCCCCATCACACAGGTGAAACGGCTCTTGTCCAACTCATCACTGAAGAGTAAAATGCCTCTCAGGTACGTCCCATCTCCATCGGGTAAAACGTCTATTGGTGAGACTTTTTCTTTCATCTCTTTCCCGTCTTTGTACCACAAGATCTTCCGCGCAGGGGGGCAGAAACCACTGACGTGACAGATCACAGGAGAGAATGGAGCCTTCTGGAAAAAGGAGATGTTGCCTGGAGGAGTAAATGCAGAGAAACAGAAGTGGGTCTCTGTTTATCCTCTGTATCTGATGTATATCTTTCCTCTGCATGTCTTTCCTCTGCACGTGAAGCACTATGACCAATCTGTGCCTGGTCTCAAAAGCACCTTGTTTGTGACATCACAAAAACATAGGGCAATAGGCCTATATGGTAGAAGGTCAGTAATTCTGACAAATTCTAAAACTGCTCTTTCACCATTCTATGTGGACTGATGATTTATTACTAAAAATGCAGAAAAAATGAAAAAATACAGTAGAAAATACTTGTGCTTTTGACTGACACTACTGTCTATACAAGTTTTGAAATGCATGTATGTTTTACTAGAGTGCCTTGCTTCTGTACCTGTTTGTTCCAGGTTCTCCTTCCCAAACCTCCTCAGCCAGTTTACGCACTCATTGTTGAAGTAACGGCTCTGAGACTGAAGCAAGGTGCTGTCACTGTTCCACCTCTCCGCAGTGCTGTTTGCTTTCAGTGTGTGAGGGATGTATCTCATCTGGGTCATATTCAAAGAAATGAAATCCTCTCCGTCATATCCATACTCATCAAAGCCTTTAGCGCGATTGCTCTCGTCATCCCACTCGCAGCCGGACCTCCTCTGAAATGTGTGAACGTCTGAGAAACAGAGAACAGTCCAGCCAATACCAGTGTTAAGGAGCCAAATCAAAAATCCATCAGAATATTGGATGTAAATTCAATCTTGTTGCTGAGCACAGTACCAGTGCAGCGCATTGCACATTTAGTGTCAGAAAGTGCAGAAAGTTCAGATAACTTACTTGCATGGCTATACATATATGTATATATAAGTATTGGGATGCCTAACCATTACACCAACATGAGCATTAATGACACTTAGACTTTAATATGGGGTTGGTCCCCCTCTGCAGCTCTAACAGCTCCACTCTTCTTGGAAGGCTTTCCACAAGATTTTGGAGTTTCTATGGGAATTTGTGAATTCTAAAGAGCATTTAAGAGGTCAGACACTGATGTTGGACGAGAAGGCCTGGATCACAGTCTCCATTCCAGTTCATCCCAAAGGTGTTGGATGGAGCTGAAGTCAGGGCTTTGTGCGGGCCAGTCAAGTTGTGTGTGTGTTTGTGTGTGTGTGTGTGTGTGTGTGTGTGTGTGTGTTAGCTGTGTGCCAAAGCTCAGTATCAGAATTGGTCTGATACAGCCCAAAATCTCTGAATCGGATATCAGAAAAGGCTTGAACCGTCACATGAATGTTAAACAGAACTTTGAGCAGCATGCCATAAAGACAGACATACAGAGGAGGACATGAGTAACACAGATGAGTAGCGAGGCTGCATCTCAGACTGCTCCCTACGCCCTACTTAGTGAACTATGTAGGAGCTAAAATACAGCCTCCTGCTCCCAAACAGGGTATAATACCTCTAACAAAGAGCCACTGGAGATTCTGCCATGTATGCAGAATTTCATAATGGACAAATAGTGGACTACAATGGCGCACGTTTTGATGATTTCCCTGCTCAGAAACACCTGCTTCAGCTTGGCAATTAATTGCCAGGTGTAGTGATTGTGGTTGAGTAGGAGAATCCTCAAACTGTGCAAGACACCGGCCCTCCAGGACTGGAGTTTGACACCCCTGCTCTAGAGAAAGTATGGCACCACTTTGAATTCAAAGTGCAGCTAGACAAATGTATTATTAAGAGCTTAGTTGTTGAAAAGGTAAAAAGTGCTTTTGTGCCACCTCTAATATACATATATCAGATACACATGTAATATATATATATATATATATATACATATATTATAGATATACGTATGATATACATTATATGTATGTGTGTGTGCGCATGTATGTGCGCGCGCGTGTGTGTGTGTGTGTGTATACAGCAATGGAAAAAAATAAGAGACCGCATTTTTTTTTCTGGGTGTTGCTTTTGTAATGTGCGGGAGTGTGTCTGTGTAAAATGTGCATGTTACTATTGTTTTATACACTATTGACCACGCGTGATTCAAAATTCCAAACAAATATTGTTTGGACAAAATGAAAAATAATACACATAAATTATTTATTATACCTTGGAAATGTTAGACTACACAACACTCTTACATTATATTAAAGCTGCAACCATTAAAACAGTGATGTTAAGAGCAGAGTGTGTGCATGTGTGACTCTGTTTCATCCATCAGAACCTGAATCTGGAGTGAAGCTGCTGGAATACAGACCATAGAAAAGCTGCTCTACACACACTACCGCACTCACAACACATATGGCGGCGTTTCTTATTTTTTACACAGCTCACACTGCAATAGCTCATAAAAGAATAGCAACCTGTACATTTTACACACACACACACACACACACACACACGTTACAAAAACATGTGATTCTCAATGTATAAAATTTATCAAGAATACCAAATGTTGTGTACTGTGAAAATGTCAAAGGATTTTAATACTGTATTTGCCATGTTGTGTACTTTATAAGGAGAATAGAGAAGCAGTGGTCTTGGATGTCCATGCTTGGACATTCCCTACTGACTCACAGAAAACAGAAGGAGAAGTCACTTCTGCAAGCAAAATGAAAGTATTTTGCCCTCTAACATGGGGTAAAATGGCCATTTTCAAGACCCTCTTCAGTCCAACTCACACTTCTACATGTTCTGTCGTAAAAAATAATCTTACTCTCCTACTTTATGGTCAAGAAAAAAATTTCTGACTTTCTGACTTCATATTTTATTACCAATCAGTTATTCATTCAGTCATATATTTTAACTGCTTATCCTTAACCAGTGCTGTGGAGGTGCTGGAGCCTATCCAAGGAAGAAGGTAGAGAAACACCAGTCCATTGCAGGACAGACACATGCATACACACGCGCACGCACACACACAGACACACACACACACACACACACACACACACACACACACACACACCAGAAGCCAATTTAGCATCTCCAGTTCACTTGACATGCATCTCGTTGGAGGAAACTAGAAAACTTTGTGGAAACCGCACAGGAAAACTTAGTGTTCCACACAGGGAGGACCTTCTGTCTAGGAATCTAAGTCACAACCTTCTACTAACCAATTAATTGTATTAATTTATGTTTATTTATGTTCTTTATGACAGTAAATACATGTAAAATAATACGAAATATGGTGGCTTTTCATAGCAAAAAGCTTTGCAGTTCCAAAACTGAAGTATTTTTAAGAATTAAGGTCTTGGTCATGTGTGTACCAACATACCAACACCTGAATCACCAGAATAAAGAAGTACTGAATATTGTGATTTTATAACGATCATCTTTCACTTGTTCTCAGTGAATTGTGGAGAATTTGTGAGAACGTACAGATTTTAAACTGTCCATCCATAAAGAAAGACATATTATTTTTATTTAAATTTGATTTTGAAAGAAAAGCACATTTCTGAAACATCAAAACCAACCTAAATGTATAATTAACTATGTAATAATGTTATTACCCGTTATCAGGGAGACACTTGAGGGTGTGGTAGTGGCCTAGTCGGTAAAACCCTTGCCTGTGAACCTGAAGACAGCTGCAGGTTCAAACCTCCCCACTTTCTACCATGCTGTCCTTGAGCAAGACACTTTACCCTCAGTGTCTCCAGGGGAACTTAAAAAATACTCTGTGGATGTAAGGTTCATGTCTGGGCTGAAATGAAGTTGAATCAAACAGCAAAATAAACACACTCACCCTTCACGTGTCCCAGGCTCCTCATTGTAGCATTTAACTCGTCTCGCAGCCTCACATATTCTGATAATTGTGTCTCCTTGTACTTTTCCCAGGTGTGGTCACTAAAAGCTTCTCTCACCCAGGAGTGGGTGGGGGTCAGCGTCTTATTCTCACTGTTGTACTGAGTAATCTGCTGCTCATTAACAAACGACAGAGCTGTGAACTCAGGGTGGCATGAGACTCTCGTCACTGTGTACAGGGTGCTGTGCACATACCTGGCTGTGGAGAAAGAGAGGGGCTGAATCAAGGACTAGTCATGAACTA
This sequence comes from Hydrocynus forskahlii, assembly GCA_037974365.1. Classification (NCBI taxonomy): domain Eukaryota; kingdom Metazoa; phylum Chordata; class Actinopteri; order Characiformes; family Alestidae; genus Hydrocynus; species Hydrocynus forskahlii. The sequence continues at coordinate 10,020 of JBBPCX010010763.1, forward strand.
TAAAAACATGGTGCTGTTGAACATGGACACTGAATGTGGCATGTTTAATTTGTAACAAAGACAAACTCTCCATAAGCCTTAATATGAAAGCAACCGCCCTAACTGCTAGGCTACCTGGGCAGCAGGCAGCCTAGTGTTAAGGGCATTCGCCCTGTGGTCAGGAAGTTGTGGGTGAATAGGTTTAAACGCAGGTAAAGAATTTCACACTGAAAAAAGAATTTCACACTGCCGTGGTGTGCTCACGTATGACAGGATGGTAACTTTCACTTTTAACTGAATAGTGCTGGCCCGAAAACCTTAGTTATTTGTTTGTTATGTTAGTGTTTGAGTCTGTATGTGGAGCTGAAAGGAAAAAATTGATAGAGTGTAGTACTTTTAAAATTTATTTATTTCATATTCTATATGTTTTGGTCCTTTTATTTTGGTACTCTGAGAACATCACTTCTGAAGTCCACTAGACATTGTTCTTCTCTGTAAAGCTGGAGGAAACTGGAGGCCAGAGTCACCAAAACAGCTACACAGACTCATATGTGTAAGGTGAAACCTTGTTGAAGATTCACAATTAATAGTATCGTATCGTCACCTCTGTGGCAATTCCCACTCCTAGTGTTTAGTTTTAAAGCCACACAATTTGTAGCCTAAACTATGACACATCTTATCAGGCCTTTAAAAAGGGCACTGCGATTGTTACTGTGTAAAAATATGAATGTCAAAAATGTGAATAAATTATAACTGGTTTACTGGCATCCATGTTAGGTGTCCTCACCTCAGAGCACCAAAAAATCCACCTGAAAAAATCCACCTGAAATACCCAAAATCACACCTTTAAATGATTAGGCAAAGAGTAAAGCCTGATTTAGAAATGATGATAAGAGGCTGGCAAGAAAGCATGACATGTTTGGTGATACTAATCTGCAGTGGATAAAATGGCAGCCGTCCAGCTGACTAAGACCTGATTCTCCGCCTGGGTAAGCACTTATGACACAACACATCCACATATCAGTTTAGTCAAGAAGTCTATATGTGTTTATATCATGCATATTATGGTTATTTGTGTATTTGCTACATTCTTACGTAGTAAATCCTGCATACTTGTAGCTCAAGTGATCCACAAACACACTTAATATAAACATATCAACATAGGAACCAATTTATAAAGCAAGTAAAATGCTTATAAATAAATAAACAAACAAACAAACAAACTGAACCCAACTGCTGGCCTTGAGCTCTGGCCTACAGATCAACACATTACTAAAACCCTGAATCTTGGCATGATGCTCAGTTAGCTAAATCTAGCACCATATGCTCTAAATCACTCATAAAATATCCAGAGGTGGGAGAGAAAATCAGCCCAGTGTGGTATTGTAGTATTTTATTGCTTCTTGCTTGTACAAAACCACAATAAAGTGAGAAAACAGAGGAAGATAGAATACAATAGGCTGCTGGCACTCTGAACATCCGAGCAGTTTAACTGTAAATCAAAGGTAGATCACTGTGCTTCCCTAAACGGTTAAAGAAACTAGTCTAATAACTTAACCCCCGCACTACCCCATTGTCCCAAAACCAGCCACCAACTTGACCTTCTCACCTGCTGAGGTGTAGGCAGCCCAGCAGCACAGCAAACACAGAATGATGCGGAACTCCATTGCTGGTCAGTCTGTGCTCCAGCTGTCTTTTCCTAAACACACTTTCAATGGCAGTGAAGAGGAAGTTCGTCACTTTGGCAGAAGTGTTGCGAAAGCGAGGCTTTGTGCTTCCTTCCATAGCTGAGCTGAAAGGAAGTCAGATCGACCTGTCTGTACTTGTCAGTCCTGCGCGTGGTATTGTGGCTGCTGTGAACCTGCAGCACTGAAGCACTTGTCTTTTGTGTGTATTGTACTTTAATTGCTATCTGCATTACTGGAGGGTGATTTAACCGAACGGCTGCCTCTCTTTTAACTACACACTACAGCTTTGTTCTGTCAAATTAAGGTGTTAAATTCCTACTAAAAGACTGCCATTTTTAAAGGGGCCTGCTCATAGAAGGTGGCCCCCCTGTTTTTTAAGGCGGGGGGGTTCTGGACGCCCATACTTAGAAAGCCGGCAGGCCAGTGTTACAAACACTTCTGTCCTGTTTATGGGGTGCTGTTTGTAAAAACAGCTTAACAAATTTGGAGATAAGTCTAAATGTTAAATCTAAATCTAAATTTCAAATCTAAATCTAAAGGTTAAATCTAAATGTTAAATCTAAATGTTGTGCTTTACAAATGGCCTGAGATATGCTAATTGGCCACGCCCCTTGATTACAATTGGCTGTTACTTAGCAGAAGGCTGGACTGCGTGGTTGATATTCCCTCACCAACATGGAGGATTTGCCGTAAATTATCTTAAATCTAAATGTTAAATATGAAAAATATATGTCGTAGATCTGGAGTTATTAGCTGAAAACCATTCACCTCGGACAAAAGTAATGGGACACCCGGGCGAGGTGACTGGCTAATAACTCCAGATCACCGGGGGCTATTATGTTAAAGGAGGGGTCCTTGGAAAGGTGTCACCGAGCCCTATCTAACTGTGAAGTTTCACATTTAGAGTGCGAGATATATTTTTCATATTTAACTTTTAGATTTAAGATCGTTTAGGACAAATCCTCCATGTTGGTGAGGGAAAATCACAGCACGTAGTCCCGCCCCCTGATAAGTAACAGCCAATTATAATCACAGGGTGTGGCCTATAAGCATATCTTCTAAACATTTAGAGCTCAACATTTCAATTTAAGATTTAGATTTAACATTTACATTCAGATTTAACATTTACATTTAGATTTAACATTTAACATTTATGCAGGAAGAAAATGTACCAAATAGTAACACTGTTTTTTTTTTAAACACATTTAGCTCTAAATATGTGATTGTGTGAACATTGTGCTAAATGATGAAAAAATGACACCTCTAAATTTTTTAAGCTGTTTTTACAAACAGCACCCATACCTGTTAGCACTATCATGATTACTTAAATAGTGAAGCTATATATATAAACACATTAGTTTATATACTATACATACTACTTTTCCTCGGTATCTTTAACACTGGAATGGCTGACAGCGTCAATTGACGTAATTTCATCAGAATCAGAATCGCATCTATTGGCCTATTGGAGCAGCAAGCATGCTCTGTAAGAGACATATGGGTGTGGTCTAGGCACATGTACACACGTATTTTTACATATTGTTGTTGTTTTACTGTTGTGCTTGAGAGACACCATTGACTGGAATCAAATTACTTGTATGTATTCGCTCACATACAGTAAAAGCGATTCTGATTCTGATATGGCGGCTGGCACTGTATGACGGGCTCTGGGTCAACTGACGTTATAGGTATAGCCAGTTAGCCGCCGTTCTAGTGTTAATGCAGTTCTCACTTCAGGAACATCATTCTCACATAGTTCTCAAAGCTTGTCTCATAACACAAATTCACCAGTGCAAAATCCATGAAATCAGTCAAAACCTTTTACATGTCAAAGGCAATCATTTCAGCATTGTGAGCAATAAATAAATACCCTTTCCCTAGTGCGTTAATACTACAAATGTTTACATTTTATATAGAGTTTTTTCAAAAATTATGTACGTAAAAAAACGTTTGGACACAAAACTGTGAAGGATTTATTTAAAACTTTAAACATTATAATTACTTTACGTGAGAAGAGAAAAAAATAACAGTATACAATATATCAGAAAACAGACATTAAAAATGTGCTCAGGAAATAGCACCAATTACGGTATAGCACAATCAATTCTGACTACTTATATATGTATTTAAGCATATACATAAATGCAAAATCAGAAACTATAAACTGTCAAATATGGAAAAAAGTGGGGGAAAAAAATGACCTCTATATCCTAACTTGTCAATACTGGTGTCTAAGCGCTGTCACTGTTTCTCTCAGATGGAACCTTGTACAGTTGTTTTCTAGAATGAATTTTTAGGATCCTGTCTTGTAGAGGTGTAGAGACTCACAGAGGTAATGTCATTGTCCTCCATGTCCAAATCGCAGGTGCCACTGTGGACCGTGTCACCTGAAGCTGCACACTTCAAGCAGTTCTGGCCAAGTTTAGGCCAGGGTTTATAACATGATGCACACCTGTTGTCCTTATTTCACTGGAGGATTTCTGGCACCTCTTCACTCCTCTCCCTCTACCCTGCTCCTGCCCCTCACCCGTCCTCTGTGTGGTCCTCTCCCCCCTCACTATACAACACATTTTGACGCCATGTACTCTCACAAAGCTCGGCTGTTGTACCGGGATGACACCTTTCTGCTACATTTTCAACACCATGCACACTGCAGTGCCATGTTTTGATTGAAAGCCCTACTGCAGTGCAAAACAGTATTGACTGATAAAAGTGCTCCAAGGAAAGACAACCAGTGAAACTACGACAGGGTCATGGACACCCAAGGCTCATTGATGTGTGTGGCGAGTGAAGACAAAACCATCTGGTCTGATCCCACAGAAGAGCCGCTGTAACACAAACTACTGAAGAAGTCCATGCTGGCTCTGATTGAAAGAGGTCAGAACACACAGTGCATCACAGTTTGCTGCGTAGCTGCAGACATGTGTGTGCCCATGCTGACCTGTGTCTACTACAGGTGAGGGTCAGAGATAAACTGTTATTTGTTCCATCCAGAGGAAACTTTCATCAAGGCAACAATAAATAAACCTGTCTGTGATCACGAGTGTGTCTTCAGTGTAATCAGGTCTGAGCTCTTTCTTTCTTTTTGTACACCTTTATCTTCCTCCACTGTTTTTCTCTCTGTAGAGTTTCCAGTCTCTCTGTGTCTCTTCTGGATCTGAGGACTCATCAAACATCTTCATCCATCAACATCTCTCATTTTAAGGAGTGAGGAAATCTGTCTCTGAGCTGAAAGAGCGACTGGAGAAGTTCTGCAGAGAGGAATTCAGTAAAATCTCTTCACGAGGTAGGAAAAGCTGTCTTGCTATGACACATTGAATTTTTCACTTGCACAGATCAGGTTCAGCCACCAGGGGAAGCACAGAGCTGCCATGCTGTAATCAGTCGCACCTTCTAAGGCTCAAGAGTTTTCTCTTTTGGGTCTCTGTTCTCTCTCTTCTCTCTGGAGCTTTCATTTCTTATCACATACCAGGCCTTCCCTTGATGGCCCTTAGTTTTGTGCCTTTCCAAACAAAACAATTAAATCTTTTTGTCCTCCCCTTAACGCCCCCTCCAGTGTTTGTGTTCCATGAGTGTTTTAGAGGCATCAAATTATCCTCTAGGCTCCAGAGCCGCTCTGCACTTGAGCTCCTAATTAGTTCAGTTGGGGGCTCACTTGTTTTTTTGTTGGTCTCCCATACACAGAGGGCAGGCAGCACCCTCACGTTAACCCTCACATTACAGAGAGACAGAAAGTCAGATGGACGTTTTTTCTTAGGCTTCATTCACGCTAAAAGCCTTAGTGCTCAATTCGGATTTGTTGCTCAGATTTGACTTTTGGTGGCCAATATCAGATTCCAGACTGGATGTACAAAGGAACATTATCAAATATTTCACACACAGCATGCTGTCATACGGAACTAAAAAAGGAGGCCGTTTACTTCTTTACTTCTTCTTCAAACTTGGCTTTAAGGCTGTAACTTTTCTCTGACACTGAGAAAAGCCACGTTCTCCTCCTGGGCAAAGGGCAGCGGGTGGCTACTTTGTAAAAATGTGTAAATCAGAAGAGAGTCAGGTGAGTTGAAAGCTGTTTTGCTCTCTGGAGTTATTTGATCATTTTGAACTTTCTCCTATTCTAAAAATAGGAGAAATTGTGGAAAAGAAGAGAACCCTTCTATGAACAGGTGGGTCCAAACCTTTTCTGTTTTTTTTTTCAGGAGCTGGTTAAGAGTGAGTGATGCAGGGAGTATTTAGAATATTGTGTGCAATAAAGTCCCCCTCACACCCCATGGAGCATCTTTGTCAGTCTGTGTATGAGAGATGTATCAGACTAATCCTCCAACACACACACACACACACACACACAGAGTCAGTGACTTAAGTGTTTCAAACCCAAACAGAAAATGTTTTCTACTGTCTGTCTGTCTGTTTGCCCTGTTTCTTCTGTTCCTGTACAAAGTAGTGAGATTATTAATTTTAATTAAAGGGCTCATATAAAAAAATTGAATCTTCATTGCTTGTTTAAAATAGAACACTTTGCATATACTGTTTACATGACTGCTTGAATGATCAAATAGCTGCAGAAATCAGAACAGGACTGTATTATTGTTGTGGGTGTGATCACATTCCATGCGGAGGCGAAATGATTTTATTTGTCTTTTGAGATGGCGGTGTGGTAGGAGCAGGCATATGAGTCGTGTTTTGCTTTACAGGGCAGCTGTTAGTGATGCATCGACCATGAAATGTAGCTTTTTTGTTTCCAGAAGCAGCTGAACTGGTTTATTGTGTTGAAAAACATCCCACTGTTTCGAAACACCTGGAATGCCTGCTGGTCAAATGCACTTGCCATAACTTGAAATGAAAACATCTGACACCGAGGGATTTGTAAGCGTGTTTCCTTTGAAGTACAGTTTATAATGTATTAAAATACACAGACTTATATATGCCTAGAATAGCTGAGCTTGTTTTATAAAAGTATGGAATATTCTTTATTATTTATATATTTGTGTAGAATTATTTAGTGAGTTTTTAATTGTATCCTCTTAATTTCAGCAATTTCAGCCTCCATGGGTCTGACTAGTTTTTCAGTGTGACGCACAGATACTCAAAATTTACACCTCAGTCCTACACATTTTTTTTCTATTTTGTTTGCAAAGTGGCAGGGCATGTTATCAGGAACACCCTACAAGACCTCCTCTGGAGATGTTCTGACCCAGTTTAGCCGTCACAATTTAGCCCTTGTCATAGCGTCTCAGATTCTTACACTCACGCGTTTTCCTGCTTCCAGCTTCAAGAACTGACTCTTCACTTATTACCCAGTATATCCTACCCCTTGACAGGTGCAACTTTATCCTATAGGATGAGAACGGAGAGGGTGTTCCTAACTGACGACTCTCATTTTTGGGGTGTGTTTTGCAAACCTGTCTCCTGGGCCTCCAACTCCCAATACATAGACTCTTCTCCTGAAACATGTTTGGTGTCCAAGCCACTATTCCTTCAGGTTACGCAGCTTTAGACATGGTTTGTGTAACGTACCCACATCACATTCTTATACACTGTGTGGAATGGGAGAGAGACTGAGAGTTACTGGGATGAGCTGATTCTGAGCAGTGAACACACCATCTTGAACACACCAGTCACTGAGACACCAGGCAGATGCTGGCGAAGGTAGTGCACCGTGTCCAGGCACGAGTGTGAACATTACTGCTTTAAAGTAACAGGTATTTTATATCATATAGTGTTTTTGTAGCAAAAGCCTGTACATAAAATACATTTTCTCAAAAATCTGCTGTTGTTTCTTTGGGCACTGTTTGGTTTTAAAGACGTGTTTCTAATTGTTGTTCTTTGTAATCTTTCAGAGGACGACAAGAATACAGAAACTCAAGTGAACTGATCCACAGAAGAGAAGAAACAACTCAGACAGTGAAAGAATGGAGATAAAGATCTTTTTCGTCCTGTTGTGTATACCTTGTACAGTAGCAGGTAAAAAAAAAATGCAATGCTCTATAATAAAAATTGTATGTATTTATACGTGTATATATATATACATACATATATGTGTGTGTGTGTGTGTGTGTGTGTATGTTGTATGTATGTAT
>JBBPCX010010773.1:0-17762 GCA_037974365.1 Hydrocynus forskahlii
GAAACATATAAATATTGTTAAAAGTTTCAAAACATCCCATTCACTCCCTAGTTCATGTACAGCATCTTAGCTGCAAAAACAGCTATTTACCAGTGCCATACTCACCTGTTTTACACATACTCACCAGACTACATTCCTTTTATCTTCATTCACAATAAAGTTAGGAGTGTTTCAGCCTGGAGTGCAAGGCTCAGTACAGGACAGCCAATCAGAATAGAACTTTAATTATCTTAAAGGCACAGCACCATATTGGAAAACGGTAATGCAGAAATGAATTATTGCTGATTTTGGTGCCGAAAACCGTAAAACCGCATGAACGTGGTAAATAAAGTGTAGAATACGTGGTGTGTTGCAGGAGGAGTATGTGTCGGAGGAGATCACCTGGAGCACTGTGGACTACACCGACAACATTGGCTGCATCAACCTGATCAGCAAGAAGCCCACCGGCCTGCTGTATCTGCTGGACGAGGAGAGCAGGTGAGCTGCTAAACATTCCAGTTGACTGAGCATAGTTTTGATGAGGTTTGATGAGTTTTGATTGCTGATTTTATACATGTAGACTTCACCAAACCACATAAGAATTGGTGGTCTCATAGCCCATCATGTTTGATATAGAATAGGAAGTTTTTTCCTAGGTGGGTGTATCCTTTCACACTAGCACCCCCCAAAACTCTCTTTGTGCAATCGCTTGATTCTGTGTGGCAAGTTAGAGGCTCATGACTGTTTTTATTATTACTCATTTGTGGAGTAGCACCATCTGCACTACAGGCCAGATGTTTGAGCCCACACTCAGATCTAAAAAAAATACTGTGCTCTTTCAAAATTTTAGTACAAGAAAACTTTAGAAGTATTAAAAAGCAAATGCACCAATATGCACTGTAAATGCTATTTAATACATGCGAAAGCCACCCCTTTTTGACAGCAGTGGTAATTCTTGGCATACTTTCCATCACGTTTTGGAAATTACTTGTGTCTAAAGTAACATGCAGGCAGTTCTGTCTCATTTGCCGGATGCTCATTTCAAACTTGTCAGTCCAGTTTGTCCTATGTAGCTCAGTGGGAGAAAGATTTATTTTTATTCAGTCTGAGGGTGTGCCTGTAGTGAAATGAATGCAAAAATCAAGCACTTTGCTAGCCAATGTCTTGTAGTGTAAAGGTTCAAACTTCACTAAATTTGACGTGCTGCATCACTATCTCATTCTATGGAGGAACACCGGATTTGGAAAGATTATTAGTTTGATAATAAATATGACTTACAGACTTATAAAAAAAAAAAACAGAAAAAAACTTCCATTTCTAAAACCTTAAAATTGCAGTTACAAAGTTACGAATACAATGAAAGCACTTCAGCTCAGAATTCATGCATTTCCTGAATATTCTACTCTTGCAGAGCACTATAAACACAATAAACAAAGTAAATATTGGTCGATTCTTTTTTCAAGCAAATATCTGCATCCCTAAGAATACACCCTATTAGCAGCCTACAAACTGCACACCTAGATATTGATTTGGGAAGAGTGTGTGATGCTAACTAGTTCTATTACTTTAGTTCTAGCTTAGTAGCTCCAGCGCTAAACCCAAAGAAGCATTTTTGAGTTGTGTTGTGTCACTCACTGCTGTTTCCCCTCTGTTTCTTGCTAGTTTTCCTCATGCCACAGATAACACCCTGCTGGAGAAGTTCAAGCAGCAGCACATGGAGAATCCCTTCTTCGTGCCCACACCGGTCATGGAGCCCGCTTTCGTCATCCTCCACTATGCTGGGAAGGTCAAATACCAGATAAAGGTAAATAGTAGAACAGGCTAGGAGCGAGCTTTTCAAACAGGTCAATTCTGAGTCTGAGGAGCCCCACTAATCCTGGACTCACCCTCGGTCTCTTGTGCAGGACTTCAGGGCCAAGAACACCGACCATATGCGGCCCAACATGGTGGCACTGCTGCGCAGCAGCGAGCGGGGCTACCTGAGGCAGCTGATCGCCTCGAACCCCGTGGCCGTGTTCCGCTGGGGCATCCTAAGAGCCCTCATACGAACACTGGCCGTGTTTAAAGAGGCCGGCCGCCGCTGGGCAACAGAACATCCAGGTAACATCCGCCCCTTATTAGCATACCTCCAATCCTGGTATGGATTTACACTGGACAAAGAAAGTTAAAGGTTATTAAGAGACAATACCTTATCAGGAACCCCCTACCTTTGCTTATGGCACTTTTCTACTGGCACAAGCAACCGCACTATAGTGTGAACAAATGTTTTTTCCATCACAAATATAGCATACCTGTGTTTCTCAATTGCAGGACCAAAAACAGGCCGCAGCCAAGCTGACTGCGTCAATGCTATTTAATTGGTCAAAATGTGGTCATGACTATAGACAGACTTGAAAAGAGGTCATTGTTTTGTTGAGTTTTTCAGCACTGTGAGAAATGTGATGTTTCAGGGTTAGGTATTCATCGCACGGCTAAACAATGCTGAGGGGAAAAAAAGAAAAACTCAAATAAGACTATAAAAAATAAAAGTCTGCAATAAGAAAAGTGGCTCTGACTGAAAAAGTTTCCGCTGCGGAATAAACAATCGTCTGCATGGTTTTATGTCCTCATTGCATTTCCAACATGTCAGCAACACCATTACCATGCTCCGATATACTAGAAAATCAAAGCCTTCCTGCCTTCGCAGTACGGTTCAGGTACAGCACGGTTCCTGGATATCTGTGGAAAAGTGCCTACTGAGGCTGTAGCCCACACGGTGTGTTTGCTCCTTTAGACCTTTACCAGTGAATTGTTTCTTAGGGAGTTGGTCAGTGATCAGAATGTAATGGGTTTGAAGCTCAAGACTTCCACACACTGCTCCCCGGGTGCTGTGTTCATGGCTGCCGCTGCTTCACTTGGTGAAAGACATAAATGCGAAGAAGAATTTTGTGCTCTTCACACTGTGTGCTGTGGTGTGTTCACGTATGACAAAATGGTCGCTTCGCTTTAATTCACTCACCTCCAGCAATGCCTAATACACTCATACCAGCAGCACACACACTGTCATGTTAGTGTCACCACGCAGAAAATATCTGCTCAGCAGCAGTGCTATGGACCGAAACTGAGCGGTAATGAATGGTATAGAATCTCATAAACTCTATGGCAACAGATGGACTAATCTGCACACCTGTATAGTGGAGCTATAAGGGAGGTGTTTCTAATAAAATGGCCTGTGAGTGAAAGCACAAGGTGTGTGTTTTTTAATCTCATATTAAATGTACAGGACTGTGTAAAATAGTGACATTAAGTGTTTCTCGTTCTAGACTCTGTCAGGCGCTATTCCCGCCACTCCCTGGTAGAGATGAAGAGACCCAGTTCAGCTATTGGCAGACTGATGAGGTGAGGAGGTCATGAGAACTCTCGAGAGATTTATTTTATTGTGTAAATCATGGTCAGAGTTGTGTTTGAATTATTGGATAGAAATAAATCTGTAAATAAACTATCCCACAGTCCCTGTTTTCATTGTTAAACATCCAGAACGAAGTTCTACTTAAATGAACATCCAGAATTAAGTTCTAATAAAACTGTTTTCTCTCCACAGCCAGCGTTCTCTTATCGAGTTTTCCTTCGACCGCTCAGAGGAGAATCCGCTGGAGGTGTTTGAGGACATCTTTGCTACGTTTGAGAGTAAAAAGTAGGTGGACCTCATCTGGACACCATGACTCACACGGGTTCCTCTGGGTTCTCACTCTCTCTCTCTAGATTTTCTGTGGTGTTATAACCTGACTGTTAATGAGCCTGTCAATCAGAACAGCGAGGAGGAGGATGGGTTTGTCTTCACGGTAACTGAGCTCTCAGTGAATCGGTGAAGGTCCTGGTCCATTTCCTTCTCCTGGTGGCTCCTGGTGTTGGGCTAAAGTGATTGTTCAGTCAAAAAACACTTTATAACAGTATTTTGTCAACTAAGACTGGAGCTGTGAAGTTAATACAGATAACTAGTAGTGTAAGCCTATACCGCACCACTTAGCATCGCACAAAATGTGTTCAGCAGTCTGATATCCTCACTTACGTGGGTTCAGACATTGTACGACTGTTGTCTAGAACTGAAGATGAGTACAGATATTTTGTCCATTTTTAATGCCAGTAGCATGCTAATTGTGAGCATATAGGCTTCGCTTATTGTTGGCTTCATTAACCTCATAGTTTCAAACCTCAGGCTGCATGTCCAGTTCGATGAAGCACATCTGGGTTGAATATAGATTTAAATTGTGTTTTTTTTTTTTTTTACCGAACTATCACTTTTATGTGTGTTGGACTAATCAGATCTTGATTTTTGACTGTTTTTACTTGTAACATCTCTCTCTTTTCTCTGCACGCCCTCGGCCGTCTCCTCCACTCCTTTTTTTTCGGGTTAATCAGGGAATTGCATGAGAAAGTCCTGTCTACCATTAAGCGGTTGGGTGGTGAAGTTCCTCAAAAGCTTCGTCTGTCTACCATTTCCATGAGGAAATTGCGTCACTTCTCTCAGTGAGTCCGGACCTTGTTCTGCACTGGTGACCTCCTGACTAGGGCTGGGTATCGTTCCAAACCTTTCTGCGCCATCAAGCGATCAGCAGCCTGGATTTCAGAACAGCTGTGCTGTTTGGCTCACTGGGTCAATATTAACATGCACGGCAGTAATGAGATCATTGTCGGATTTCAGGAGTTACTGCTGCCGACTTTAGCCAATTTCTTAAAATTTTCTTTTTTTGAAAATATTTACCTCTGATTGATCATTTCACTCAGCCAAAATCTCATCGCAGCTGTGGTCTTCAAGTGACGTTCGTGGGCATTTGTTTGGACTTGCGTTATAAAAATCCTAATGGCAGAAAATCGGAATGTGTTATAAGAACCCAAAAGTTTTAAAACTGAACTCTTATAAAAATCAGAACGTGTTATGAAATCCACAATGTTCTAAAATCGATGTTTTAAAACTGGAATGTTCTAAAATCGATGTTTTAAAACTGGAATGTTCTAAAATCGATGTTTTAAAATCAAAACGTTATGAAAATCACGATGTATTATTAAAACCAAATAGTTTTAAAACTGGTATGTTATTAAAATTGGAATGTTAAATCAGTCCGGAATATTAGTTGTGCAGAGCAGCAGCTTATGAATGACTTTGAAGTGAGTGCTGGTTAACCTGCAGTCTTAACCGATCGCATATCAGTCGCTGTTCCAAATTTATCCCATTTAAATGGAAAAACATGTAAATGAGGACAGCTTTATTGGGAATTTGTAGGGAACTGAAATACAGTATATGAGAGCAGGAGAGACGCAACCAGAAGGGCTGCCCCCTAGTGTCAGGCGGTGTCATGTAAATATGATGCACTTATGTCATAGATATGATGTAAGTGCGACATAAAAGCAACATTTGAAGACTTTTCAAAAGGGCTTTAGCTGCTTTCTATTGAAATCAGTTGTGATCGGCATGATTTTGGAGAACGGATTTACGCCATTGGTTTTCAAGAAGTGTGATAAATAGACCCAGATTTTAGCTCAGCATTTGAGTTGTTCATGTTCACCCTGACTCATGTTTTCTCAAACAAACAATTATCAGTAAACAGAGACTCTGATGATGAGAAAAGCTTAATGCTGAGCTGGTCATAGCTACGCTACATTTAATGCTACTTGTGGCTTGTAGCATTTATGCAGAAATCTCATCCAAATATGATTTCCTACAGATCTGATTATCATGTGCATGTAAACTCACTCAGTGATGCTGATGAGACAGAAGAACTACACTGTAAAAACATCTCTACAAATGTCTTATAATTGACTGATAACTAATTAATTAATTAATTAATTCATTCATTTTTAATTAATGTTACAGTGCAGGTTCTGAAATAAGGCCTTGAATGATCCGCACGGCGCTGAATCTCAGTACCCAGCCCTTTCTGTGACCACTTTTTTCTTTATAAGAATCACATCAAAGTCTTAATGGTCCTCATTGTATTGTTTCCCCCATCGGCAGGAAGAGCAGGACCAACAGACACAAGCAGATAATTCCTAAGGTACTCTAATAATGTGCCACACATTAAACACATCTGGATAGATTATAAACACTGTCCTTAACCCCCCAACCATAAATGTGGCCAACCAGACATACCCTCTCTCTCTCTTTCTCTCTCTCGCTCTCTCTCTCTCTCTCTTTCTCTCTCTGTCTCTCTCTCTCTCTCTCTCCCTCTCTTTCTCTCCCCCCCGGGCAGAACCTCATCAGTTCTCGCTCTCTGAAGCTCATTGTGGACCTCAACCTTCAGAACCGGGACACCAGGGCTCTACTGCACCTTCACACAAAGAAGAAGCCCCCCAGCATCAGCGCCCAGTTTCAGGTTGGTCATAATGGCAAGGGGTGTGGTTTCAGTTCAGATGGCTTTTAGTAACATAACCATGGAAATTGGTATAGTAGTGTAGAAATAGGTGTAGTAGTGGGACCATGGAAATAGGTGTAGTAGTGGAACCGTGCAAATGGGTGGTATTGGTTTACAATAGAAATGAGTGGAGAAGCGTTACCAAGGACATGGATGTAGTAGCATAACCACGGAAATAGGGATAGAAACTTAACCATGGAAACTGATGTAGAGTTGAAATCACTAGGGGTCGATATGCATGGTTCTTTTAATTTCTGCTGAGATGTTCCACTCTGGAATCTTTTGCTGCAGAGAGAAACTTCTGATTACTGTTATTACTGATTACTGCCAATAAATCAGCGACAGCTACTGATACAGAATAGAGTTACCCCCGGTCTTTTTAAAAAAAAAATCAATCCACAACATAGAGCACCTCACAGGTGATGTGGCATCTAGAACATCACACTTCAGTTTGCAGCATGATATTCAGTATTTTTGATCTTTTGAAAGGTTTAACAGACAGGAAAAAGCGAGTGGTGCCACATTTACAGCATAATTATTTTTACTAAACATTTCACATACTGTACTACACTAAAGTCACTTAGACATGATAAGTTTTAAGAAGTGCCCCACTGGAATCTCTGGTGCACCTCTGTGAGGAGCTCATTAGTCCTCAACACCTATTCCTTTGCTTGAAAGCTCCTGCAGCAGCTCAGTTATAAACAAGACAAGAGCTCCAGGCAATGAGATTTAGGGTGAGTGGGATGACCTAATGGACACTGATGGACAAATCAATAATCCACAATAACATCTCTTGTTCTGCAGACGTCTCTGGTCAGACTGCTGGAGACCCTGAAGGGTGCAGACCCTTTCTTTGTTCGCTGCATCAGGTCCAATGCTGAGAAGGTACCCAAGCTTCGTGATTCACACTGTTCTTCAGAGCTGTCATGTGATGGATCATTGCCACTGAAACATTGTGTGATTTTAGAGGGAAATGCAGTTTGATGAAGATCTCGTCCTCAAGCAACTGAGATACACAGGCATGTTGGAAACCGTCCGCATCAAGAGGTCTGGATACGGAGCAAAATACACCTTCAAGGTACACAAGCACACCTGTCCTCTCAGGGTTTATGGCACTGCATGCTTGGTTTGAACTTAAGTAGAACGTGAAACGAGTTGTTGGATTGCTAGGATTCACAATCTAACAACTCCTTTCACTGAAGTTCTTGAGAAGGTTTGGTGATGCAGTATGCAGGGGTTACATACAGAATGTAGGGGCAGTGTTTTTGGTGGACCACAATGGTGGAGGGTGAGGGTGTTCGTCATCGTTGTGTTTTCTTTATTTAGTCTTGTTTTGTTGACCGTTGTGGGCATTTAGATGTCAACCAGGGAGGTGAGCAGGGGTTGTTTGTCAACTGATTTTTTTTTTCACATGTAAATGTTAGCAGCTGAAAGATTGTAGGGACATTATAACATGACAATCATGAAGCAATACATGATTTATAAACAGTTTATACCAGTACCTGCAAGATGACACAAGATGTTTAATGAAATAAATGCCTTAAACCTTATGCTTCATTTAAGCCCCCACACATAACTGGACTTATAATCCAGAGGCCTCGAAAAACGTAGAAATGATGCTTCATAAGAGTGTTATAAATGGTCCATCAGTTTAAGGCCATGTACATGCGATATAATTTTCTACACAAATCATCTTAAGCTATTGTGTAATTAATATCATACACTGTTCATAAATACTCAAGCATTACTGTGCAGGTGTCATTGAGTGCCTATGCATGTGTAATGAAGTCCTTATGTTATAAAACTTCAAATAAACACTCAGGTTTTCCATGCATTTTAATAATATTACATGTTCTACAGGACTTTATAAGTGAGTTTAGGGTTCTGCTGCCGAAGACAGTGTCCACACCTCAGAAGGAAATCACTAACCTGCTGCGGAGAACTGGTGTAGAGGACACGAAGTTCCAGATCGGCAAGACCAAGGTCCCTGAGTCTTCTAACGGAGCATAAATGGTGAATAGATCTCTCATTCCATGTCTGTAACCTGTGGTCTGTCCCTCGTCACAGGTGTTCCTGAAGGAGGTAGACAGACAGAAGCTCCAGGAGACGCTTCACAGGGAAGTGATGCACCGCATCCTCATCCTGCAGAGATGGTTCCGTGCCTGTCTGACCAGGAAGCACTTCCTCATGAAGAGGAAAGCCATCATAACCATTCAGGTACCATTCAGGTTTCATGATAGGCTAGAGGAAAGTTTATGAAAGCACAATGAAACAGGACAGAAACTCCAAATTAATCATACACAAGCAGGAGCTACAAACTAATCATACACAAACTAATTGTTCCCTGGCCAGGAGCTCTCCTCAGAATTTCTCTCAGACTGACAATTAAGGAAAGTAAAAGAGAAGCCAGCAGTCGCTGGAGCCTCACAAGAATGGAGCAATGTACCAGTAGTTATTATAGAAGAACAATGATTGCGTGACCTCACTGAACTCCTGATTTGAATGCTACTGAGAATGCATGGAGAATTTTGAAAGTCCTTCAGAGGGACACTCGTGACCTTGGGGAATCGAAGGCTGTTTTCCAAGAGGAATGGCCTAAAATTGAATCACATAGCTAATGTTTGTTTATGGTCATAAATCCAATTCTTCATATTTATAAACAAATTATAGTTTGACCGTCCAAAACGAGGTTTTGCGCTGTCCTAATTGGCAGGTGCAAAGCTAATTTTTACACCATGTGCCCGGATCATCAAACTAACAACTGATCTTGTGTGCGTAGGAGTCGTGTTTGTCAGGTGCGTTGCTATTTTGTGCAGTAAAATGACATTGCACTTTTGACAAAAAGCACGTCCAAAGTTAGAAGCACATTATTCAGCAACATTTAGGTGGTACATTTCAGACACGTGAGGGTGCTTGAAGCTGGTTCCAGACACAGGTACGTGCTTGAAGCACACAAATTGGGTTTTGTTTCATTCACAGAGTACAGCTAGTTATTTAATGTAAAAAAGAAAGAAATAAACGAATACAAATTATGAAATAACAGAAGCATTTAATAAGTCAATCTAATGAATAAATATAATTAATATTAATGCTAAATTATTCATGTACACCGGAAAGGATGTTTGGCCGATAAACACACCTGGGTATTTAAACATGCATTTGTACCTGGTGCATGGGGATTTACCAGATAGACTTGCTGTGGTAAAAGGGATCTGTCATAGACCATGCACCCTTGCCTTTTAAAGGTGAGGTGATGTGGCATTCTGGTTGATTTATTACATGACATGCCTCTGAGTAATTAAGAGAGTTGGGCCAGCCAGTTTGCGTGATGCACTGGTCGAAAGTTTTTCCTGCCATCAAAATAAGAAAATAGACTTGGTCACGCCCACATCTGTTGCGCTTTACCCCATACGCTTTAGACCACATGGTTAAGCTAGAGCCTACTGTGTGTGTGTGTGTGTGTGTGTGTGTAGGATATGTGTGTGTAAAAGTGGATATCTACACTAGAAGTATGTCATAAATGACAAAAATAAAAATGTATGAGTACTTATTCCCCCTGACTGTAATTATCAGGGGCGGTTTTGTGTAATCCGGTTTTGTGTGTACCCCAGCGTTCCTGGCGAGGTTACCACGAATCGTCCCGCTTCAGGGCAGCCACTGTGATCCAGATGGCCTGGAGACAGTCTCACCAGAGAGCTGAATACCTTCGCCAGAGAGAGAGCCTCAAAAATCTGCAGCGACTGAAGAAGGGCTCAGAACGCAGGAGGTAACAGGGAGGGTTTAAGGCTCCACTGTGCTGATAAACAGTAATTGTGTAGAAGTAGAAGTGCAGAAATGTGGTGTAGAGGGTGTGTTTTCACAATCAAGATTTGTAATGAATGCTTTATCAAAAGTTCAGGTTTACTCTGCTTTAACTGTCCCGCTGGTTTGTGCTGTTTTAAGTGAATGGCTAGACTTCACTCTAATGTAGGATGAAGTCAACCATGAAAAACCACTTCAGTTACCCATTGGTGACTTTGATGGATGGTTTTACTGGGATGATTTTGATGGTTTTGACTTCCTTTCAGGTCTGTGGAGGAGATGAGCAATACAGAAATCACCAAAGGCAGGCCAGGGATTGAGGAGAGGAACAAGGTGGCAACACCGCTGCCTGGTGGCAAAACAAAGCCTCTGCCACCACTTCCCAACCAGACTCCCTCACCAGAAAAGAAGGATAAGAGCAAAAGCCATGTCTCCTTTAACACCGAAAGACTTTCTGGGAAACCCAATGGTCAAGACCAGCCCAGCGTGCAGCATCAAATGGAGAGAAGAGAGAAAGAGACCCAAGAGAAAGAGAATGAATCTCCCTCTATACCACCAAAACGCCCAAACTCTCTAGAACTAAATAATGACCCAAGGTCGGGCCCACTCATTCAGAGTGACACCTCCACTACACCACCTCTCCAGCGCTACTCCAAGCCATCAGTTATGAAGGAAAAGGGGGAGAAGTGGAAGGAGAGAAGGAGTGAGATAGTGCAGCCTGACAAATCCACTTTGGAACACCAGAGGATGAAGAACTTAAAGTAGGAACTTTCTTAATTGCCATTCACCTTAAGGTCATGTGGTGTTTCACCATATTTTGTGGGTAATCTCTTGTGTTTTATTGCTTTGCTGTCTTTAGGGGTCGAGGGATCTCCATGTCTTTGGACAATCTGTCCAAGCTCAGCTCCTCTGAGTCAGACAGCACGTCTCCGTCCACATCTGAGGTACTATACAACGTATTAATGTGACCGTCTGATGGAAAATCGCTATTTTTCCCCTCACCCCTACTGCAGTCAATCAGTCAAGGCACATTTGGTATCTGAGGTTTTGCTTCTTTAGTTCCAACACTGGAGCTATGAGGCTAGTGGAAGCTTATACCCCACCAATTAGCATGGATCTTACTGTACTCTGCACACTCGCCTCAATTTGTTGTTTAGTAATCCCCCTTCAGGGATTAAAGTCCTCCTACAATGGATTTTCATCATCACCGGGTGCAGCACTTTAAATCCTGAAACTTGCTTATGACTACTGTACCACACACTACTAGCTGTTACTGTGTTCAGCTATCCTAATGTACTTTTGTCCATGTATATCGTAAACCATTAGTCGTACAGGATCAGAAACTACATAAGCGAGTCTGTTAAGACATTACACCTCCACATGCTCTGGGGCAGGTGTGGTTTTGGCCTGAAGGTTAGTACCATGCTAGCTGGGCATGGGCTTGCTTTACCTGATAGCTACATTAGCCTCATATCTCCAGTGCTTGTGAGCTGGAATGTAAGTATGGAGTAAAATTGAGTGTCCACTGGCTCATGGATGTACTGCAAGCGATCTTGACCATCTAAGATTGGTGTAGATTCTTAAATGGTGGTTCACACGTCACTAGGTAAGGATGCGTAGCCGTAAACGTTCCAGGCACAAGCGGCGGCTGGCCCATGCCCGTAGCGGCCTCATGCTGAAGGGTGGTGAGGCTGTGGACCTGGAGTACTGGAGCTTCCCCCTGCCCCCCATCAGCCCCTCTGGGTCCTTCAGATCCAGCGGCGCAGCGGGGCTGGATGAAGCCCAGGTGACAGCATGAGCCCAAACCAGACCTGGGCAAGCATGTGGGTCTCTGCATGTGCACCTTCGGATTAAAGGGATAGTCTGGGGAAAATGGAAAACGGAACCCTGCCCCACATGTAGTCAATCATGTTTGGTGGTGTTTGTTTTGGCTTTAATGAGCACCAATGCCCCAGACAAAACTAAAACCAAACTTCACACACCAAACACATCTCATCTGCTTGACTACATGCGACAAATGAGATTTTTCTCCAGACTACTCCTTTAATTTTCTGGCTTCTGTATTGGAAGCTGGAATGTCCTGCAGGTAGAAGATCTGTAAGTTTTTTTTCCTGAAATGACTGAATGCTTTTCATTACTGTTTTTTTGGGGGGGTTATTTTTCTGAGTCTGGTTTCTGACTTTCTCTGTTAGCATTGCTGCTTTAACTGGAAAATTTATGGCCCTTGCCACCTTGAGGAGCAGTGAGTGGGGTCTATATACGCTGGTTGAATTATTGGCACGCTTTGGTAGTGTTGAAATATTTACTTTCACTGAAATTTCTCTTCCATTTCTCTCATATACTGAGACTTTTTTGTGTATTCACGGAGGCTCCCAGTGATTATGGAGGGCGCCGCAGCTTCTGTTCCTGATCAAGTTTATTATATATAACACAAAACCATAACCATCTCATAATGTAAACCAATGGGTTTTTTAATTTCTCTTTCTTTTTAACACTCAAAAACAAGGAAAATCTGTACTTACTCCCCTAACCGCAGTTATTAGTTTTATTATTAATATAATCTGATTATGTAAATCTGAGAGTTTTTGGGCGATAACAGCAATCAATGTAGCTCCAGATGTTTTGTTTTCTGGTTTAGTTCAACCAGAAAACTGTCGTTTGTAGCAAAAAGGTTTAAAGAATGAGAGTTGGGTCAGGATTATGGGTTGCATGCAGTGGGCCCGTTCTTCAGTGGTGGTGTTGGTGAAACTGCTGTGGAATAATCAGTTAATCCGTAATCTGTCCCGAGCGTGATCCGCACTGTCTATGCAGCATTTCTGGATCAAACTTCTCGTAGCGATAGAAGTTGTCCTGTTGGATGTTCAGTTCTCTTTCGGCTGCCTCTCAGCTGGTGTGGAGATGGAAAACCACCTGCTGTTCACTGTTAGGTCCATTGTTTTCATCAATGCGGTGTTTTGACAGGTTTTTGCTGGACGAGCTCAATGGTAATTTCCTTCTATGCTTTGCTCTTGGACGCGGTATACTGAAGGTGCTCGAGGCTGTAACAGGACGGTTTTCTGGGCACAGTCTAGGCTTCGTCTCAGTATCCCCAATAATGGAATAACATAAGACTCTCTTTAATCAGGCATGTGGCTGGATATCAGTTTACCTGCAGACAAGGAAAGTAAGAAACAATGCTGAAACACTGCTAACATTCTTAAAAACGCTGGGGTGCCACTTTTTAACAGAGGTCCACATTCATCCTAGCTGAGGGAAATCTTTTAGAATAACGGATGCTGCCCCTTCGGATGAGCTAACACTAGAGCTAACCCATGCAACTGCACAAAGTGGACGATAGGATATGTTGTTGACTTATACACTAGTAAAATAAATTTATTTTCAGCATTTTTGGTTCTAGCTAATGGCAGCTTAAGTAGTTAGCCTAGCTGCAGCTGTGCTACATCTGCCTCCCCAATCACATCTTTAACAATGTGCTTATGATAAGGCACTCGTATTTTGAAATAGTAAAGGACAGTCTTGACCTTTGTCCAGAAAACCGTCCGAGGGAACGTTTGTCCAGCCTGTTATAACAAGCCTGTTTTCCTTTCAGCTGGACCTAGAAACATACGGGCCAAAGACACGCAGCAGGGCCAGTGTGGTCACCCCCGGGACACAGAACACTTCCGAGAAGTGAGTATCTCATTCTGTCTGTTGTGTCCGTCTCATTGTCATCATTGATAGATGGCAAAAAATAAACTTCCATTAGTCAAAACATGTGCAGATTAATCCCAAACTCCAGTGAAGGTGTTGTTCCCGCAGCAAATTAGTTAATTAAGTACTTTTCCCCAAAAAATAGTTAAGTACAGGATGACTTTAAGAACCCCCTTCTAAAAACATCCAACACCTGTCAGCATAGAAACTGTGAGGCTGAAACTGTCTTCAGATTCAAATGTTCTGTTCCACCTGTTACACTCGATGCATCAGCCCCCTAAATGCTAGTTTCTTATACGAATGGTCAGCCGGAACAGAAATAATTAAAACTAGATGCATTTCTGCAAGTGTGATTGCATGGTTGCTATAAAACTAGTTCTATGGGCTAAAAAAGTTTGTCATTGATGGTTCAGGATGGCCGTGTTCACATCTTTATTGTTTTTAATTAAACCACAACAAACGGTGACTTTCGTCTTTTTGTATAACTGACCTGAGCTTTAGTGTCTTGAAGTTTGTTTATGAAGTCTGTGTGTTTGCTCCACGTTGGTTTCTCCGTGTTTGCGTTTCTCTGCTTGTTGTCCCTTTCCGGTCACCTTAGCCTTGACTTCGCAGACTCTCTCTCTGACACTCTCTCTCTCTCTGACTCGATGTTCAGCTCACTTCCCCCTCATTTTGCAGAGGTGACTCGACCGCAGAAATGGATCAGTACTCTGCCCCTGATCAAATGATCAAAATCTGAATTCAGTGCACTTCATATCAAGGAAAGTTTTGTTGTTGGAACCATCCAAATATTTCAAAAACCGTAAGATAGAAGAGACGCCAAATTCCAGCTAAAAAAAATAGAGATGATAATAATAATAAAAATAACAACTTAAGAAGAACGGTGAGCTGATTGCTTCTGCAATCACATGAATAATAAGTTGGCATTTAAGTATCTGAGGGACCAGAATGTAACAACTGGACCACTTAAGGTGGAACGAAATACACATAAGAAGCTGGCACAGCTGAACCATTTAAGGTGGAGCTGACAAGTAGGAAACCATGCTGGAACTGAATGTTCTTATCTTTGATTTGGATCTTCTGGTGTAAATTAAGAGGGTGGAGAGGAGTGAGCAGCAGTAAAACAGTCCGGGAACTGAACCAGCACCACAGAAGCACATTAAACCTAAAAGCTAAATTTTTTTGGGTTGTTTTTTTTGGGGTTTTTTTGGGGTTTTTTTGCGATTTAATGTTATTTTATGGCTTCTTAATGTTCCAGAACTACATTCTTCGCCAAGTTTTTACCAAAAGGCCAAAAGAAGCGTCAGGATGGGACTGTTACCTTGGGGAGGACGGCTGCAGAAAGAGATGAACGAGGCAAGTGTCTAGGCCCTTTTAGTCCGAGACCTCACGTGAGGGTCAGGAATACCATTTATTTAACTGTCCTTCACGAACTGTGTCTTCGTCCAGCAGACGGAAACTCGTATTACCAAAACCCCTACGCCGTGGCCACCCTGCCTGCCCGCAAACGCCGCAACCCCAGCATCCGGATCAGCCGGGGCACACGTGTGCAGGAGCAGTGGGACACCTTCCTGGACCGGCAGATAACAGACTCCAGCGAGCTGCGCCAACTGGACGAGTACTTAGGAAACCAGGTGGGTCTGAGGGGCAGAATGTGCAGAGTTTCTTTTATTGTGGCCACCCATCATCCCATCAAAGCTGCTTACATTTCTCAAAGGTTGTCCACTTTCAAATGTGGGACTGTGCTGTACTGTATTGCTGTAGCTGATGGAAATACGTGTAAACGTTTATACACATACAGAGCAAATAGGAGCACTCTCTCTAAATGGAGGTATTGTGATAAAAACTGAGATCCAAGTTTCTCGTTATGCTGAATGCTCTACCTACGTAGCCACAGTTGCTCTTAACAACAATAATCATGGCCAATTACAACAACTGATAATTAACACAAATGAAGTGGCTAATAAATGGAAACACAGCGTGGGTGTTTCTAATAAAGTGGTGAGTGAGTAGAAGCCCAAGGTGGGTGTTTCTAATAAAGTGGTTCTGTTCTGTGTGTTTAAACACAGATAAATGATCTCGAGTCGCAGACGAAGGTTCTCTCAGAGACAGAAGTGATTTTTCTCTCATCCACCGTTCAGTTCAGAGAGACCATTAAAAGCATGTACTCCCGCACTGTGAGTATTACAAATCATCACATGTCTTCCTCCTCAAATTACACGAAATAGCACTAGTACTAACTTTCAAATTCCTTCATAATTCAGTGTGTGTAAACGGAGTAGCTTTGAAATGGGTGTGGTGTGAAATGGTACATTGTAGAGTCTTAGATTTCTATACAGTGTTGGTGAATGTAACCAGACGTCTCCAGCACAAATACAGTCGTCTTATTCACTATCAACCCCCCAGTGAAGCTCAGTGTGTCTCTGAGTGTTTATATGGATGTTGATGGTGGTACAAAAGTAAACCCAAACTAACCCCTCTGCTTACGTCTTAAACACTTCATAATGGGGGATTTAGATTTTTCGTGCTATATTTTAAGTTCACTTTGTGATGAATAGAACCCACAGATCAGCTATAAAGACCTGCTGAAGGGTTATAAGAGCAAAGTGGCCACCCTGGCCGCCCAGAAGAAGAGAGCTGAGGTGCCCATGGTGGTGAATCTGTTCCAGTCTGTTTTGGACAACTTCATCAGGGCTGAGACCAAAAAAGCCTCTCTAGAGGTGGAGCCTGTGAAGGTACGTTCATGAAAAAGAATAAGAACTATGATAAATGCTCTTTTCAGCCTGAAAGACTGCTTCTTTCACTGCAGGGGTAACTGCAACTGTAAATGTGATTGCATAATGTAGTGTTAAATTCATAAATGAATGTCGAATTCATTGAATTTCTGGATTTGGTTTATACAATTGCATCATCTTTTCATGTGTGTTTTTCTCTCTTTCTACCTCCACAGCCCGCAAAGATAAAGAAGAGGACTAATGATAAATGTGTAAGTTTGTATTAAGGCTATACAGTATGGACATAGTATCAGTATTCTGATCATTCTGCGACATGTTGCTATTGCAGCGCCTTTCAATACATTAAAGGGATTTTATATGTACCTTTCTGTAAAAGTATAAAAAGTTTCACAATACAGCCCTTAAATGGGAATGTAGTTGCAAAAACAACCCATTTTCATTTCTTTGTGATGTCACAAAACCGTCACATTTTTATACATTTCCCTAGAGTCTGCAGCAGTTTAGCTCCACCCATTCATGCGGAAGCTCTAAGGAGTGTTCCAGCCCCTTTCTGCCTTCTGTATGATCTGCAACACTTGGCCAGCCTATCAGAAAAAGGGCTCATTTACATAAATCAGTCTTAAAGATGCCATAAAAGAAAGATTCAGTTTATCTGAAACTTGAAAGAAAATTTAAAAGATAAACAGTGTCTAAAATGTTCATGTAAGATTGAATTATGAATTATATGTTTGGTGCGCACACCCACACAAATATGATGGGGGGAAAAATGAAACAGGAGGAAAATACAGGCCCTTTAAAAACACATCAACCAGTCAACGTCTTTAATGGTTAAAGCTTAAAATAATTAGACTTTTGTTGGATTACATGTAGACCTCAATTCATCAGAACACCTAGTAACTCAGCTGGAGCTGTGATTGGTCACCCTGTTAGAAACATTGGATTGGTTAGAGGCTTGTTTGCATATTGCAGCCGTTTGCCATATCAGTACTGCAGAGACAACCAATGATATCAGGCAGCCGTGGATTGTATGGGTTTTAACTAGTGCTGTCAAGCGATTAAAATTTTTAATCTAATTAATTACATGGTGTGGGGATTAATTAATCTAATTAATCGCATTTAATCGCACATACATACAGACTTACAGCAGTTTTTTTTACCATTTATTATT
>JBBPCX010010793.1:0-17761 GCA_037974365.1 Hydrocynus forskahlii
TGACTTTCACTTGTATTGGAGTAACATTTGACTAGTGGTATCTGTACTTTCACTTAAGTAATGAAGTTAGGTACTTTCCACCTCTATTTATTTAGCCACACCTGGCATCCTGTGTGTTGCTCTGTTTCCGAGTGCAGTGGGATTTTCACTGCAGACTTTCAGTGAGTCTTATTCATTACAGTCACGTCTGAGGGGAAATGATCTTTTCCTGAACCTGCACTTTTTCCAGATTTGTGCCAAAACTGTGCCTTCACTTTTAATTTA
Source organism: Hydrocynus forskahlii (assembly GCA_037974365.1). NCBI lineage: Eukaryota > Metazoa > Chordata > Actinopteri > Characiformes > Alestidae > Hydrocynus > Hydrocynus forskahlii. The sequence continues at coordinate 265 of JBBPCX010010793.1, forward strand.
ATTTCCCCCTCCTTTTAATGCATTACTGTTAAACACTATCAAAGCACATGATGATCTCACAACACCACTGTGACTGTGTGCCCAAATGTGGCCGCTCAGTGTTGAGAATTATTGGTATTATTACTTTTTTCTTCTCTGGAGCACGGTGACACAATCCAAACTCGGAAGACATTTTAGGACGTGCAAAGTCATGACATTTAGGTCAAAGATCATGAAAAAAAAAACGTGATATTTTTTATTATACACTATGGACAAAAGTGCTGGCACCATTACACCTTTAACGACACTGCATTCAAATACATAGCCTTTAATGTGGTCCACCCTTTGCAGCTATAAGAGCTTTCACTCTTCTTGGTAGGCTTTCCACAAGATTTTGGAGTTTCTGTGGGAATTTGTGCCCATTTATTCTGTAGAGCGTTTATGAGGTCAGTCACTGATGTTGGACGAGACCTGGCTCACAATCTCCATTACAGTTCATTCCAAAGGTGTTGGATGTGGTTGAGGTCAGGGCTCTTTGTGGGTCAGTCAAGTTCTTCCACACTGAACTCATCCAGCCATGTCTTTATGGAACTGCTTTGTGCTCTGGGACACAGTCATGCTGGAATAGAAAAATCTTCCCCAAACTGTGTCCACAAAGTAGGAAGCATGGCGTTGTCCAAAATGTCTTGGTCTGCTGAAGCATTAAGACTGTCCTTTACTGGAAGTAAGGGGCCACCAATACTTTTGTCCACACAGTGTACATGATAAAAAGAGGTATCATCTTTTTTCCAGGAAAACTGGTTTAAATCAGTCTGGTGTGTTCTGTTGTCTTTTATAGTAAAGGGAAACCTAATATTTAGGAACAATATTTGTATCTATCTATTATATCTATATTTAGACAATGTACATCCACTGCATAGACCCAAATCGCATTTACACGTGTCTTTTGACTGTGAACTTGTAAATGTTAATTAAAAAGTTCATAAGAATGAACCAATATGTGTTTAGAAAACAAAATTGATGAGAAGAAAAATTATTCACCACCATATTTGCAGCTCCAAGACATGTAATATAAGACGTAATGTGATTTTTGCAGCCTTGTGGTTTAATTTTGGCCCATTCCTCTCAGCTAAGGTTTCAATTTTCAGTTCCCTGAGGTTATAAGGGTTTTTTTAAGGAACAAACAATTTCAGAATCCATACATTTTTAGTCAAGTCAGGAGATTGGCTTGGACACACAGGCCATTTTGTCTGAAAGTTTGTCTTGCTGAAATGTTAATCTTCTCTCCTTTCTTGGCTGATGTGATTAAATTCTCTAATATCTCCCAGTACATCACTCCATTTTTGTGTCCTTCAATTATGTGTGATACCCAAGTGCTGTTTACAGAGAAGTAATTCCATATCATGATGTTCCTACTTTTGCTCTTAACTGTAGGGGTGGAGCAACTCTTCTTTGATGAGCTGAATCACTGGCAGTTAGTTTTTGTTTTGTCTGATAGAGTGCATTGTCTAGAATGATCTTGTTTTGACACACACTGCTCCTAAGCAAGTTTCGTTTAGGTTGTAGAAGCAGAGAAGATTGCGGTGGATTGCTTACTCTTTTCTGTGCAGCTCTGATTTCAAGTGCCTGCTGGCTTTTCTCTTACCTTTCTTATCAGAATTCTGACAAAAGTCTTGGGTGTGATTCCGTGCACTTCCCACTTGTACAGTTATCAAGCCAACTGTAGGCTAGGGCTTTTTCCAGTCAGTGTTGTTTAAGGTTTTGCTTGAGAAGTGGCTGAAGCTGCTTTACTTTCATCATGATTCTACGAGTTGTGAGAAATAATTGCAACCAGTTACAACAGATGCCACATGAAATGAGAACATATTTTAAAGGAGAACATATTTTGCAACATTAATATGTAGAATGTGAATTATTTTGGTATATATATGTATATTTTATACATCTTTTTTTATTATAGTGTCCAGTTATCTCTATCAATCTTGCTTTTTAATTAGACTGTAAGAAAACTCATTTTTTTCCTCACTGTACATGTTTCAGGTCATTCCTGTAAGGAATGCTTGTTTTAGTTCTTTCTCTGTTTGTGTATCAATCAGCAAGAGCCTCTTTGTTGTCTTTTGCTCTTGTCAGCAGGGGCAAATACTTTTTAACCTGGAGGCCTTGTGTTTACAGACATGGCTTACTAATGGCTGTTGAGAGAGTAAATGAATGAGTGAAAGAGTAATGAGGGAGGTTCCGGATTGTTGTGGGGGTATTTTCAATTCAGTGGTAGCATCCTAATGTGTTGTCTGTGTACATGAGCTTCCAGTACTTAGCCTTATAGCTCCAGTGCAAAACTGGAAAATTGACTACATCTGAGGGAAATACGTTTGAAGATTGTCTTTTTTTTTTCTTTAATTCATCATCCACACTATAACAGTTTATGCAAATGACCTGGATTCTAATACACAAAAAGCAAATGTGAATTATAGTCACCTGTAATAGTTCATTAGTGTTAATTCAATTCACAAGATTCAATTCATTAGAGGGTGGGGGGTGGGGCTTTTGTGGAGGAGAACAGTCTAGACAGCTCTGTGAGAGTCAACTGTTCTAACGACCTTACAAACGTCGCTAGACTAACAATAGTGAATGTACCACCAAAACAGACAGGTATGGGCACCACTAGACATTCTGGGCCCTCTGAAAGGATATAATATTGGGCATGTAATATTATAGAATATATTTTCACGTTGTGTTTTCTGAGGGCCCCCTGTCTGTGTTGGGTCCTTGGAATTGTCCTAAACCCCCACCCGCTCACACCACTACCCCGGCCCTCACTGCACTCATGCAGAGAGGGGGCAAAATGTGGCTAGTGAAATATTCCAGTCAGTGAGGCACATAAAAGACCCAGCTTTCATTACACGATGAGTCAAAGGACTTTTAAAGAGTTTCATAATAGCGGAGTGCCCTGGGCCCAGTCATGTGATCTAGAGAGGTAGGCAGCAGGCCAGAGTAAGAAGAATGAGTATGAGGTGCAGCCACAGAATAAATTTATACTGTGGAACACACAGTCTGGAACAACCCAGAACATGACCAACCACATATCCTCCCAAAACTAGAAAAAATCCCTTTCCATGACAAGCAGCGTCAGCTCCAATTTTCTACTAATCTGATTTTGAAACTGTGTTCATTACTAACACAGTTTGGTGATTTTCCTGGTCAGCCCACTTCATTCAGCTTTCTGTTAACTCCCAGGTGCAGTAAGCATGTTTGAGCAGGAAAATGACCAAACTGTGCTGGACCTCAGCCCTTCCAGATCACAGCTGGACCCTCCTTTTTTCCCCAGTGCAGCTCGTGAAGTTCCCTGCATTGCATTTTGTTTTTGATGTACCAACACATCTGAATAAACTGCTCATTATTAGCCCCATTAGGTTAAAATAGGGAGGAGAGGTAGTGAATAGACACAAACTCCCACCACTACGGTCAACTACAGGCCCAGCTTTTAACCACGGGTGGCCTGGTGGTTAGGGAGTTGCCCCTGCGGTCAGAGGGTTGTGGGTTCAAATCCCAGGACTGCTGGTGGCACCACTGAGGTACCCTCGAGGAAGGTCACACACACACTGTTCCCCGGGTGCTTCACTTGGTGAATGGGTTAAATGCAGAGAAATAATTTCACATTGTACACATTGTGTGCTGTGCTGTGTTCACACATGATTATGAGGGTGCACTTTACTTTACTTTTTAAATAGAAGCCTCCCCAATTTTGATCTAGGACACCACTAGGAAAGCAAAGACTAAAATAACGTGGTTTATTGTCTTCCACCATCAACAGGGCTCTCAGCTCTTCTCACTTCCACAATAACAGACCTACTCTGTTTGGATTGTTGTTGCAGAGCTGGAACTATTTAGCTTATTTCTGTAAATCACTCTTACAAAACCAAGCGCTGGCAGAGCCAACGTCACAGCGTGAAGATGCATCACAGGAAATACGTTATCACTCATGGTCAGGCTTAAAATCTCAACTGATTAACTTTTCTAAAAATAACAGGTGATTTATTTGCTTCCCAGCTCCCTGCAAGCCCAGACAGTCCAGTGAGTCACTACACCTTGGTGCGTAAAAACGAAACTTTCCCAAACAACTAGGAGTCAGATCACTGAACCGATGCTTATGAACAGTCTGATTCATTTGTGGACCCTAAACCGAGTGAGTGTGATGCTGCTTGGACCTGAGGAGTAAGACCAGCCTAATTAAACACAAAATCTAGAAGAGAAAGACGAAGACAGCTGTAGAGCGGAGTCAGGTTTTAGGCCTGTAGTGTTTTTTTTCCATGTTTACTTTTTATAATTATATATTAATTATGTAATATATTATTCATCATATATACAGAATAGTGTAATATAGTAAATTTTATAATAGGTAACATTAGATTAGAATGTAAAAATGAACATTATTGGAAGACCTCTGTAGTGCCTTAGGAACAAAAAGATTCATTTCAAACCCCGTAGCCTGACTCCTCTCACTGGATGAAAAGAATCAGATCGAAAAGAGTCGAGTGGTTCAGGAATCGAACGGCTGTGGTATAAAAGGACACAGCGTCTCGGTTTGGGCAGATCAGCTGGGGGCAACGAGAGGAGAAGTTCAGATCTGCCATCGTTTGCTCGTATTTTTGAGGGATCTTTTAGGGTTTTTTGCTCTCAGCAGTGAGCATGAAGGAGAGGAGGAACACGCAGCCTTTGGTGGTGAGATGTAAGCTGGTTCTGGTTGGGGATGTACAGTGTGGGAAGACGGCCATGCTGCAGGTTTTGGCTAAGGACTGCTATCCAGAGGTTAGTGCTGCATGGTGAATTGTGCAAGTCCCAAACCTGTTGTTTTAGTGCACGTGTGACAACCTTGTCTGTTTAAAGGCTCGAGCTGCCGACTGGCACAAGCTTGTCTCGTTCAAAAAAGTCCCCATGCCCAGCCTATAACCATGAGGATTTAAGAAAAATATTTATTTCGTGCACGCATACAGTTGCTTAGTGATAAAGGGCGTCTTTTGCATCAAACGTTGCAATGCATTAGCCTGTATGTGCATATATTCGATTAGGAGGATACATTGAAAATGCGTGCTCAGTGTCCATTGCCTGTTACCTGTATCTGTGGCCAGCATCAGCAGTGTGTGCTGGACTGCTGGGTTTGTGTTGCACTGATAGGGGTGTGATTTATTTCGCAGACGTATGTGCCCACCGTGTTCGAGAATTACACAGCATGTCTGGAGCTCGACGACCAACGTGTGGAATTGAGTTTGTGGGACACATCAGGTAAGACCTCATCTGCCAACCTGCATGCCTCAATAATGCCCAAATGTTGTTGCTGTTCTGTTAATATGGTGTCATTCCAATGGAGGTGAATGTATTATCTTGTATTGATCTGATGCTGCAGTGCATATTGAGGATGATCACTGTTCAACTTGTCACAGTCTATAATTGAACATTCATTGCACAATATCAAGTCATATACGGCATGATCTGATGGGCTTCGTCATTTAGGCATCATGTTGCAGTGCATCAGTGAATACATGCCTCAGGTCTGAATTATGGTCTTTAGTGAGTGCCTCATCTGCAAGCCTGTTATCAGCTCACTGACCTTTCAAGTGAGCTAGTAAGCCGTGGAGAGAATGCCGATTTGTGGCCTCATCTAGGTCTGTGGATGGTGCCTTTTCATACACCCACAATTGGTCCAGTATTTCAGGTGCATTTGTGCTTTTCTGAACATTTTCTAAAATCTGTTTGGTTTGTGTTTCACATAAACTCTGAGTGTCAGCTGGTCTTCCTACAGCATACATCCTTAACAGAAGGGGTTCTTCAAAAGTTCTGTAATAAAAGCAATAGTTATATATGGAAGCATGACAACTAATGCAGATGGTTTTTCGCATTGTTAAATTATTCTTTTTATTATTCCTTGATGAATGAACTGCTGTATGCAGTTCATAAGGCAAAGCACTAAAATGACAAAAATGACAATTTTGGTTCCATCAGCCATTTTTCAGAAGCATTAACCCTTTGGCCCTCCTGTGGGCCATTTGTGTCCACTTCGCTCACTTTTTTTGACCATTTTAGCTGTGTTAATACATATGGAATGAAATTTCCCAAGGGTCTGGACTTTTTTCAGATCTTTTCATTTTGAACTTCAACTCATTAAATATATCTATAATATACTCCATACATCCAACTGTAAGACTCGACTCCCTCATGGCGACTTTTGGCCAATTGAAACCCATGAAAACTACATTTTTAAATTCCTTGTTATTTACACTGTTAAGTCATACAATTAAGTTAAAATGCTTTCATTCTAAACTCAACACTTGAGAAATGAATGACACAATTTTGACACAGGTATGACCTTAAGGATGTCAGAAAATGGTTTTGTGTTTGTGCATGAAAATAAAATTCAGTGTTGCTGTTAATCAGTTACATATTTCAGATTTGTTCCATTTTTGACCCCAGTAGCACTGAGAATAGAGAAAATGGCCATTTTTGAGGGTGTTTAACAAGTGCATTGTGCAAACAAACTGGTATTTGAAGGATTTAAAAGATATTTGATATATTTTATGACAAGAACTGATGTTAGTTACAAACTTTATGTAGTACAAATAGCAAAAAAGTACATAATATATACAAATTATATATAAATATATGGCCATTGTATAAAATATTATATAAAATTGCTCGCTTGGCCAAAAATGGATAAATGACATCATCTGGAAGAAAAACACTAAAAACTAGATAGCTTAAGTGTTGAGTTTAGAATAAAAGCATTTTAACCTAACTTGTATGGTTTAACAGTGTAAATAACAAGGAATAAAAAATGGGTTTCAATTGGCCAAAAGTGGCCACGAGGAAGCTGAATTTATAGTAGAAACGAGGAGGGCCAGAGGGTTAATAAGTTGCAGTATATTGATTAATTTTCAACATTTGAACTGTTCATTAAAATGTTGAAAAAAAAAAAAGAAAGAGTAACTGCATTTTCCAAATTATAGATACTTTAATGAGGACGTAGCTCCACCCATGCAAGACATCACGTTGGTCAGATAACACTGGGAAGCTAATTTGCTGTAGAATCTGACCCAAATATCTGCATTAGTCTATGTCCTTTTGACTTACAAACACTAGCACACACATGGTGGCTGTTTTCTGGGTAATGCAGTTTTGAGGCCTGTGTTGTTTTTCCTCAAAATCAGCTTTTTTTTCCCCAAATACATTGTTCATAACTAGATTTATTCTAGATTATGTAATGCAAAGTGATCCTAATTTATATGATCCTAATTATAATCACTGTGCAGGGTGTTTCCTCAAACAATAAAATGAAAATTCAATAATATGTTAATAAAATCTGGTGTCTGGTTTTACAGAATATGCAAATGCATGCAGCTTTAAGTAGGCTCATTCCAATTCCAACATTTCCAGTACACGAAAACTATTTGTAAGCATTTCAGTAAGCAACTGGCATAGATTGTTGTAGATGTATTGTTTTAAAAAATACTGTGGCGTCCTGCATACCTACAAAGAACATTTTTGAAAACAATCTTTATAGAACCAAAAAGAATTTTCATAATGCTACATGCAGAAACTTTTTAGTGAGGTATAAAACCCTTTTTGCTAAGATTAATGTTTCAAAAGATATTTGGAAACGAGCCCAAATAGGATTACAAGCTGGTTTACTTTACAACAAAGAAATGGAAAATGTAATCAGCAACTTCAAGATTTCAAGCACAATATATGACTTTCAGTGTGCTTTCAGTGAATGAATGAAAATTGGACATTGAGTCCGAGACAATTAGATATACTTATCTGCTAAAACTTTGATTTAGTTTGTTTAAAGTTACTGAAAAGAGCAAAGATTTATCTTGACAGTTAATTGTTTTCTTATTAGTTTCATGCATGTTCCTCTGACTTACAAATGCTGAATTGTACTGTAATGTAATGAATCCAGATTCAAAGCAGCGTTCATACTGTATTCAAATGAGGTCCACCCCACTCGTCTTCATTTCATTAGGCGAACTGTACAAGCCGTTTGGCACAGCAAGCTGGAATTGTAACACTAAGACTCATTATCTATGCTAATGTTAGACTCCTGCTGCTGGAGAGTAGCAGGCGTATGCAACAGATGCTCTCTGTGCAGCTAAAGCTTTTTTTTCCCCAGCAAACTTATGTATAAGCTCAGGCAATGGGTATTTTAACAGCAGGGGGGGATCTTAAACTAACCATTTATCTGTATATTTTAACAGCAGACCCAGCACAATATATTGTTTATATATCATTAATCGCGACATGAGCCCTTACAATACTGATGTAGCCAAAGGCTGCGACATGCAAATGAGTGTCCCTGGGGTTTTGATGCAGGAAGATATTCATGTATTCCAACAAAAGTATAATTCTGGTCAAAATAATTCAGGCCATGTCACATTATTGATTCATCTGTGTGTTTTTGAATGTATTGCTATGCATATATGCATATCACGGTGGCGGCAATTCTAATATTTCATCCATAAACCTAACACACAGTATGTAAAGCAGTTGGAGATGAAAATAATGCTGCTAGTGAATTTATTTATTTTATTTTTTTTTCAGAACATAATCAAAATGCGACGAGGAAACTGTAGATGGTTGCTGTGTACCTGTGTGTTTTGTGTTTTTGTTTTGCAATCATCTGTTGTATGCGGTCAGGAATTGAGGGAGCACATGGGCATCGAGTCAGTCTGGATGTCCCGAGGGCATCCTGTTGTAGCCTGCTGACCTGATTGCAGTGAACTGTGTTAGTGCGTGTTAGTCTGTGGCGTTTGCATCTGCATGCCTAGTGCTGGCACATGACACGTCTGGGGTTTACGTGCAGAATGTACGCCAGCTAGGGCTGGGCGATATTACAGTCACTCTAGTTAGACATGTAGTTTGGTTAGTTGGAGCAGACAGCAAAGAAATCTTTTTTTCCATATGAGGTGCAAGACTGGACTTTCTGTGTTATCATTTAAAGGGGCAAAAATGCTAAAAGGCGGATAAAAGTGTAAAATAAATGTCATAATGGGCTGACATCCTGTCGGCTACTCGTTACTGTCGTTTATGCTCCTTGTTGTTGTTTACAAGCTCGCTATAGTGGCAGTTTGTCTTTTAATGATGCATGCAGTTGTTAAAATGAGATGAAATATTCCTGATTGGCTGTCGGTATACTTTTGGGGACCACCCAAGTGTATGTGGGAAACACTACTTCTGGAACATTTAACACTTATGAGCCATAAAAAATACAAAAATAGACCAATTGTAGAGAGTCTGTATACAACATCTAATGTGTAGTAATGACATAAACTGCACAGTAACAAGTATGAGAATATTTAACAATATTTAATGTATTTAGTTTGAATTGGCTTGATTTTGTCATCCTGTTTCTTCATATATAGTTTGTTTGAACGTATCCATGTACATCGCGCTGGATAAGACCAACTGTCAAATGCTGGAAATGGAAATGTATTTAAATAGTCCATTCCATTATGCTGGCATAAAAATATCCTAAACACTATATTGTATTTTGAAAATTCCTAAAAGAAATGTGATATTATACTTTTGCAACATTGCCCCTTTCACATACCTACAATATTGTCAGAAAATTGTATAGTCACATCATTGTGACCACGTTGTCATGTCCTCAAAACGACCAAGCCTAAAGCGAGACAAAGCTTTCCTTTGATTAACCCTGGGTATCGTCTGGATGGTGCAGTGCGTTGGATACATCCATGGTTTTAGAGAAGTCTTCTGTATGGGTGTGTGTGTACGTCTGTGCGTGTGTCTCCTACTAATTCAGCCCATGAGCCAATATCAGAAAGGCTGAATGAAATGCGGCCTGCTGGGACACCTCCCGCCTTTAATCTCAGCACTCGCTTTTTGATCTGATTGGTGTGTTGGGAGACGCGCCAGTGGAGGGGCAGAGTGTGCTTTAAGGGATGAGCGCGAAATTTGGGAGGGGATAAGAGAGCAGAGCCGGGATCCAGACAGCTTTCAGCCGTGCGCCAGGCCTGCGAGCCCAGATTTAGAACAGCCTTTCTCACTGGCTTTTTACTTCAGCGTTCTCAAATTTGTTGTTCACCCAAATCATTTAATGCCAGACTCCTCTCAGACCTCCATTCCACCATCCGCTCTGGGCAGGAGGGTCTTCAAACTGAGCTTCTTTTGTTCACTGCTTTCTGTCAGTAGTACGAGTGACCTATATGGCCTGTAAGTATAACTGATGATTGAAGACATTTCCATAATACATGCTGTATGTATTTTTTAAAGATTTTGAATGAGTAAAATGCATTAGCGAACACTAGCACATGAAAAACTACTGTTTCTTTTCACCTTTTTAAAAGAATATAGTATTATTTGAAGGTGCAAAAATATAAGACGGAAGATGAGGAAAAAATCTAAATAAATACCAAAGGGCTGATGACCTTCATTCCAAAAATGGAAATTATTATTTAACTATAAAAAAGAGATTGAAAAATCAAAGCAAGTGGTAAAACAAATCAGTTCAAATAAGATGTCACAAGGACTAATGTCCAATCAGTTAGTGTGTTTTTTTTTTTTTGTTTTTTTTTATAATTATTATTAAAGGGCAAATATATAAGAAGGAAGAGAAGGGAAAAATCAAAGCAAGTGGTAAAACTAATCATTTAAAATAAGATGATGTCATCATGGGATGCTTGTTGAGGTGAGCAGATGTTTAGTGTTCTGGATATCAATAATATACACAATGTTCTCAGAACAGTGTGTAATTTACCACAATAATGTTAACACCCTGTGATATTGTCCACCATTGGTTTGTAAAGAGACTGATGGACTGGAGATACATATTTTGTTGTCTGTTTTGAAATCTTGGCTTGTTGTATGTGAGTCACAGAAAGTGCAGTAGTTATGTGTATATATATAACTGACCATAAAGGCTGAACAGAAACCCCTGTTCTGCAGGTCAGGAGAGGCTGGACAAGCCTTCAGTTACTCGTACGAGGAATTTGTTTAAAGAATATTGATTAAAATCAATGTTACTGTGCACTGGGGAAGTCCTGAAAGATTTATATGGATCAACAAATGAGGCTGGCTTGCGTAAGAAATGGACACTTTGTTGCCTTGGAACCAATTTGGGCTTCTTGGAATCACCAGGAGAAAAAGTTCGCAACATCACAGGGACTTGGGGAACGGCAGTAGCAGGAAATGAGTCCAGACTGAATAGTGAGTGTGTGCAGTGCAGTGAGGTTTGGGGCCTGGACTCATGATGGACAAAATGGCCCACAGAGGAGTTTAAATCTAGTTTAATTTTTCGCCAATAGAGATATTTCAGGTATTATACTGATCTTATTTTTGTAAATGCAGCATTATGGATAGTTTTACTGCAGCAGTGTTGGTGATTCCATTTGAAAAAGACGACAGTTTGAAAATGGTTTTATTTGAATAGAATACCATCCACAGGACCTATTACAGATGCTTCCACAAATCTTGCTTTTTTTGTTTTTTGTTTTACAGTTTGACATTTTGCCATAGTTTTGTTCAGTACTGAAAACTGATACTGCATTGTATCAGTGTCATGGATGTAGGAACAGTAATCGTGTCTCCTTCTCCATAATTTTCCTAAATGTTTTGGTTACTGAAGTGTTTTCCAAAAAGAATGAACTGCAATATATTCTTCATGCCTCTTTGCTCTAGAGAGGACAAAGCCATGCCGACGCTCACGGTGGCTTTGACGGAACTGAATGTTGTGTGGGTTATGGAGTTGCCCTGTGCCATAATTATTTTTGCCCTGTTGCACTGCCCACTTTGTGTGTGCCGCCCTCTTAAGAGGGCCGGACGTGGGCTCCTTATTAGGCGTCCTCACATTGATTGGACTGGCCTCATCATCAGGCTTCCAAACGGCCCTCTTTGAGGCTCAGCTAGGATTTACGGCTGAAAATCAATTCTCTCACTAAATCAGGGCGGCCAACTGGATGTGCCGCAGGCTGCAGGCGGACGGCCCACTGTAGAGGTCCAAATATGGAGCGTGTATATCACTTGCAGCGAGGTATTAGTGCTAGACTCCCTGTTATTATGTTAATGGAAATGCATTTCTGTAAACGTGAGCCCCGGCTGTGGTATGTGAGGATTATGAATGATGACTGAGCGGAGGTGTATAGCAGTCCATTAGCACATTAGTGTATGGAGTAGATTAATGAGCGCTTTTCTAATGGAGGAGTTGGTGGTGAGAGCGGAGGGAACGCACAAGCAGCTCACAGATGACCCCTGTAAAGGAGAATCCCAAAAGGTCACGACTAGCCCCTTCATGGCAAGTGGGGGCATTCTTTGTTCGATTCCCTGTGGGGACCAGGGTAGAATCTTGGCCATGTTGTATCTCGGTGAAGGTGGGGGCTGTGTTGGTGGGGGGCTTGTGGGGAATGTGTCAGGACTTATTCCCATCACTCTGTAGTGGCCAGGGGGCGGGGGATGGGATTGTGTTCCCCATTTTGCTTTCTTCACCCTGATACTCAGCTCCTTTGTAAGCGCTGACCTCTCCCAGCCCTCTCCGCCTGCATTCAGATGAGCCCTGAGCTCTGAAGTTCTGATTAATTCCCAGAGATTCCAGCACTGGACGGTGTCTTGACTCTTTGGCATCTTTTCATCCATGCTTAACCTCTTAAACTCTTAGAAACCTGTAAAAGGGGCCCACTGTTATTCGCTTTTGTAAATGCAAAACTTACATATTTATTTTTGTGGTAGATAGCAAAAAAATACCAGTCAATTAATAATTAGACATGGGCACAATAATCATTGTTAATAGCTATTAGGAATTTTGTAATTATTATTACTTTCCTTGGCTAGAAAAATAAAGACCTTGATAAAGATCTGCTTCAGTGCAAGGTTCTGCAGTCACTATGTAAGATAAAGGTTCTGCAGTCACTATGTAAGATAAAGGTTCTGCAGTCACTATGTAAGATAAAGGTTCTGCAGTCACTATGTAAGATGTCAAAAGCTCTGATAAGCATTTCTAGTGACATGCACAACTCAAGCATCTTCAATAGTGCAACTGCATTAAAATCTGGCCCATATCTTAACAACCACACTGAAAAAGTAGTGCATTGATTCACTCGATTCAAATATGTTTGCCATTTCCACTTGAATAAGAGACTGCATCTTCACAATTATTGCCGAACAGAAAGAGGTGTATTAATTCAGTGCATAATATTTTATTATGTCTAATGTTGTAATTAACCCAAGAAAATTCAGTGCATCCCTCTTTATTCACTGTATTTGCTGAACCAACCAGTAACTAACATATTGATGGAGAGGTAATGGCCTTCACAATCTTTAGGTCTTTACCAAAGCTGACCTCATTAGCCCAAGGAATGGCAGTAAATGAAAGGGTTAAGCAGATGGAGTTTACTCTGATAAGGCACAGTGTTTATCTATGCAGAACACAAAGGCAGTCCACACCACCTCCATCTGTTCCTCATAAGGCTCTTCCTAGGCCCCAGGAGAAGCCTTGTGTATTAATCACATGTGCACATTAGTGTGCTGTACACTGGCCCACTTTTCACCTTTACACATCTCTCAGTCACAGCATTGCCACAGAAACCAGATTTAGCCAGGTTGGAGGAATTTGGTCCTATGTGCCCCCCTGCCCCCTTCACTGTGTTTCTTTCATGCTTCACAAATCCTCCATCTGCTAGTGCGAGGGACACTGAAAGAGCAGCATCTTGTTTTGCTGAGAAACATGTGGTGGTGGGTTTGGAATGAAGCCTTGGGGCCAGAGGGCTTTTTATCGCTAACTGATAGTGTCTTTAATGGCCTATTATCCTATATCTAACGAGTAGTTGTCTAGCTTTACTAAGGCTCCAGAAGAACACAGTATGTAAAAGTGTCAACTTGCCATGGCATATTTCTTCACCTAGTGCTGTCTTACCTTTATTTAACACTATTAACTACTTTGGTGACTGTTTTCTAGCTAAAGCGTCAGTCTCTAGGAAATTGGGCCATGATGACAATGAATATTTGTTAATTTTAGAAAAAGTACTCGTAATAACAATTAAAAATCAATTCATATTTGACCTCGAGTCACAGGCATAACAAGCATTTGTTAATACTTGCCGACCACTGTGTAAGATAATGCTGCCCTGTGATCCTGGCCTGTGGGAGGTGGAGGATTAATGCTCAGAGAGCATTTACAGCCTCAGCCGAATGTTATGCTCCCTCCCCACTTTGCTTTCATATGCCTGCAGCTCTTGATGAGCCTGTAGTGCTTTATCTGTGGCTTTGGAGGGTTTGGATAATTGCACACGCCTTGCAGGCAGGTCAGCCGTGTCCTCTGTCCTCCGTCTCTCTCTTTGACTCCTAGGATGTTGCAATTTGTTAGCTTTAATTGAAAATGTCTCTGTGGTTACCCTGATGTGCATGTCCATCGATTGCTGCATTTAGTTCAGGGACAATTGAATGCAAGCTCACACCCAGGCCTGCATGTCCATGACTTCAACAAAGAGATGGAGAGAAGCGGCCAGTGGTCTTTCAGAGGCCTGTCATCGCCGTAGCCCATCTGAGTATCTGAGCCTGTTGATTTGACCGACATAGAAATATGCATCACTCAAAAAGCTATCTCAGCTTCACACTGCGCTTTCGTATCCATTCTGTAGTCATTTAAATGTAACGCAATTTGGAAATGTTATGTACCAAAGAGTCTATTATGATTTTGGTCCAAAACTATGTCAATTTGTAATGTTCATTTTTCTTGTGTTATCACTGGCCAGATTTTCTCCTGCCCTTCATTAAGGTATGCTTAATGCACATATGCTTACACTTTGGCCTAGATCCACAGTTGTAAGTCAAAGTCAACTCACATCTCCTTGTGAAATAAGTATGTCGTTGGCTGGGTTTAATTGACAAAGTTTTACTGAGTTGGAGTGGGTGCTTTGAAGCAGGAAAACCTAAAAATGTGCAAGGCAGGGAGTGCTTTATAGCCATGGTTAGGAAGCTGTGGCTGAAATTTGTGGCCTCTCCAGCGCACAAAAAAATTAGATATTTAGTTGGTCAACTACGCATGTTTAAAGCCCAAATTTTGCTTATTTGGTTTATCACTGGAGCTACAAGGGCAAACGGTGCTAATACTAGAAGTCAGTAATCAGTTAATGTGGCTCTTCATTAAGGAGGTACAAATTTGTGGATGTGGTTTGGGACACAGTTTGACTCACAGTGAGATATTAAAACGAGCAAAAATTCACAAACCACCTGAGGAGTAGGATTGCGTTATGAACACCAGTCCTTGAGTTGTCTAGTATCTGACGTATCAGCTGCTTGTAGCTGTGAAGTTTTGTTCATTTTTATAGCTGACAGTAAGTCATACTGAGGCCTAAACCACATCCACTGGTCTGCACTATATTATTGAAGAGTTCTGGCTTGAGTGGGTTGAGAGAGTTGTGGGGAGGTACTTTTGGGTGGCTGTTGGCTTCTTGTGTTAGTTATAACCCTAGTTTTAGGAAATTATTGAGGTTTCTTGTTTGTTTGTTTTTTTGTTTTGTTTTTTTTTTTGTGGCGAAACCATTCCTACGACTAAGCACTTCTTGTCAATCTACCAATCTTAGTTGTACAGACTGAATGAAAGAACAGACTCGAAGAATATCCATGCAACTTTTGTTATCATTTTCCCAAAGCCAAAGTCAGCATACTTGGACTTTTGCTTTTCTCTTTGATCTTATTTCACACCCAGTTCTAAGCAGTCTAGAACTCAACTGCCCCTAAACAAAGGGCTCGCGCGCAGCGAGGAGAAGGTGGTTTTGGTGCACAAATACTGTTCAGCCAAGTGCATTTCTTCAGCACCAAGTGGGTGGGCACATATCTGTATCTAATGATTGGCAGTACAGGGAAGCCTTTATGGAGGGGTGGGCGGAAGACGCTCTGCAGATGGTAGATTCCGAGGCTGTTGCTGTGGAAACAGGGGGACCAGAGGTATTGCGCGCGTGGGGCGAACGCAGGGCGGTGGGTGGCTTACTTAAGGATTCTGAGCGAGAGTGGGAGCGCCTTTCTGCCCCCAGCCCCACCGTTCCCATTGCATAAGCCACAGAAAGGGAAAAAAAAGCTGGAGAGAAAAAGAGAGCAATAGATCGATGGGGATTTAGGGCTCAAGTGTCATTTTCTTCTCCTTTAAAATGCCAATAGAGCAAACTGGAAAGTGGAAGAGTGTGCTTTTCACCAGGATGTGCCGATCTGTATGTGAAGTGACGATCAGCAGGGAAAATCTTTTGCTTCGCTCGATACTGAGATTATGATGATTTATCGCAGCTATTTAGCCAAAATCATTATGATTGCGTGTAAATCGACAGGACCAGCCTTTTCCTTAGCTGCACTTTGTAAGCCTAAATTCAGATTGTGCACCTTTTGAATCAAAAAATGACATTGTCTGAGCAACAAGCAGGGCGAGTGAACAGCAACGACAAACCCAAAGCGCTCTCCTACAGTATTAGCAAAGCTGTCTGCACCAGCTGTATTTGGCAGAGCGTGAAGCGCTGTGCCATTTTTGACAGGCGCTTTTTTTTTTTTTCCTGTTTTTGACGTGTCATGTCATATCACGCTAATGTTCCACCTCAACAAAAATAGGCTTCTGCTGTTAAGCCAGCTGCCTTTCATCAGGACACGGTTAAACTGGCCAAAAACGGATGAGAATTAACTAATCCATGCATGTAAAAAAAGAGTTGGTGTATTAACCAACTAAGTTATAGGTAGTAATTCCAACGTTTGTATGTTTTAATTTATTGGCACTGCATTTGTATGTGTGACACGCATGTAAAATGTGTATCCTAATATAAACAAAAATCGCACTTTTAGCTGATGGGTCTGGCTTTAGTGTGCTGTTGGGTGCTAGGCTTGAAATAGACTTAACAGGTCTGTCAGTATGCTTACACATTTTAGAATCGGTAAAATCCAATATATAATGTTGGCCAATGAGTTAAGTTCTCCAGTATTGGTCTTGATTTGGTTTAATTAATTGAGAAAGCTAGAAACCACACCAATCACGATTAAAATATGATTCATTTGTTTCCTCTGGTTTGGGATTCATCCTGTCTAAACATAGCTCATAGCTTCCAGTCTCTCTTCTGTCTCCACTGATTCACATGATTCACTTGTGTCTCCTATTTCAGGGTCTCCCTACTATGACAACGTGCGGCCGCTTTGCTACAGCGACTCAGATGCGGTTCTGCTGTGTTTTGACATCAGCCGCCCAGACACTGTGGAGAGCGGTCTGAAAAAGGTGCTGGGCCATTACTATACAACTCCATTCACTCTTACCTCTATACTGTTTTACTAGGGATGACCATCTGAGAATTTGACTGTGATTATAATAGAATCTCAACTTTCCAGATGTTTCACATAGAGCGTTTTGGTTTTTTTTTAAACGAGAGCCCTGAGGTGCACTGCTCTTCAGCTATTTGAATGCTGTTAGTTTACCCTTGTGGAGAATCTTAAGCCTGCAAAACATAGTGAGTGAAGGAGTGAGTCATTAAATGAGTGAAGGATGGGGGGG
>JBBPCX010010822.1:0-17758 GCA_037974365.1 Hydrocynus forskahlii
GGGGGTTTAGTCTGGGGGTGGAGGGGGGGTTAGTCTGGGGGTGGAGTGGTTTTAGTCTTGTGGTGCTGGAGATCTGGAGGAGGAGAGCTGATCTAGGATCAGTTTGTTCTTTTTAAACCTTTAAATATGTAGGAGGAAAACCTGATCTCAGACCAGCCATCCTACTCTTATGTGCTTTGTGAATTCCACTCAAGGCTTTTCACACTCTCTGTCCAGTAACGTTGAGGGTTGAATTGATGAAGTAACACCTACAGTGCTGGACCGACACTTCAGGTAGTGTGTTGAATGAGCTCTAATTGAACAAATTATGATTGGTACTGGAGAACATTCATTCATTCATTCAGCTACAAACCAAAGACACCTGATCTGACTGGTCACACAATTAAATCCTCCAGTGCTGAATTGTCACATTGAATTAACCCATTCGTGTTCTTTTAAGAAACTCTATACTGTTAGAACCAAAACGTAGAGGCAAAACTTTAAAACACAACACATAAGAAACACACATTATGTCACAATATGTGTTTTAGTCATAAGAACAGAAGACAAGGGACTAGTGGGGTAGGGCTGGGAAATATGACTATATTCATTATTATATACTTTTCTCAACATTTCATTAGGAAGAGAGCAGAATTAGTCCTGTTTAACTGGATTTAGTGTAGCAAAGTGTGTAAAACGCTAAAATATGTACTGCTTGATTTTGATAAATCACTCTAACATTACTAAACTCTGTTGTTGGAAAAAAAAATACACATAGAATGTGTTGCAACAGTGTTGCATTATTATCTGCTGTGTTGAATTACTGAGTCAGTACTTATTGCAACAAAAACTGATACCATGTAGGGGTGGTTGAAATGACACAGTTGTACAACATTGCAATACTTCTTTCTCAATATATTTTCTTAACTGATAAGCATCACAGTATTTAGTTTTTGAGTTTTGATAAATTAGAAGTGTCAAAAAAAATGCCACATTTGAGAAATTCTGTGAAAAATTGAGTATTATTTTTGTTCAGTATTTCACTTACAGCATTGCATTGATATTGCCCACGCCAACTACAGACAGTGTTACAATAGTTCATTTTACATTGTAAAATGCTCCTACAATGACTCCTATAACGTTGCAGTCACTTTTACAGCATTTATTTGGTCTGACTGCACTGATATGACTCTAGGCTTGGGGGTTTTGCTGTGTACCACTGGTTTCAACTGATGGTGAAGACGAGGTCTGTGAGGTTTGGTGTGTGAGCACCTCTGAAGAAAGCTGGATCAAGTGTGGTGGATTTGGGTTGGAGCTCATGTTTTGCAGGGTGGTAGATCTAGAGGACCGGTCTCTACTGGTTTATTAAATGTGTCTTTCCCAGGTCCTTCTTTAGATCCACTAGGCAGGCAGTAAAGGAAAGTCACTACCAAGAGAAAAAACAAGGCGTCTGTGGTCAGTTGTGTGTTCTGTTTTCTTTGCATGGTAAGCAGAGGACATTATTAAAGGCCTAATTGTATCACGAACATGCTCTGAATTATTCGCTTCATAAATCAGCGGCGGAATCTGTGTCGGCTGAGGGGTAGAGATGATGCTCGAGCGCTAATAAGACATGCATATGTTTCATGTCTTGTGCTGTGTGTTTGTGAAGGATGTAACTGGCGTTAAAAATTACATTAGGGGAAAGGCGCTGACTATCCACATGTCATTCTTGAGGTGATAATTCCGTCCGTCCGTCCTTCAAGGTGACTGAAAATGCTTCAGTGTGCTGATCGTGTGCCTTTCACCTTCGGGACAACTTTTTTCACTAAATTGCCAGAAGCATTCAAGGACAATTACCAATCTAGACACTGCTAACACAACAGACTCCCCAAGGAGATCCAGTGCATAGAAATGTTGCATTTCACTGCAGATGCGTAACAGAACAGGCTTTTCTTCTTCCATTTGCTCTCGTTTTATTCCAGGGTAACGGCTGACGAAATGCTGCTGTCGTGCCGAAGCGTTTTACGCAAGCCCATAATGCAGTCTAAGCAGGCACCTGTCCCCTGCCGCTCGGAGACGTTTGTGTAGTTTTAATTAATGTAATGCTTTCTGTAGCTACTGGTAGCTCTTTAACAGTGTGGATGTGTGGCAGAAATGACCTCCTCTAGGGGTCAGAGAAGGAGGCAATGACAGGATGAAGGGAAAATTCATGAGTTGAGTGTGTGTTCATTTCATGTTCATCGGTTTTATTGCCGTGGTCTAGATCCTGTTCAGAACCCGAATCAAGGTTGGTGAATATTACCCGGTTATGAAAGATAAGGGGCTTGTTTCTGTCTAGGCTTTATTGGCGTAAACTCTCAGAAGGGTCTTCTGGATATGAAGGAGATCTTCATTATGTCTGTCTTGATGCATCTCACTGCTGTCATGTGTCTCCAAAATGGTAATGGTAATGAAATGGTAAGGAGAGTTATAACTTTACAGTACATAACGAGGTTGCGGAAAACCATCATGTTCTCAGTGTTTCCAAGTAAGAGTGTTATGTTTTGCTCGAACGCTGTTAAAACTTCAGAATGGACCTTTTACTCGTCAGTCCATACCTCTGTCAGCCACAACATTGATGTAGTTGATGTAGGAAGCAGGAAAAATAGTCTCCAAATCATAGACCTTTTGGGACTTTCCCAGTATACACTGGTCAGTACCTTCCAGAAGTGGTCCAAGGAAGGACAGCCGGTGGATTGGTGATGGGTTGGTGCCCAAGGCTCAGTGGTGCACATAGAAAGCGAAGGCTAGCCTGTCTTATCTGATCCTACAGAAGAGCTACTGTAGTACAAATAGCTGGAAACCTTAATGCTGGCTATGATGGAAAGGTGTCAGAACACACAGGACATCACAGCTGCTGGAACTTGTTTGTGAGCATCAGAACTGGATGTTGGAACAATGGTAGAAGGTCCGTTCTCTTTTTTTTTGTATTTGTCCCTTCATTATGTGTTGTAGACCACTTTATGTAAATGGCTTCTGACATTTTATAATGGTGTATGGACATGTCTGCTGCTTAGTCACTTCACCTTCAGCCTTGTCAGCATAAGGTCACAAACAGGATCTGCTGTTGATGCGTCCCTCGCTTGCCCCCTTGGGTTATGTAACAGTGGCAGCTTGGGTTCACCCCCATTGCACAAAGGCCAAACGTGTCCACTGACTGATCCCCATTCAGGAGATTACCCATCTGGCACCTCCTGCAGTTGCTGTGTGCCGCTGGGTGTACAGCTCAAGCTAAAGCTAGCTGGAGGAAACAGCGCAGCCAAACCCAAACTCAGCCTGTTCTCACACCACTTGTTCACCAGCAAAGCCGGAGCACAGTGCAGCTTAATTAAGGTTTCGTTTGCTCCTGTTAATCAAAAAATCACAGGCTTTTGTGAGCCCAGTTAGGATGCTCTCCTCTCAAGTGAGTGCACTGCATTACTTCTGGGCCATTACGCGGCTGCCTGCCCGGAGAGAGCCTGTGGCAAGAGCAAAGCTATTTCTGTCTCTGCGTCCCGGCTAAATTACATCAGCAGTGGCACTGGTACGACCCCACTGCTCGGGCGCACCGCTTGCACACGCCAAGTGGAGTGTGTGTGTTAGAATGGCACCATAGATCATTTGTTAATCGTTTTCAATGAATTAGCCTTTCCGCATTCGCACTCCTTTCACACACCTCAGCAAAAAACGCTGGACACCCTCCAAAACTAAAAAACCTCTCAAGGACCAAAGGCTGATGGGCCACTCAGCATCTTACCGTCGCTGTATTGTGTTAAACGTGTATTAAGGGACATTGGTTTGACTGTTACTCAGAGGAAGGTGTATCTAAAGGTGAATCTAAAAGATTTCCACTGTTTTTCAACATTTCGGCGTAATTAAATTGTTAAGATGTGAAATGCTATATTCGAGAGAATAATATCAACATTGTTCTCAGTTGTGGTGATGGGAGCCAGATGTCTAAAATGTTTAATGCCTTTTAAAGGTCATTGAAAGTCATTTCACAAAAAGATTATGAACATGCTGTCCAGTACCTGAGAAGGTTTTGGTATAAAATGCATTTTTTTTAAAAGTGTATTCATGGTGATGAGGCACATGCAGGGTGTTATGAGGCAAAATAGTTCCCAAAAATGATCAGGTTTATCACTGTTAAACCATTACCAGCCTTACATGAAAAACATAAATCAAAAAGATGCATGCAGATTCAGAAGAACCTTTTTTAAATAGTTATTTATTTACATTGCAGACATTGCAATCAGTGGTTCCCCAGACCATTGTAAAGAAAGAAAGTTAATTAAGTTGTCTACTTTTCATTTCACATTTCACATCTCAGGGATTATGCAGGACATTTAAAAAAACTGTGAAATGGCTCCTTAAGTCAGTCAGTTAAATACTGTTTACCCCTAACTTTAACTTTCACATTTATTTTTCTACAGCATTTCTAGCCTGGTTACATTCCATTTCGTCTCATACCATTTAGCCTGAAAACAGTTGAAGAGGAATTCGAGAAGAGTTAGTGAGTTAATACCAAACCTGATACATTCACTGATTGGTAGGGAGAGTTTTATTCAATTAAATCTGTAAAACGAGGCTGAATTTCTTTGTTTATTTTCTTTGGGCTACATCTGTACTTTTGTATTGCTGTCTATTGTGGTGCAACTACTCTATTAAAAAAAAAAATTGATTGAAATGTATACATTTTAAAGCGAAAAATCAAAATGAGAAAACCATCGTTCACTATTTCCCAGGATTTATACAGATTATTTCATGATAGGTTAGTGCTTGAGCTTAATGGATTTTGTAATTTAGAGATGGGCCCAATCCAACATGATATCGGTATCGGGTCCGATATAGCCGTAAATCCGATATCGGATATTGGTCGGACAGCCCCGATCTCTATATTCCAGTTCGCAGCTTGTGCTGGACCTTAAATTCGACGCTGTAATATGAGATGCATCACCGTCCCCATACCATGAACCTGCGGCAACTTCAATCTGAGCGAACCTTGTTTTGAACAAAATGTCGCTCGTTTGGAGATACTACAGTTTGGAAATGCCGAAAAACAAGACGGCTACTCGCAATGTGTGTAAAGCCAGCATGCCGAGTGGTGGAAGTACGGTTGTGTTGTACAGTACAACAAATTTAATCAAGCACCTGCAGAGATTTCACAACAAAGAGTACCAGGAGATGCTAGCAAACAGGGGAAAAGACACCAGGCAGCAGACGCTCGTTGACGTTTTCCAAAAACGCAACAAATTTACAGCAGACAACCCAAAAGCGAAAGGAAAATCAGAGAAGACTCTTAGCTCTCCCTCAAGACCTCTTTGGGGTTCTTTCAGGGGCTGTTTTCTGTTTTTGCTTTCTCCCCCTCTCTCTATCTCCCAAAATACGACGAGGCTAAAGTTGGGCGTCTCGCAACTCAGCCGGTCCACTTTAAATACAGAAGTGGTGAGATTACACTGCCCATGTCGTGTCTCCGAATTCACGCAATTTAAAATGTATTAGTTTTGCACTTAATTTTTTTAACACAGTTGTTGCTGCTAGAATGGGCATAATACTTGAACTATTTAGATGATTCAGTCAAGATTGTTGTGTTTTTGATAGTTACAAAATTTTACAGCTGTTGCTGCTACCTCTTTCTGAAGTGTGACGTAAATTCCTTTGGAATGCCTTTAAATTCAGTGTAGTTGTGCATATTTTTTGCTCTTCTAATAAGTGGTTAATAGTTTATTTATTCTGTGATTTAACCTTACTAACAAACGGCACAATTTCAACAAAAATAGTGCTAATATTAAAGTAAAAAAGATGTATTATATCGGAATCTGTATCGGTATCAGCAGTCGCGTCTCGGAATCGGATCGGAACTGGAAAAACATGGATCAGCCCATCACTAGTTAAGTTACTCGCTCTTCTGGGGGAGCACCGCTTAAAATAAATTCGACCTGTTCCATCATTACTGATGTGTCCAAAATACGGGTTTTTTTGTTTCTCCCATCCAATCAGAAATGGGCAAAATTGGAATCAGCAGATTTTTGTTCCTAACATGCTGACTGATGGGTTTCAGTTTTATGATATAGATAATGTAAACCAAGTTCGAGCCCTTACACTGTACAGAAACCTCATAGGAAAATGATACAGAACTAATTTGGTCAAAAGCCAGTCGCCTCTTTTCACGTAGAGCTTTATTTGATTCATGTTATTTAGAGAAACTGCTGATTTTTCATTCCAGAATATAAAAATGCATCATTAAGGAGCAAAGCGAGTTATTTATGTTGGCAAAGTGGAAGGGTTTGAAATGTGCTGGTTTGTGTCGTGTTTATTTAGCCCACAGAGTGTAAACAAAAGAAAAAAGCTTGCGGCTCAGTCTTAAGGCCTGAGCCGCAAGCGAGCCGCACAGAATCCGTCTTTAACGAACTTCCCCCAGCTTAATTATACTGTTATTAAAATTATATAAGGGGCCACTGTTTTTTTGTTACTGATGCTGAGCTGCAGTGTTTTAACAGTAAAGTGCTTCTTAGGGGATTAAGAACAGAATAAAAAAAAATTTGAGGAAAATGCCTGGAGAAAGGAGGAGCACTGAAGGTTTTTTTTTTTTAATTGAACTGAAATTTAATAAATAATAAAATAGAATTTCATCAGGGCATATTTTAAGACTTAAGTGAGGTCATCTTTTAAAATAGTGGTCTATGAGCTGGTCACCGCTCCCCTGCACTGAATTAATGCCTTTCAGGGCCAAAATGATGACGGTGTTTCAGAAAGCTATAAGACTGATTGATATTTCTCGTAAGCCTCCGCTTACTCTACTCTAGCATATATTAGTAATTTCATATACTGGCTGGTGCGGAAACACTTCTCTCATCAAACCAATCTTTCATTATCATATGAAATATAAACAGTCATAATCAGAGTTTCAGAGTTTGACAACCCTCAGCTAACACAAGTATCAACATATCTTCTACAGGGAACTGAAATATTTTTCTATTTCACAGTTTCTAGTTGTTTAACACATTGAAAAAACATGCCTTAACTTACACTGTTCATTTTTGATGTTCGGTTTGACAAATAAACAGTAATTGTGTATTTGAACGTGCAAAATTATGTTCTCTATTGAGGCTGTGCACCTGTTCCCAATTAGAAAATCGACAAAAGGCAATTGGGTGTACAAACGGTTACAAGCGCATTCTTCTTTGTCTTTTGTCGATGCAACAGGTCGCAGCAGAACGTTTGTTTACTGTTTCATATCATGATCTGATTGTCTAGAAAGGGCTGAGCTTGGAATCATGCCATTGCTTTCTCTAGGAAAAACCCAGTGTCTCCTAACCTGGATCAGAACAGCTCCACCACCATAAAGAAGCTACTCAACATTGCAGCAGTGTATATATAATGAAGTAAACCACTTTATCGCAGCACCCTCTGCAGCGCTGGTCAGGCTGGGGTGGGCACTGTGGTCTTTCTGCAGCTCTGCAGCTGTGAGATTAGCCACAGCTTCCCAGCAACATGAAATGTGGTCAGATCAAAGCAATAGTTCCCCAAGTTTACCTGCTTATCCCAAATGTAGTCGATCTAAACATGTTAAACATGCAGAAACGTACAGGGTCCAACAGCGTTGGACACTATACACTTTTTTCCACACCCTCTAAGCGTTTCCAAGAATTAACACAGTGTAACAAAGGAGGATGCATAAAATTGTTTTTTTACCAAAATTCGCTCCCCTGGTTATCAAGTAGGTGAATGGTGTGCATGTTTTTCAGTCAGTCATTCAGTAAATACCAAACTGTCTGACAACAACTGCTTAACTGCTACTGCTAACTAGGGCTGAGTTCAGGCCTGGTTCCAGCTAACTGATGTTAAAAAGACACTTGTTTTGAGGATAAAGACTCGTATCTGAGAGTGCGGTAAAGTCAAGTGACTATGTTAGAACGACACCCGAAATCAGAAGTGTTTTGAATGGTGTGGAGCTTTCAGCTGTCATGAAGCCGCTGTCCTGTAAGTTTTTTTTTTTTCGAAACCTTTCCACGATTCTGAATATTGCCCTCTTTCTGTCAGCCAATCAGTGAGCCCCCTAACATGTAAATGATCGGGAGGTGTTTATTTGGTCATTTACTGTGTACATCGAAAAGAAATTTAACATAGAGGCATAGTGGTTAACAGCTGTATACCTTATTACCAGTACACTCAGTAACTCAACCAAGTGTCCACAGCTTGTTTAGTTTTGCACTGGAGCTTCAAGGCTAAAATAGTTAACAAGCATATAATCTAAATTAGATTTTCCACAAAAATCGTTAATTAAATGTCCTATTAATCCTATAATTTATAACAAACTTAAAATAATCTAACGTAGCTTTCATATTTTACCTTTTAACTTGTCTTCCTTGTTTAAATAGTTTTTTTCTCTTATTTTAGATTCGTTTTTAAAGGTAAATTTTGTACGTATCTTATAATGTTGCACAGTCATAAAACAGGAGCTGTTCAGGATACATTGCACTGTGTGTTGTACTTGTATGACTATGCATATGACAAATCTTATAAGGCCTCCAACCGAATGTTTTTCTGTCTCCTCAGGGCCGAATCTGCAGGAAAGCAGGGAAATCTAAGAAAGCCTTCAGTCGTAAGGAAGCTGAAGCCACCTTCAAGAGCCTTGTGAAGACCCACGAGAAGTACGGCTGGGTTTCTCCTCCGGTGTCCGACGGTTGACGAGTTTAACCGAGCGGTGCAGCAGCTCCCACGACGTCTGCCCCTCCCCCTCCCCCTCCCCTCCCACGTGGCTTTCTTGAGTTGTTTTTTTTTCCGTTTGTTTCTCTCATCATCAAACTTAAATGAAAAAAAAATAGATTACAAATAAAACACAACAAAAAAAAGCTATCATGTCCCACCTTACAAACGTTGCTGACTCTTCACAACCACGTCCACCGCGCCCGTACCCGTCCATCTCTCATTCCTCACCCAGGTGCCATGGACCAGTCACTCGCTGTGACCTTCTCCGGTTGTTAACGGCGAGAATACGGCTACGCTAACAGACCGTTTGGTGCTGAAGGACTGTGGGAATGAAAGAGGCCCTGAGGAATGTAACGCTCCCTCCGTTGGGACAGGACACTACCCAACCCTCACTGTCGACTTCTCTACTATACCTCTCTGTCACTCTCTACTATACCTCTCTCCATTCATCAACGTGCTCGTGTTGTTTCCTCATTCTCTTTCTTTTTTTGTGTTCTTTCTCCCCCATTTTTTCTTTTAAGAGCTGACAACGCATTGCACTGAAGAGCATCAGCGTTCATTTACATGCAAATGACTCTGTTCATATTTAATAGATAGGCAGATTAGTACAGTACATCCGAGGTTCACATTTTTCCCTCCTATTCTTCTTTGTCTCTGCTATTTTTTCACAGTTCAATGCAACATGATTGTAATTTATGTGGAGCTGTGCTCTCTCTCTCTCTCTCTCTCTGTCTCTCTCTCTCTCTCTTTGTATTTCTCTTTCTCTCTCTCTGTATTTCTCTCTCTCTCTTTTTCTCTGTATTTCTCTCCCCCTCTCTCTCTCTCTGCGCGTGGCTAAATTTAGACATCACTGTGTTGCGTAGATGGTGATTGATTTCTAATGAAGAAAAAAAACACTCTTGTTGCTTATGCAGAGGTACAGTCATGATAAAAGAGTGGTAGTGAGCCATTCTTGCTAGTCATTATCTTGGGTTGGTTTTTTTTTTTTCTTTTTTTTTTTCGGAGAAGACCAAAAGCCTATAATTCTGATGATCTTGATACCAGATGGCAGCACAGAATGTCAAAGTCCCAGCATGTGTGTGTGTGTGTGTGTGTGTGTGTGTGGGTGTGTGAGTGTGTGTTTGTGTGTAATGCATACTGAGTGCGCAGTATGGGGAATGTGTGCTGAGCACTGCGGTAACGTGCTGTACATGAAGCTTTTTAGCAACACTGGTTATGAAATCGGCCTCTCCGGAGCAGAGAGCATCAGTCTAGTGTGATGTAATGGCAACGGCAGAGGCTGTCGTCACTAGAAGGACACTATTTTGGCACTGCTGCAGCTTATTTCCCCAATAACCAGACAGTGCAGTCACACACAGGATATGCTTTTGTGAAACGGAGCGGTTGAACAGACAAACCTGCTTGGGGTGATTTGGCACCCAATTCTTCTTCCACTAATGCTGCATCACTATACTTAGTGTTCACCATGCTAAAAGGCTGACTGTAGGGCTGGGTACCAAAATCCATCCAGTAAATTACTTCAGTACTAGAATACCTAAAAATTAAGGGCTGTTTAGTTCAGAATTCCAACACCTAAATCAGTCTAAGCATCTGTGAGGCAGAAAGCCTGTTCCAAAATCCAGACTGCTGATGTTATGAACCTCTTATGTCCTAAAGCAAGCTGACTGGGCATATCTTTATATTTTCAGTAATGAACCATCATATTACACGATAATATAGTGATACAGCTTTCAGCACAAACCCTTCTTTTCAGTAATAATATTTATTAAGACTCACTTACAGTATTTAAGACAAAAATAAAATTAAAAATAATAGTTAAAAAAATAAAAATAATGAATAATCCAAACAGTCAACCAATTTATGAACTGTTGGAGCCACTTCTGACATTTCTCTGCCTCATCATCACTGCCCTCAAAAAGTATTTGGAGTATTTCAGCACCCATTGTGAAGAAAATATAGTTTTCTAAAGTAATATCAGATATTTTCAAGTTTTCCAAATTTGTGCTGGAATTTGCTACCAAATGTTCTACCACTGTGTGCAGTCACGTTTAAAGAGCAAACCATAGTGATGTTAGAGGTTCTCTAAAGCTTCGATTGGATCTGCTGGCTGGTGGTGTTCAGTCCTTTTATTGTCTCCCAATCGATGACTAAAACAAACAAACAAATAAAATGAGTTGCTGAACCCTATACTGTATACACTCTAATAGATGGGCAATACCGCTGAGTCTGCAGGCGTAGTGTAGAACAGACCTGGGATTTCTGAGTGATACATTCTGAATAAAGGCCCAGGGTCTGTGGCTTAGCATGCAAGTCGAAGACTTTTTGATATTTCTAAAATGGTTAAGTTTAAATATCAAATGTTGTGACCATCTCATCCCTTACAGGGTTAACATTTTTAAAGTCTGAAATACACTTAAAATTCACTTAAGACTGATTAATCAGAGGCAACAAATTGTTTGGTAACTCCAGAGCTGGTCTTTGAGTTATATAGTTTTGACAGTGAGGAATTATAAGACCCACAGTACAGGCCCTTAGAGTACAAGGCATAAATCATTAAAATGCTACGTCCTCTTTGACTCATTTATGGGCCTAACTGTGGCTCCGAGCCTGTATGACCTGCTGGTGCCTCTGTTCTTAAGCTGTGTGTTAAGATGGACGAAAGCAGAGCTTTAGGGTGTGTTTATTGTCCAGCAGCCGAGTGGAATGTTAGCAGTTCTTTCAGGGACTCGACTGATGCTGGGAGGCGCACCTTGGAGTTATTGACTGCCTCTCCAAATGTCAGCATGAACCCAAAATGGCACCAGCCAGCGTTTGACTGCAGAACGCGCAGAATCATGAGCCTGTTATGAAGTCACTCTAGTATAAATATGCTATTAGGTTGTCTCCTCGAGAAGATAAATCTCTGCGCTGCGTGCTGTGTAACGGCTCCATGTTTTATCGCATAAACCCTGATCGGCATGATATTAAAACCTAATATTGTGTAGGACCCCCTGATGCCATCAAGGAGCTCTGACCTGTGGAGGCATGAACACCATAAGACTTTGTGAAGGTGCTGTGGTATCTGCACCAGCAGCAGATCTGTAAGTTCTGCTGCTGGTTGTGAGGTGGGGCCTTCATTAGTCAGGCTAGTTTGTCCAACTCAGCTTGAGATCTGAGGAATTTGGAGGCCAAGTGAACACCCTTAAACACTTTGTGATGTTCTTAAAACCATTTCTGCACAGTGTGGCAGGACACATTATCCTGAAAGAGGCCACTAGGGAATACTGTTGGCATGGAGGGGTGCACTTGGTCTGCAACAATGTTTAGGTAGGTGCTACAAGTCAAAGTTACATCCGCATGAGTGCGGGAATGAAGGTCTCCCAGCATAACGTTGCCCTCTGCAGTGTGTCCATATGATGTAAAAGAAAACATTATTATTCAGATCAGGCCACCTTCTTCCATTGCTTCATCGTCCAGTTCTGATGCTCACGTGTCCATCGTTGGCACTTTCAGTGGTGAGCGTTGTCAGCATGGCCGCTGTGTCCGATATGCGTTCACAGAGCTCCATACACAGCAAGCTGTGATACTCTGTATGTTCTGACACCTTTCAATCAAAGACAGCATTAATGTTTTAGCAGTTTGTTCAGACCAGACATTCTAGCCAGTTGCTCCCCATGCGCATCAGTAAGACTTGGGAGCGTCCAAGGAAGTGACAGGGTCGTAAGCATTTACATTTACATTTTCAGCTAAATGCTGTAAATGTAAATGCTTATGACCCTGTCACTGGTTCACTGGTTGTCCTTCCTTGGACCACATTTGGTGGGTTCTGACCACTGTGTACCAGGAACACTGCGGACCAGCTGTTTTGGAGATGCTCTAACCCAGTCGTCTATCACAATATGGCCCTCGTCAATAAATATCAATACATACCTCGCCACTGTAACAAAATAATCAGTGTTTCTCACATCACCTTTCAGTGGTGTATAAAGGATATATACAGCTTCACCTCTTCTTTTCTTGCATCAGTGGTGTGTTGTTTGTTTCGTTTTATGTGACTGCACAGTTGGTAGCAGAACGCATGATTATACCCTCCAGTGCTTCAGACTTTAAATGTCATAAGGGAAGCTGCTAATTAACATGGCATTAAAAAAGAAGAACAACCAGTAAATGGCAAAAAGTTTGTCATTGCAGTTATGGTCAGGAAAATGTGTGTGTCCTACATGACTAGATAAGTCAGGGAAATACTCAGAGTACGACATTTCACTCCTGAGTATTCAGTATTCAGTCGGTGCTTCAGTTAATGTACAGTTTAATTTGAAAATTCCTTTTTCATGTCATTACAAGATCACTAGCAAGGTCCTACACTTCATTAGCAAGGTGTGTATTTTCATGTCACACTGGACGAGTCTGGACTAGTTTTTCCTTCCAGAAATAAATGAGTGCAGTTTGAGTGCAGCAGTTCAAATCAGCCATCCTTAAAGAAGAGTGTAGCCACTGACTGGAAAGACATAATGGAATTTAGTGAACAGGGGCTGAAGCAGTGGCCCATAGTCTTCTGTTGTAAGAGCATTTCCAGTTAGTGGCTTTTCTTTGCATTATAAGTGACATTTTATAGCACTGACAATTTATCTGTGGTCCTGTATGCTTCATATGGCTCATAAAATAGTTAGTTTAAATATGCTGGAACATTTACTTAAAGGGTAGATACCATTGAAAAACAAGTTTTAAAATAAAAGTCTTGTACATACTATTTACCCCCCAGTCCATGCGATCCTTATAAGTAAATCAAATTGAAAAATCAGCCCATTTTTAATGAATCGCTTTTGTGCTGCCATGAAGACTGAAATTTAAATGTATGCACATATTCGACCAATGGCAGTTCAGCCCCGCCCATATTCACACTGAAGTTACAAAGAGTGTTTCCATCCAGACTGCAGAACACAGCGCAGTATTCCTTAAACAGATGCCGTATTCCTTAAAGACAGCCTGTTTAATTGCAAGGGATAAGGATTTGTAGGGAAAGGATCATGTGAAAATAACTTATGAGCTCGGAGAAATAAATATGTGCCCCTTAAGGACGTTTTCACCCCTACAAAGCTAAAAAATGAATTTCTCACTGGGATAAACTGAGTAAATTCATACTACGTGTGTCTGACCTGAGACATATGGGATAAAATGACTCCTGCAGTGATATCCGTTGAAGATATGGCTGTTCAGTTCTGTCACATATTCACATATGTGGCACCAGAGGTGCTTAACGGCAGCTTGGATGAAAGTATTACATTCAGCCGAAAGACCTGGCAGGTGGTGTAATGGCCCTGTTATGCCTGTTGTGCTACGAATGAGTGGTTCAGCTCATACCTCTGGTAGAAGACGGATCTAATCACTAATGAAGTGCTCTTGGTCTTCTCCAGTCTCTGTTTGGACAGTCATTTGAATTTGAAAAGTGGTCGTGTGTGTATTCGTATGGACGTAGCAAGAGGAGATACTGTAACATCGACTAATTATAACCGGTCTGAGTTATCTCAAAACTGGATGTTTGCTGGCTTTAAGAGCATAATTTCGTGATAGTTTAGATTGGTAGATTGCAGACACTAACTGAGTTCATCGTCCAAACAAGTGAGATAATTCTATTGTATTATATCTGCATGTGGTCTGTGATTGTTAGGTAGCTTTCAATTTTTTTTTATTTTTTCAAAGAAAAGCAGGAAAACTGTGGAGGAAAAAAAAATCTTTGTGGTTTTTTTTCTTTCTTTCTTTTACTTTTTCTTTTCCGTTCCCGTCATTATCCTTTCACTAATGTCTTCAATGTCAGGTTGTGTTTTATGAATGTTTGTGTTTTAATTTATTTGTGGTTTGCCAAAATGAAGATTTTGAAGCATGTTGCAGGTATTGTCACTGATTAAAGAAAAAAAAGAGAAAAAAAGAAAAAAACAACAACAAAAAATAGAAATTAAAAAATGAAGGGAAAAAAAAATCTTAAAGCGGAATGATGCTTACCTGGATGGTAGGGGGTCTGGTGTACGGAGACCACAGGGTCCAGGCTGTAAGGAATAAAGGACATGACAAAGCGTATTTTCCAGATTACACAAAGCAACATCACAGGACACGGTCAGAGCAAAACCAAACAGGAATGTGCAATAAAAGTTGTAGGCTTATTCAACCCTGCAGAACAATTTTGTGCTCGTTTTCCTTGTGTTTCTCTCCTCCGTCCGTGATTCAGGACAGATTAACCTTTCGCAAAATGCCTGGTCATGAATTTTCTTTGAAAAATCTACTCATTTTTACCTTTTCTGTGAATCATTAATCATTAATTGCTTATTTACACTACCAGGCAAAGGTTTTTGCACACCACAGGTTTTTACTACTTATCCATTTATTATAGAAACTGCCGATTTTTATTCTTGTCAAACTCCGGAAACTATAAATGAAAATATATGTTAAAAAGTTTCTTTCTAAGATGAAAGAATCTGTAAAAGTGCACGTCTGACTCCTATTAACTGGTTGTGTGGTGATACAGAGTCAAATTCTAGACTGTCTTTTAACTTTGAATGCACTCGTTACTGTTTCATCCCGTTGGCTGTTCAGTAATAGCTCTGTAAATATCTAAATATCTAAGTTGTCTGGTGATCCAAATTAGAATAATATTAGGTGGCTTTTTATGGGTCAGTAATGATGAATTTAAAATATAAAATGTTCTGTCTAATAAAGGAACTCACATGGTGACCGTACTGTAAATGTATTTGTTAGCAAAAAGTATTTTTATGTGAGTAATATGTGAGTAACAAATGTAGAAAATCTTACTGTGTGCAGAAACTGTTGACTGGCAGTGTATTTATTTAGTTAGTGTTTTTTTTTTACTGATTTATTCACAAGCTAACTGATATATCGTTTGAGGGATAATATCATCCGATATTGGCAACCCACAATTTTTGCTAGTTTCAGCAGAAATATTGCGTCTGAGATTCCTACATCCAGACATGTTCCTGGTTGTAGCCAGTCCAAAAGGTTCTCACAGGTTCAACTTCTCACATCAGGAATCAACATGTTGAAGGTGTAAAGGATTTCTTGCATGTTACTGAAGGTAGATGTTGAGCCCAGTAAACTGTGGAGTATTTCAGTTGATGATTAGTTCAGAAAACCATTAATGACTTTATAGGTACAACAGGACTGTATTATTTTACTTGCTACTACAAAACATGAGCAGCCTGTCATGGATGTAGGAAGTCTCAGACTTAACTTGACATGCCAGCACATTTAGACATCATCTACTGAGAAGAAAGCACTGAACAGTCTGTACCACAGTCCATACCTGCACTTTGTGTATATTGTATAGTTTCTCAAATGTGTGTCACTGCTGGACATGCAGTTGCCAAAGGTCTTGTGATATTGAAATATTTTTTTATCGATGTTTCTAAAACTGCATCCTAGGATGCGCTAAACTGTAGTATATAGACTCAGCCTTAGTCTTCAGGAAAGTGTGGGTATGGGTGTTTTTGCACAAGGGACACTTTTGTCCCAGTTTACACCTGATCTCTTCATGCATCTTTAGTGTCAGGATTATATCTTCATGAGTCATAATAATAATAATCCATAACCGTCTGGTGGAGAAGATGATGTCTGCCCTTCTGTTAGCTCTAGTGTTAGCTCACATCCTGATTTAACCCCTTCTAAATCACCAAGGCATGTTATTTATTATTTTAAACTGTAGAAATTAACCCAGTCTGAAACCATGTTATAACCGTGTAAATGCATCTCCCTAAGATGCATTTGACAATCAAAACACCCCCCCGGGACTGTCACTGTCACTGTTCTGCTCATGGGAGAGACCAGCCTTCGACTATTGATGCTGCATCATTGCTCTTTCAGTTCATCTCCTTAAGTGAGATTGATTTTAATTCCGTATCGCCTGTTTTGAGGCAGTTGGCCCAATTAAAACATCAGTTTAGTTCAATTTTATCTAATCATTGTTTCTCGCCATTTTGCTGCAATACACTGTGTTTTAATCAGCCCAGTCTCACAAGTTTTCGTGCAGCCATCACGAAATACAATTTAATCAAAATATGTGCTGCGGTCACGCTTTACGCCTTTTTTTTTGTGCCAGGACAACGCTTCACTTTTTCGTGCTAGGACAATGCTTCACTACCCTGTATTTTAATGCGCACTGCGTAACATCTCCAGTATCAGAGCTAACTGGTGACTGAGGGCCAGCAGGAGAGAAATACTGAGTTGATTCCTTAGCGTTGTTTGCAAAGCGGTTGAAACAGGTTGAAATGCCGTGAGATGGGGAAAGTCCCTAATCCTAACCCTAACCTTAACCTTAATCCTAACCTTAACTCTAACCCTAACCCTAACTTTAACTCTAACCCTAACCCTAACCGTAACAGTCACCAGTTAGTGCAGATACTGGTGATGTTACGCCGAGCGCATTAAAATACATAGAGTAGTGAAGCGTTGTCCTAGCACGAAAAAAAGCCCTAAATCGTGATCACAGCACGTATTTTTTTTAATTGTATTTTGTGATGGCTGCATGAAAACTCATGAGATCGGGTTGGTTTTAATGCATGTGGTTCATGTTGGCAAGGAGGAAATTCTTCTAAACAGCCTCTTGTAAACACTGAATGTTTTCATTTCAATAGAACAGAAAACTGAGCAGTGCAGGTGATTGTTGAAGCTGGTTTGCGTACTCACCACAGAGTGAACAGATTTCCGTCTGGTTAATCAGAGACGCATTTGACCACCAAGTGTAAACACATTTGTTTAAACATATTAAAGTAATCCAGATGAAGTGACCAGGTGTGAACAGGGGTCTGAGCTACTTGCCCATGATGCATACAAGTACACACAACCGCAAGTGTGAACTCTGGGACAGGCCCGGTGAGGAAGAGGATGTCTGCCCTTCATCTAACATCTAACGTGCAAAAGTCTTGAGCTACCCCTCGTTTCTTTACATTTTGCTTCCAAAGGTCATGACTTTCTTGTATGTTTATGTTTCTTGTATGGTCTTGAGAAACAGTTCTCCAGGCTTCCTGAAGGACTTTCAAAGAGACTCATTTCCAGTCCAGTCCCTGAACCTGACCAGTTTCAG
>JBBPCX010010833.1:0-17756 GCA_037974365.1 Hydrocynus forskahlii
TGGAGTAAGACAACATGCATAAAGAGGATGATGTGGACAAAATACTCATTTGCCTAATAATTCTGCACTCCCTGTAAATATCTTCTCTCATAAAACTAGTGAATTCAAGTGCATTTTAATATTCTGAATGAAGAGCATGAACAAAGTGCATTCAGAACAAGTGCTTTAAAAACTGCTGAGAATGTTTAAAAACAACATTCTCTGTAGGCCTATAACAAAATAGTGTATCAAAACTGATATAGCCCATATATTAACTGTAATCACTGGAAAACTTTCTTGCAGATGGAGTGGGTGTGCTCGAAGGGTCTTGCCTCTTCTGTGCTCGATGGGGATGTTTTGATTTTATATGACAAATTAATCCAGACGTTGAGAAAGTCTTTGTGGACGCACCCCCTCTAGAAATTTCGGCATTCCACGCTTTCGGCGTGTCTTTCTTAGATATATCAAAATGCACCCACACGACAGACATGCTGACTCTATTTTTTTACATTTTTTTTATTGCAATAGAAAGAGTGAGAACAATACAAGTTATTGCCACAGTACAGAGTGAGAAAAATATGACGCATACATCGGTCAGGCATTTATAAGAGGGCTAACATGATTAAGCAATGACAATAGTTACAGATATTATATGGTGGATGTTGCAATATTAGTAAATGACCCTGTTTGGTTAAATATTGATGCTTACAATACTGATAATAACAATGATTCTAGTAGCAATATTGGTAATAACAAAGAGAAAAGAGAATGGAGAGAAAAAAAATAGTGTTTGCAATTGTTTGAAAAGAATAACAATCGTAGCCACTACATATTTTGTGTATACGTAGGAGATTACTGTTATGCATTTGAAAAAGGAATGACGATTGACTGCCAGGCACCCTTCAAAGATAGTCTGTATGTGTGTGTGTATATATCACTGGTATATCATCAAAGCTGTCGTACCACACTCATTTAACTGAATAACATTTACAATAGTAAGATCCTATAATGTAATAATGCTATAATGCAGTGGAGCGATATAAACGTATAAGTAGTCAACTTAGCAATGACAATAAAAAGTATGGAAAAGAGATATGGAGCAGGTGGCTGGGGAAAGAGGGAGGGAAAAAAGATATGGAACATGGACGTTGTTAATGTACTATATCGTAGGATGTATACTGTCTGTATATAACTGGGTGTCTCTTGAGTACTCCTGTAGTGTATGCTTGTTGCCGAAAGGGATACGGGCAGAAGAGAACACAGGCAGATAGAAGAGATGTAGCTAGTGCTTGTGAATTGAGTTTATTGAGAAGTGAATTCCATATATCAGTATTAGCAGCGGTGTTTTTTGAAGAAGTAGAAATTATTTCCATAGATATGTGTTCTATTAGTAAGTTTTCCCACAATTTGAAATTGATTTGGTTTTTTGACGTCCAGTTTTTAAGGATTGTGGTCTAGGCAATGATTAGTGCTGTGTAGAGTACTTTACTGAGCTGTTTATTTATTGTTAATTGTGACAGATCCCCAAGTAAACAAAGTGAAGGAGATAATGGGATGCAGCAGTCCAAAACATAAGAAAGGTAACGTGTAACATCTGTCCAGAACTGTTTGATAGGTGTGCAGTCCCATGTAGCACACCTATCATGTAGGTAAATGTCAGGAGTGTTCTGTGTGCAATATGGGCAGATCTGTGAGTGTGTGAAACTCATTTTAAACATCCTGACTCTAGTATAATGTACTCTATGTAATATTTTGTATTGTGTTAGTTGTATATTTGTGTTGGTTGCTATAGAAAATATATTTTTACAAATTTGGGACCAGAAATCATAAATCTTGTTCCCATTTCTGTGATGAATACAGAATGTGTTATTGCACGAAGAGATGATTTTATATTTTTTTGATAGTATTTTCTTTTGTTTGTTTAAATTCATGATTCCATTTATTGGTGGAGAAAGTTCCCAGTTATATGTTTTAATACTAATTTTGGATTGAATAGACACGCTGAAAATGGCAAAAAATGGCAAAAAATGCATTTTCGGCCGAAAATTTTCAGTGGCCGAATATTCGGTGCATCCCAAATATTTACATATGTTTTTTGCAGCAAACACAATGCAAAATATCACTATCTTAATTGAAGAAAGCGACAAAATAAAGTGGTTTTGGGTACATTTATACTTGTAGTTTGGTTTCATTGGTCCAGATCAAAGAACAGACTTGCACCTCCTTACTTATGAGCACTGATCAAACAGTGTCACTTCTCGTCCTCTCAGAGCTTCAAGCACTGCTCGTCTGGAACCTCCATTGCTCAAAAGAAGAGGAAGACCTGCATCAAGACTCTTTTCAGTCTCTGACCCCCGGTGGAGGAACGAACTCTCTCTTCCAATCAGATCGGTGGAGGCCCTCACTGTCTTCAAGACCCACCTCTTCAAAGAGCACCTTGGAGTTGTTTGCTGTGTATCTTAGCTGGTAGTAACTTGGTTGGATAGTGGATGTTGATATAAGTTTAGCTTTATAGGCTGAAGAACAGATGTGGACTACTTGAGCACTGATGTACATCGCTCTGGATGAGAGCCGTAAATGTAAATGTAAATACATTGTTGTATTTTAGTCCTGTTATGCTTAGTGCTCACAGATTAAACAGCAACATATTAAACAGCGAACCAGAAGATATAAACAAAATTAGATGCGTATAAAGTCCAGGCATATTTTGTGCTGTACATTCGTCAACCATCATCATGGTCATATCCTCTTATCAGCACTTTCTGACCCATTTTCTGACCTACAGTGTTCTTTGTTCTCTCAGGACTCATTGGTTTTGTTTATGTCTTTGTCTTCTAGATTGCTGTGTGAATGGTCCTGGAGACCCTACTGATACATTTAAATGTTTTTCCTTGCTTCCAGCACACCTGATCTGAGGTATGAACTGAATGACAAGCCTCTCCTGGGTTAAAGGTTGCGTAAGAGAGTGTGAATACATTTGCATTACAGGGAGGCCTCCAGGACTAGGGTTGGCAACTACTGCTTGAACTTGAAAATTCACAGGAAAGTGTGTCCTGAAGATCTTAAGTGCACCTGGCCTGGATTCTCTACTGGGGGGGCGTTTAGAGGGCTGTGGGTTTGAATCCCAGGACTGTTAGTGGCACCACTGAGGTACCCTTGACCAGATAACCATCCCCACACACTGCTCCCTGGGCACTACAGCATTAAGCATTAAGGCCTGGACTGTTCTCTTGATATACAACATTTTTAGTATCTGTTTACAGCTCCACAGCCCAATACCCCTCAAGCCCAGGTTATGGTAACCTCAGGCTCATAAGCCCCAGTCATGTTCTCATTATCTGAGCCACTAATCCTTAACCAGGGTCATGCTAGAGCCTGTCCCAGCTCTCATAGGGTGAAGTATGGAGAAACATCCTGGACAGATCACTAGTCCATCACAGGGCATACAAACACACACACACACACACACACACACACACACACACACACACAAACACACATCGGGGCAGTTTAGCTTTTTCAGTTCTCCTGATGTGCAGGTCTTTGGACTGTGGGAGGAAACCAGAGAACCTGGGAATCCACACAGGGGAAAACATACAGAAAGGAACATCCCAGGAACTTCTTGCTGTGTGGCAACAGTAGTACTCATTGCCTTGCTTGTCTAGAAACCATCAACAAAGTTTTGTCATTGTGTTCACTTAACTTTGGAAATAACTGCGTAAGTAAATTTGATTGGTTTGTAAATGTTCTGAAATCAGTTTTTAGTGCATGTCAGACCGGCTGTCTGCTCCACACAGAAAGGAAGAATGCACTACATTTAAAGCTGTCTGAAGACTTTATTTGCTAAAAGAAAACTGAAGCACACCTCTGCAGCAACTCAGCCTGTCTGAACAGTATCATCACTTACTCACAAATAGGGCTAAATAGGCTCTGAATGTCATCTCTGTGACCTCCCGGCCTCCATCTCAGTCACGAAAAAGCTTGTGCTGAGTTGATCTTTCCACGCATGAATACACTCAGTGTCGGAGCCTGTGTGTCCGCAGCTCGTCTGTAGG
The DNA here is from genome assembly GCA_037974365.1 of Hydrocynus forskahlii. Classification (NCBI taxonomy): domain Eukaryota; kingdom Metazoa; phylum Chordata; class Actinopteri; order Characiformes; family Alestidae; genus Hydrocynus; species Hydrocynus forskahlii. The sequence goes on from JBBPCX010010833.1 coordinate 4,035, forward strand.
GTTTCAGTGTCTCATTAAGAGCTGAGTGAGAAGACGAGAAGGACGTTCTGTTCACTTTCATTCATTCAGGTTTGGTAATGTTCACTCATAACGGCATCAGTGTGTACAGACGTCACACTTTATGCACTACTTTAAGAGAAACCTCTCTTATCTGAACCAAAATTAAAGATTCACCAGGCTATACACACCACTCAGACTGGGGAGTAAGGCATTTTAACAATGTTTACATAAAATATTTAAAATGCAATAATAATTTATTTTCTGGAAAATGAGACCTTACACTACAATAACTTTCAATATAGTTGGGGTTTTCAGAATAACAGTCAGAAACTTTATTGATTGTGTCAGAAATGGCCCATATTATGACTGTAGAGACACAGAAACAAGAACAAAATAATTTATAGTCAATATATATCAAAATAAAAACTCTAATAAAAAAGCTTAGTACCAAATATACTATGTTATTTACAAAAAATGCTGAGGTCAGTAAGAGAGGTGGATATAACTACTAAAGATTAATTAAAAAAAACCCTGCTGAAGTAGTTTGCTAATAACAGTAATAGTGGTTTGGAGTCTCTATAACAAGTCTGTTACTGCACATAAGATTGATAGAAGCAGTGACACTGAACACGAGCTTGCGTAAGTAGTGACTTACGTGTCACAAATAGTGACGTAAGTAGTGATATTGCACAGAATAATAAGATATTGGACTTTATGAATGGTGGTGTGATTCTCCAGAATCCTGCATGTTCTCATCATCATCATCGTCTAAGGTTTTACTTTTACATATCTAGTATTTTTATTTACCATTTGTCTTATAAGGAGCACATTCAGTTTGTTGTGAAGAAGTTGAACTTCTTATTAGGATTTTATTATATAAATAAGTCTTGCTTTTCTTTTTATGCACAACAGAAACTGGTGGAATTAACCATTTTGCCTGTTATTGATTTTGGAGATATACTTTATATGAATGCCTTAGCTCATTGTCTTCATATGTTGGATTGTGTGTATCATGGGGCACTGAGGTTTATTACACACTGTGCTTTTCACACTCATCATTGTGTGTCTGTACTAAAGTGAACTGGTCTTCAGTTAATACTCGCCGCCTCTGTCATTGGCATGTGTTCATCTATAAATCCATTCTGGAAAAAATTCCTTCTTATTTATCATCACTTTTGGGAGGGAAGTGAGGAGGTTATAACCTCATTTTGAAATTGTTTGTTCCAAAAGTAAGAACTGAATTGGGAAAGAAAGCTTTTAGGTTTTCGGCACCTGATGCTTGGAACAATGAATTGAATATGAAACTTAGAATTCCTGAATGATTTTAAAGCTCAGGTGAAAACACTGGAGGCCAGGCATTCTGTACGCAAGTGTTTTATATAAGTATGTTTTAATGTATCATTTTTTCTGTTGTGTGATTGACGGAGTATAACTGTGTTGCTGATATTTTGGCCGGGTATCCCTTGCAAAAGAGATCTGCGATCTCAATGAGACACACCTGGCTAAATAAAGGTTGATAATAATAATAAGGTTGAGAGAACATCCAGAGACTATCCTGAATCGGCGCTGGATTCACAAACACTAATCCCAACCAGCGCTGGGACTGTCTATGAGGTCGGCCGTTGCTCAAAAGCCCTTGATGTACTTGAGGAGTGTCGTGTTTTATGCCGGTCGATGCTTGAATACTGATGTGCTCATTAGCATGCACGGGGCGGCCCCAGGTCCGAGAGAGACATGCTGAATGGGAGTATTGCAACATGGGAAATGTCCACTGGTTGCCAAGGCTCATTTATCAGAGCAGACATCACTTCACATCCCGAGTCACTTTGATCCGCCGCGTCACCAACTATGACGATGACTAAACACTTCTGGCCACATTTTCAGTTGTTAGCTGATGCTTTTTTCCCCTCTAGAAGAAAAGTTCTTACTATTTGTGATGGAAACCACATTTCCATGGAAAAGTCTCATGCTTTCCTGAATCTTAAACACAGTTTCGCTCTAAACTGACTACGTCTTTCATCAACACGTTCCATCGTCTAATGACTTTTACTTTACTTCACAGGTTTCCATGACAATGAATTAGTTCAGAATGAAAAGAGTAGCTGTTGTGAAAAAGCTGCATTCAACCAAATTTTTTGCCATTAAAAATTCAAAAGGGATTTACTGAGCAGGACTTATACACTGATAATCCTAAACCTGGTACTGTACTGATAATGATGCAGGTAGGTACAGACGCTGGTCTACACTGGAACATCAAAACATGAACTTCAGTACATTACAGTACAGTTTAGATACAGAACGGTTCCTGTAGCCCTGAGGAAAAGTGTCTTTAGGCCTGCTCCTGGTGACCCATGGCATCACTGTTCCTCACCCAGACACTCATTAAGAACCCTTAATTAGTTAACGAGCTGCATCAGGTGTGTTGAATTGGTGATCTGAATGTGTCCCGCTGTCTGTTCTGTGGAAGCTGGTGCCATTAGGGTCAAAATATTAACTTCCTATTTAAGCACGAGGAGGGATCAGAGCAGCCAATCGCTGCTCAGGAGGCGGTGCGACTCATAACCAACCCCAACTCTTGAGGGGGGCGGGGCTTGTCTGTATACGGGTGTTAAAACAAAACGCGCAACGCTCCAGCTCAGCAGTTCGTGCTGCAGGTGCTGCTGAGAGCCGGGCGGCTCCTCATACACACACACACACACACACACACACACACACATTCTCTCTCTCTTTTTCTCTCTCTCTCATTCTCCCCATCCCTCCATCTTTCTCTCTTTCTCTTCTTTCTCTCGCTCTCTGGTTTTTGCTCTCCTGCAGCATCTCTCTCTCTCTCTCTCTCTCTCTCTCTCTCTCTCTCTCTCTCTTCATCCTGGCCGGCGCGTGCGCTGCGTCTTGGCGCGCGGCGTTCCTTTCCGGACAGAACACATGGAGAGCAGATAGAGGTGTGTTTTCTCTTATAACCCGCTGCTGCATCATACCGGGGGGAGGAGGAGGAGGAGGAAGAGGAGGAGGGATAAACTCCAAGGAATCAGCCGTGAAAGCACAGCTGCTGCCCAGGATGGAGGTGATGCTCTGGGGCTGCTGACCACTGGAGGGTCTTGCTCTGGAGGAGAGGAGCAACAGAGGAACCTTGATCTCCCACGAGGCTGAAGTTGCTTCGTGCTGTGCCTGCTGCAAACTAGTGAGAGAGAGAAAAAAAGAGAGGAGATGGATGCGCACGGACTCTGAGGATTGCCCCTGAGATGGAGGACCTCTCTCTCTCTCTCTCTCTCTCTCTCTCTCTCTCTCTTTCTTTCTTTATGATGCTGGCATCCTCCTGCTCTGAAGAGTGAAGGTGTGGAGCAGCAGGGAAGCTCATGACCTGTTCGAGCAGCAGCAGAAGGATCTGGGAGCGTTTGGGTGGATTTCTGGACTGTTTCAGAGCTTTAGCCGAGAGTTAGGAATTTCTTTGAGGGATTTGCTGCCCCTGCATCAGCATCAGCATCAGGACCACTATCAGCATCAGCAACCACTGCATAAAAGCTTCTGACTGCAAGCAGCTCTCTCACTCGTTCTTTCTCTCTCCAGACCCATCACTCACGTTTCTTCTGAAAGAATTCCCTTCTAAATGGAAGTAGTTGAGGTCGAAGCCTGTTTTGAAAGGAACAGACATGGTACATGGGCGCAGTTTCCTTCACGGTGAGTCCACGAGCCCAGCTTAACTTCACTCACGCGAGTACGGCGCTGTGCGCGTGAGGTCTGCACAAGTGCGCGTGAGATATTACCGGTGTTTTATGCGTGAGATATTTTGAGGTTTTATGCGTGAGATAAACTGACGTATGCGTGAGATATAACTAGGTTTTATGCGTGAGATAAATTGACGTATGCGTGAGATTAAAATGGTGCTGTATGTGTAAAACATACTAGCGTGATTATGAGGTTTTATGCATGAGGTACACTGCTGTCTTATGCGCGAGATATTTTGGAGCTTAGACGTGAGATATTCTTCTGTTTAATGCGTGAGATATACTGACACTGTATGGGTGATATATACCGGCATTTTTTGCGTGAGATATACTGACACTGTATGTGTGAAACATACTAGTGTGTAATATAATTATGCATGAGATATGTTGGTGCTTACTTGTGAGATGTTCTGGCCTTCTACACTGGAATATACTGCCATCTCTTGCGTGAGACACACTGGTGTGTATATGTGGGCTGTACTTTTTGTTATGCGTGTGATACACTGATGCTTTAATAGTTATACGTGGGATACACTGATATTTTTATGGTTATGCATGAGATATACTGGTGGTTTATATGTGAGATACTTGCATTTTTTGGTTGAGATCTACTTGCATTTATTGCATGGGATCTACTGGTGTTTATACCTCAGATATACTATGTAGTATGCTTGAGATAATCTGAAATTGTGTGAGATGTACTGTCTTTATATGCGTGAGATACATAATGGGTTATGTGTGAGATACACAGTGTTTTATGCTTGAGATGTACTGGTGTTTTATGCGTGAAACATACTGTGGTCTACACAAGAGATTACATTCAATTACAATACATTCATTTGGCTTTTATCCAAAGCAACTTACAATTTAAAGAAACGCTCAGGTTTTAGGGGACATAACTGGTGTTTTTCACGTGAGATACACTGGCTTCTTATGCATGAGATGTGCTGCTGTATTATGTGTGATAAATGTACTGCTATATTAATGCGTGAGATACACTGACGTGTTTATGCATGAAATACACTGATGTATTATATGTGAAAAATTCTGGTGTTTTCACTGATCTCCTTTGAAATGACTCTGAAATGAGCCTCATAATAAACCTGAATGAAAGTCTTTGAGCTGTAAACCAGCTCAGCACACATCTATTGATTAGTGTCACAATACACTTCTCAGGCTTTTCATGTGGATTTGAGACCTGATGATGATGAAAGAAGATAATAATCATTGTTTATTTACATTAAATCCCCTCTCAGCTGTTGCAAGTCTCCTCATACTTGGGCTGTCCGGGGCAACGAAGAAGGAAGCAGGTAATTTTGTTTTACCACCCTTTTGGTCACACAACTCTCAGTCACTCTCGGCAGCCATGCAGCTGCTGACGTGTGATTTTGCTGCTTCTTGCAGTGAAAAACAACTCAGGGGTGCAGCCGGCGGGGCAGTGCGGAACGTGGGTGAAAAATCCAGAGGGAGGGCTGTTCACGTCTCCAAATTACCCCAACAAATACCCCCCAGAGAGAGAGTGCGTCTACATCATTGAAGGTATGCGGAGAATTTCACTGCATTTCACTTCAGATGAGTTTTACATTTTGTCTGAAACCTCGCCTTTCAACCAGCAACAGTCTTGCATGCAGTTTACTCTTTTCCTCATCTGCAGAAAACAGTTCAGCCCTCTCAGTGAGCTTCTGTAGTAAACACAGCCACGTTTTACTCAGACTGATGTACAGAAAAGTAATTGAAGTAAATTTCACTCCAATTTAAGGATATTTAGATACATTTGAAGCACATTTCACTGAGTTTAAGTAAACGTAGATACATTTGAAACAAGTTTCACTTTAATTTTAGTACATTTAAATGCATCTGAAGGAAATTTCAACATTTAATTTAAAAACATTTCACTCCAACTGTATTTAAAGATGCACAAAATGACATCACAATTTTGTAATTTCTTTATCAGAACAAGATCTGAAAATGTGTTCCATATTAGCAGCGTTGCAAAGGTAGATTTAAGTGAATTTAAAACAGTTTCGCTCTGGTGTAAGTTTTCATTTTCAGCAATTTCATTTTTTTTAGAAACTCAGCAAACACTCACACCATCAAAGACACTATGGATGCAAATTTAATTCAGATGAAAAACAAATTCCACTCCAGCGTGACTAAATGTTAGTAAAAATACAATTCTCTCCACAATTTAAGTAAATTTATGAGTATTTCACTTAGAGATGGGTACGATTACAACTGTACTGACACTTATACTGATAACGATACTTAACAATATACATGGATCTACTCTCCATCTGGTCAGAAAATAAAGTCGTCACATGAAAAGCTGTAGAAGTTCAGCAGTGATTTTATTGTGGTGTTTTGGAGAAATAAGGATCTAAACTGTGTCCTGAGTTTCTGTTTCTATAATGAGGGAGGAGCGTCTCTACAAGTGTTCTGATCAACAGAGCGCCGCTCCTTCCCTCCACTGATCCAATCCAGCATCCACCGTTTGGAAACGCAGCTGTGTGAGAAAGTATTAACACTGCAGAAACACCCACAGCAGCACCGTCTGAACAGGAGACTCTCCAGAGTTCAGCAGGAACCAGGCAGGAACTGGTACTAAACCCCAAAAACATAGTATCATTAACCTTTTGAACTACATGAACGCTTTTTTTGCGTTCATTTTTGTAACCTTTAGTCTCAGACTCATAACTCGCGACAGGAGTAACACACAAGCATCATACACATATCACTGAAATCGAGAAGACTTACCCTATACAATCATCTAAGTCCTGCGTTTGTGCAATAAATTATTCCAGCGTAATCATGTGCGCAAAAGGGAGTAAATTTTAAAAGGTTTCCCACAAAAACACACTGCAGAAACTCCATAAAACATCCATATTATTTACTTTAGGCACAAATAAAGCATGCGCAATGGTCCACAAACTTGTCATTGGATTCAGTGCAACAAATTTCTAATTCATTATAATTTTTCCCAGTCTTTCTTTAAAATGAATATATATTTATTTTCATTCTGTTGCTATATTATTTTTTTTTTATAATGTTGTTGTGTAATATGTTTGTAACTGTTGGGGGAAAGTGTTTGACTGCGTTCTAGAGGTCATCTGATCAACTTCTTCTGCAGTAATAATGATTCCAAGGAAGGTCAAATTCAAATTCCGTCTGGAAATAAGCACATATTTTATATTGTAATAAGCCATAGAATGTCCCAGTCTGAAAAAAATTATATAACAATGGCTATGGACATTTACCCCACATATTTCTTAAGTTAAATCTCTACTGAAAAACATTGTCTTGTAGAAATAAAAGGAAAAAAGTAAATTTCACTAGACGAAAACTAGAATTTGCTTATAAAAATGATATCATGATTTTACTAGTTAGTTTCACATCAAATAATTGCATAAATAAGTAGCTCTGGGTCTTCTGAAAAAAACAACATAAGGCATGAATGGCTAGCATATGGGATTAACATGTTACAGCCCAATAAATAAAGGGATGTAAAAACGCTCATAAATGGCCTGGAGTTCAAAAGATTAAAAAAATCAAGTAACAGTAACTGTTACCGTCCTGTAGAGCTGCACGATATGAACAGAATACCAGTACTGCGATTTTACAGCTATATATTGCGATTGTGATTCCTTTCAAAATATTAAAGTGCCCATCCCATCACTTTTCTGGAATTGATAAGACGTAAAGTCTGTAAATATTGTTTCAAATGATACATTTACTCTCCCCTCCATACTGTCCATATATGGAAAATAAGCTACAGTTTTCATATAATAGTTTCTGTGATGTCACAAAAGCAACACGTTTAAATTTCTCTCCTTATTCTGGCTATACCAGTTTAGCTCTGCCCGTTCATGCACCAGTTTAACAGTTTAAAATGAGACTTTTGTTGAATTACATGAAGACTTTGATTCATCAGAACAGCCAGTAACTCACCGGGAGCTGTGATTGGTCACCCTGTCAGAAACACTGTGATTGGTTTAGAGCCTCATTTTCATATTGCTGCGATATATCGTGCAGCCGTATCGCCCTGTTTGGGGGTTCTGTTCGGTTCAGAGCAGTTAGATAACGAGCTTGTTGACGTGTGAGGCAGTTTAGAAGAGAATAAATTACAGATTCCAGTTCTATCAATCACCCAAAGTGGCTAAACACTCGAGCTGCTCCTTTAAATTGTCGGAATTATAATACGATTACGAGCATCACGATCAGAGCACGTGAGTCAGCTCTAGAAATATCCAGCTTTTCTCATTTCAAGTCACTGAAGAAGGTTCAGTTCTCTCTTATGTCCCTTTTTTGCACCTTGCAATCTTTTTCCATCTTTATTTTTATTTGTAGCTAGAAATGCCGGAGAAGTTATTGTATTTATTGACGTGTGTTTTGTCCACATGAAAATAATAGAGAGTACATCATTAAAGCTTTGGCTGTCTGGCAGTAATTGTGTTGTCGTGAAAAATTCTATTCTTATTTTGAGTTGAGCAGATTTATAGTCACTGGATGAATGCGATTATGAAAAATAATACACCTGTTAATGTTCGAATTTCAGAATTGATTTTTCAGAATGCACTATTTTTACCTGTTTTTAAAGTTTGCTAGAGAAACAAATCAGATTAAAAAAACAAATATGGATGAAAAGTGAGTCTTACCACTTAATTTACACTAAATCTACAACAGTTCAAATGACTGTTTGTGATTGTGTGCAAAAGTTTAGGTGTCTTAGTCAAATCCATACACAGCGTAAAGAAGTGCATCATCTTTTAATACACAATGACTGTTTATTCAATGAATTTAACCTTCTGGAAAAAGAATGAAACCTAAAATGAGACCTTTGCATAAGTTTATTATTTCATATTTCTAAAATGTGCATAAAAATGCCTTATTGAAGTGTGTCCTGTATTTACTTTCTATCATAAAATAACAAAGCATGCACTGGGGTCTGCATAAATGTATGGTAAAGCTGTATTTTTGTAGTTTTGACAATGTAATCCTGAATGTAGCTGTTGGGCATGAAAGGGTTAAGATGGAACGTTTATGTTCAGTTGCAGCTTGTGTGTGACCGTGTGTGTGTGTGTGTGTTGTGTTGTGTTGTGTGTTTGCGGTTACAGCTCCCCCGAGACAGTGTATTGATCTCTTCTTTGACGAGAAGTACTCAATAGAGCCATCATGGGAATGTAAATTTGATCACATCGAAGTGCGGGATGGTCCCTTTGGCTTTTCTCCAATAATTGGACGCTACTGTGGCCAGCAGAGCCCCCAGTACATTCGCTCCAGCGGCCGCTACCTGTGGATCAAATTTGTCGCGGACGGTGAACTGGAGGCCATCGGCTTCTCTGCAAACTACAACTTCACAGCAGGTAAAGTACGGCGTTCCAGACCGCCTCCGCCTTGCCGTTACGGTTCCATGTCTGCTTCATGCCCTCCTGTCTCCGTTTACTTCTGTCAGGGCTGTAGAACTGAGACAGACTCCTTTTTTGTAAGGTATTGAAATGGTGGGACTGGGAAGCTGCTATTTGGACATTTTGGCCCCGGTGACCTCTGGAGCCATCGCCTGAATTCTTAATGCAATCAGAACCCGCTTGTCAGAGTCTCAGCCTCTTGATTTTGTGATTCATGAGTACTGTGCAAAAGTCTTGAGCCCTCGTTTCTTCACCTTTTGCTTCCACAGAGCCAGACTGTCTTGTACTAATGTAGTCTTGAGGAACAGTTCTCCAGGCTTCCTGCTGAGTGGTCGGATCTCCTTTATCTAAGCTCCTTGTATCTTTAGACACTTTGCAGCCTGTCACAGTAAAACATTTGTTCGCATTTCTTTCATTTAATCTACTCAGTATGACAAAGATAAGACATTCTGACAGAATATTGTGTTTATACAAAGCAAAATATAAAGAAATGAGGGATGGCTCAAGACTTTGCACTGTATTGGAAATGCCATAAAAAGAATAATCCAGCATTTTGTGGCCAAATTTCTATTTGTAGAGCCCAATTGTTTACCACACAGGATCTTTTTAACTGTAATTAGTAAAGAACTCATTTTAAACACCTTTATCATAGAAACCAATGGGCAACTATTGAAAATATAATGCAGGTGCAATGCAATAGAGTGCAGATGGTTATTAAGTTAAAAGCACTAGAGAATTTCCTCTAGGGACTTTGTTTCCAAAACACAATATAATTACTCATTTTATACTGAAAAAAGGTACTCAATAAATACAGATAATCCGTATATTTCCCTATAAACATGATTTGAACCCAGAAAATGAACTGCATCACTTGCCTGGTAACTGCCAGTACCAGTTTAGAGACCCTTTATGTTCCAATCAGAGGACGTTTAATATTCAATTAGCATTTTCTGTGGCTGCGAATGTGACAGCCCTGGAGTAGATCAGTCTGAGCAGGACAGATCATCACTCCTTCATTAATAATGCAGAACACTCGCGGCTCAAAACTGTTACAGAATCTGGTGTGAAGACGCTGGATGGCTTTATACCCGACAGATGGATGGAGGTGGACGATACGGAGTGTTGTTTCTGTGAATAAACGCTCCTAATTGTTTTCATTTTAGTTTTAATTACTGTCCTTTGCCCTAAAATATGACTAATGAATTATCCAAAATTTTATTATTATTATTATGCATTTTTAAACTACACATTGACGCATAATTGTCACTGGGATTTTTTTCCAGTGGTAGTCCCTTCAAAACCACTTATTTTGTCATGTGGCCTCATCAGATCTGGGCAGGGCTTGGTGTCATAACAGGAAAATACATTGAATCCATGTCACTTCTGAACACATTTATTTTGAAGGAGTTCATTGGTAATCTGCTTTGATTATTAGGGAATTAAATGGAAAGCTGATCGTTAATGACGGCAAACATCCAGCAGGGGGAGCTCTCACTGGTTTCGTTTGCTAAGAGGAGTCACTCCAAACTTTTATTTCAGCTTCTGTTTTTATAGGGACTACACATTTCTGTGATTAAAGCCAGCTGTGACTAGACACTAGAATTAAACTCCAGTTGTGTTGGAAGAGTTTCTTTGATGTGGTCTAAGTGAAAATGTTAATATGTTAGTAATGTTAGTCCTTAACAAGGACATTAAACTTGCATGTCATTTTATTACATTCTGACATTTTGTGTTTGAGATATATATCGTGCATAGCCTAAAAGTATCCATGTTATTTATATGCCATATCCTCAATCCCTCTTACAGACTGCATCCTGACGTCCATATCCCATCCAAACCATGTGAGTTTGACTAGGCAGGCCATACAACCTGTTTATTGGTGGGGGAGACACTGACATCACAACCCTGAAAAATGTGCTTTATTGAAATTTTGACAGTAACTGATGCAATATATTTTTATTCATGCAGAGACTGTGTGCAGATACATTAATTGCTCTAAGAGCTTATTCTCTGTAAGTGTGGCTCAATTAAATGTTTAGTCCTCATGCAACACCATCAGGACACCATAAATAGATTCTGGGGGTTCTGAGTAATGAGCCCCTGCCTTGGCTGACTCTGAAAGAGGTGAAAAGAGTGTATCCATGTGAGGTAATTGGTATTGTTAAACACAAGCCGTGCAATTACGGTCACTCGCAAAGGCTTGACACACTTCATTTACGTTCCAGCCCAGCGCCACAGTGCTAGGATTTAGCGCGGCCTGTTTATAAGCTGTTATTCTGGATCGATTCTTCACATTCAGGCTCTGTGCTGAGTTAACGTCTGCACTCACTCTTTCTTGGAGAGCCCTTGTGCGAAAGTGATGGAAATCCTAATGGACTTAAACCTGTCCGGGGTGACTGTGTGGCTCAGTGCTCATTGAGAGAAGGGGACAAATTGTGTTTGTAGGTAAAAGAGGTGGAGGTGTTTTGTAATGTGACTGAATCAGGAGAGGATGCTCTTCTGTGGAGGTTAGAGCTTCATCTGCACAGCCGAGGCTTTCGAGGAGAGCTGCATTCCCTGAGAAAACAGCTCAGCGGTGAAGGTGAGATTTATCTGGACTGATTTCTGAGAGATGAATCGTAAGGGCAGGGTTTTTTTTTTTACGCCCATCCTGTAGGTCGTGATGAGACTCTGGAGTTTCTGCCTCCAGAAAAAAAAGCATCCTGATAAAGAGTATCTGCAGCATACGATTTCCATAATTAGTGAGATAAAAGTCCACGAATTCACTTCGCCCCCCACCAAAAAAAAGAAAAAAAAAGTCCAGCATCTGCCGCCCCGCCGCCAGTGCTAACACATGTGAATGCAGATGGCAGGGCAGATGAGTGGAAGCCGAGCTGGAGAGGAGGAGGACGAGTAGAGAGGAGCAGATACTCAACCACCTAGAAACACCTCAGGGCGTTAATGTGTAATTCATTCAGGACTTACTGAATTTTTCATTGTGCAGAATGAATCATTCTTAGCAGATACTGAGCACATCAGAGTAAGTGCTTTATAACTATTACTAGATACTGAATCATTCATAGCATATACTGAATAATTGATGGTAGACACCGAATAATTAATGCTAGATGCAGAATTATTCATAACAGGTACTTAACAATTATTACTAGATACTGAATAATTAATACAAAACCACATAATTCACATCTGAACTATGCATAGTGGATCCTGAAAAATTCGTAGACACTAAATAGTTCGTAGTAGACGTTGAATAATTAATACTATATACTGCACAATTCATAACAGGTCCTGAATCATTCATAGTAGAAACTGAATAGTTCACTTTAGATACTGAATAACTCATAATGGATACTCCATAATTCATAATGGACACTGACTAATCTGAACAAGGGAAATTAGATACTGAATAATTCATTATAGATATAATTCCTAATATATTAATGAATAATTAGTAGTAGTTACTGGTTTAACAGTTTACATTAGATCCTGAATAATTCCTTATAGATGAATAAACAATTAATGGTACTGACTTGTTAGTCCATTATAGATATTGAATAATTCAGAGTAGTGAATCATTTGTTCTGCTGACAGGGTGGAGAGGGATGTGCTGGACAGGGAGGAGAAGGATGTGTGAGCTGGACAGGATGGAGAGGGATGTGCTGGACAGGGTGGAGAGGGATGTGCTGGACAGGATGGAGAAGGATGTGCTGGACAGGGTGGAGAGGGATGTCTGAGCTGGACAGGGTGGAGAGGGATGTGCTGGACAGGATGGAGAAGGATGTGTTGGACAATGTGGAGAAGGATGTGCTGGACAGGATGGAGGGGGATGTCTGAGCTGAACCGGATGGAGAGGGATGTCTGAGCTGGACAGGGTGGAGAGGGATGTGCTGGACAGGGTGGAGAGGGATGTGCTGGACAGGATGGAGAGGGATGTGCTGGACAGGGTGGAGAGGGATGTGTGAGCTGGACAGAATGGAGAGGGATGTGCTGGACAGGGTGGAGAGGGATGTCTGAGCTGGACAGGGTGGAGATCACGGTTCTGCCGGAATGAAATTTAGCAGCAGCTTTAAGAAACCACAGCAACTATAAATGTACACCCAGTATTTACAACAGATCTTCATTCAACACACTCTCCCACAAAGTTCTCACACACATATTCTCTCACACACACACACACACACATACTCACACACACACACACACACACACACACACAAACATACACACACACACTCACTCACACACATACACCCACACACACACTCATGCTGTGTGTAAAAGCTACTGAATGAGTTTACAGGACTGGATTCTGTTACATTGTTCATTAATCTCTCTCTCTCTTTCTGTCTCTGTCTCTCTCTCTCTTTCTCTCTCGCTCTCTGTCTCTCTCTCTGTCTCTCTTTGACTCTCTATCTCTCTGTCTGTCACTCTATCTCTCTGTCTCTCTCTATCTCTCTCTCTCTATCTCTCTCTGTCTCTCTCTGTCTCTCTGTCTCTGTCTCTGTCTCTCTCTCTCTCTCTGTCTCCCTGTCTCTCTCTCTCTCTCTCTCTCTCTCTCTCTCCCTCTATCTCTCTCTCTATGTGTCTCTCTGTCTCTC
>JBBPCX010010853.1:0-17754 GCA_037974365.1 Hydrocynus forskahlii
AGGGCATCCTAGAACAGAGCTGGCCCTCCGGATCAACCTGTTCAGTCTCTTTCTGTCCCCAGCAGAGATGCTGCTGCACCAGCAGACCACACCGTAAAAGATAGCTGATGCCACCACAGAGTCATAATGTAATCTGCACCTACACTAAGTCTCTCTCTCTCTCTCTCTTTCTCTCTCTGTGTGTGTGTGTGGGTGTCCTTGGTTTCCTTGGGTCCTCTTTAACTTCACAGCCAGCTTTGCATAGTTCCTGCTCAGGCCAATGTCCAAAAGATAAATTCACCTACAAAATAACCACAGGTCTGTGTAGCAGTACTTGGTGCTACAATGCAATTATTCCTCAGGTAATGATCTAGGACCTATGTCTCATATTTAATCCATAATTCAGTGGTAGTAAAAGTTCAGTCACCCAAAACAAATGCAAGGATAAGTACACATCCCCTACAGAGACTGTTTTATTGCTTTATTTTGCATATTTGGAAAATGTCTAAAGGTGGCAGGGTTCAAGTGAAGTGTTGCATATGACTGTAAGTATACCACAAATACTGTGATCAGTTCAAAATAATTCTGGGTGGTTATTGTACTGTAACGCTACATACTGCACATGAAGCTTTACTATGTATTTCAATGGCCCACCTGCAATGTAAGTACCAGTCATTAATTTAAATTACTACAAAAATACTTATAAAACATTAATACACTATAATTTTTTTCATCATAAGATACAATGACCCTAAATTAGTCCAGCAGGTGGGACATTTGTGTTGTTGCATAATAAAGAGCGTCATATGCTTCAAAAGTTTCACTTACTCTGCCTTCCATCATTCCAGTCCAGTTGGTCTCCATCTTCATTCACAGAACATTAACTTGCCAATCACAGAACCATGTGTGATTAGTCAGCTGTGCATATGAACTAATGCTTGTGGAGCCCAATCAATCAGAGCACCCATTCATTAAAGAATTCTTTCATGCCATAGAAAAATGGCTTTCAGTTCCTTAAAGAACTTTTCAGCAGATGGTTACTTCAAAACTTCAAAATGTCTCATTTGGAATCACTCAGGTGCAAAGGTTCTTCAGAAAGACAATGGTAGAATAACGGTTCTTCTCGCATGTGTGATTTTAATTATGCCTCAGTTCTGGAAGGTTCTGATGGAGCGGTGTTGCAGGACATGGGTTTTGATGGGTTTCATTGTCGTTTGTTGATGTGTTCGTCCTGAATAAGTTTGACTCATTGGATGTAAGAGATTACAGTTTTACATTCTTCTTATTCTCCTCTTCATTCTTCTTTTTCCATTAATCATACATCTTCCTCCCCTTCTTTTTCTACTTCTCCTACTTCTTCCTCTTGTTCTCTCTCTGCTTCTTTCGTCTTCTTCTTCTCCTTCTCCTTGTTTTTCTTCTGTTTTTCTTCTCTGCCACCTGTTTCTTCTCCTGTTCAGCTTCTTGCTCTTCCTATTTTTAATTTTCATACTGCTTCACCTTTCTTCTTCTTCCCATTCACTACTTTCTTCTTCTCTTCCTCCTTTCTTTTTTCTTCTTCTCCACCTCCTCCTTCTCTTTCTCCTTCTTCTTCTCCTCCTTCACGCCTTTTCCAAATTAGCGTTAATATCGGAAACTCCTTCCTGAGAGCTTTCTGTATTCTGCAGATGAACCTGAACATGATGTCGTACAGCCAGTCCATGAAAAATTGCTGGGTTTGTACTTTGTTCTTCAGTTTACTCACAGGGCGACAGCAGGTTCCATTATTCAGTATAGCCCTGGAGTCAAATTGGACCAAACAGGGTTCAGCTTGAAAGTCTCTTACAGAAGTTGTGCAATTTGTTCACTTTCTGTTTCTGTATGAGCTAACGAGGAAAATTAGAAAAATAATGGTTAGTTGAAGCATAAAGCAACCAGTGTTCAGAATGAATCTGTTGTACCGCTTCTCTTCACATTGTGAAAAACTGTAGTATAAGAGAATCTGTATGTACCTTGAAGAATGTACCTTGAATGTGTAACAGTGTGGTGAAGCTTCCATTTCACTTACAGATAGACCTTAACTAAATTTAGGGCCTGTTTGCACATACTTTTAATAAGTTCCCTTTGTTTGTGTTGATGCTCGAGGTGTCAGACGTCATGCTGAACTTGGTTTAGTGTTCCTGTGTCATGTAGAACCAAATTATTGTTATCTAAAAAATATGTAATAATAAAAACCGCTACATGCAGACACACGCAAATGAAAATAAAGAACAAAAACGGAAAAAACAAGATCATTGAACCCGGGAGTACTTTCAGACTAGTCTCCGCCCACAAGTGGGTGGGGAAAACTCACAGGGGGAGGGGCTCCGGAGAGCGACCAAGCGGCAGCGGGCTAAGAGAAAGAGCAGCAAACGGAGAGAGTGTAGAAGACCAAACACCGGTTCTAGACTGTTTTACACTGTTTATATTTACTGAAATCAGATTTTACTGATCCACTCTGAGTTCTGAGGGTAAACACCAGTTCTAGACCGTTTTACACCATTTATATTTACTGAAATCAGAGTTTACTGATACACTCTGAGTTCTGAGGGTAAACACCGGTTCTAGACTGTTTTACACCGTTTATATTTACTGTAATCAGAGTTTACTGATACACTCTGAGTTCTGAGGGTAAACGCCAGTTCTAGACTGTTTTACACTGTTTATATATACTGAAGAGCTCTTAAAATCTGTTTTCATTACAGAAAAGACCATTTTCAAATATCATTAGATTTTACCATCCTTAGATTTTACCAGCAGTAAGAAGAATCAGAAGGCATTTACTTTAACTTTGTTACGACTTGAAAAGTGCTTGTACTTAGTGTTGGTATTTTTAAGGTGAAATAGTTGACCTGAACACAGACTGAGCCTATTCATTTTAAGCCATGTGAATCAGATGCATTGGAGCAGAAAAAACACTCCAGGCATGAAAACCAGCACTTAAGTGTGTGTTTCTGACTATAAAATAATTAACACGTTGGGAAAATATTTCTCTTTCTTCTCTTTCACTAACCCTTGTCATTACTCATAAACTACTTATATAAAACACTCTAAGTGACCATAATTAAAACCGTTCACAGCCTTGCAGGAATTAGAGCTATCGGTCCTCACCTGAACCTTTCACAAATCAAGAAGATTAGCAGCACTCTCAGAAAACTGGTGCCACTGGGGTGGTATTCGGTAGGGGTCCACAACCGTCTAATCTTCACACACTCAGTGGGGACCCCCTGCTGGCCACCACCGTAATAAAAGAAAAAGTACATAATACGTTTAATTAACATCTTCGTTTTTAACACCAAAGGATGTAATAACCGCTGAGCTACCTTATCAGCTACTGGCCCAGCATGTTGGTTAGAAATGTTGAGAGACCAACACGAAGGACGTGAGGAAATCCCAGGATGGTTCCTTGGACTTCAAGGTAAATGTTGTATTTTGCAACATCAAATGTCTTTGACTGGGGTCTCCAGACGTAGTTAGGTGTACCCTCAGGGGATTATGTCTTCAGTGCAATCAGAGAATCTATATTACATTCCATTGCATTTTAAGCGGCCTTGACTCCATACACCTTGTCTTTAACAATAATAATAATAAATATTTAATGTATAGTTCCTTTCCCAAACTGGATGGAAATGATAAGAAGAATTAAGAAGCTTTTAACAGACAGTTGTAGACAATAAACATTAAACAGACCAAATTACACAGGTTACAGTAGCAGGAAAAAAACAAAAGAGCAGAACTGAGAGTAAGGAGAAGAGGTACACTAAGAGAAAAGATTTAAAAGCTATATATGATTTTTCAGGATAATCAAGTTATGAAAAGTTACAAATTCAGCAAAAACCTGAATTATTGATAGAGAGGGATAGCAGTTGTTTGGATATTCAATACAGTAACACCAGCCGTGGTCAAAATCAAATCAGATCACTTTTTATTGTCCCATCACTACATTTCTATGGTAGCGGAACACATATACATATATGTGAAATTAGATATATCTATGAAACAAAGTAAGGTAAAGTGTAAAGTAGATCAACCATCTCTTAGGATAATTTGGAAGTCATTAATATAGATTTTTATTCCAAGTCCATTTGTCAGCACCACACTCATCTGTGCACAGTACAATATAGAAAGGGAGGCTGTTATTTTCTATTGATGACATTTTTGTTATGACAGTGACAAGCCTATTAAACACCAAAAAGATTCCGGATGTAAAAACGAATGATGGTGGTTGTTACTGTGAATCAGTCCGCATGAAGCCACGGATATCGTGAAACAGATTAAAGATGTCACCACATCTGCTTTGGCACTGATGTAACGGTGCAGCCGTCAAGTGCCCTGTCCTTTAGCAGCCTTCAGGATTTGGTCCCATCAGAGTAAAACACTACATAACACATGCATAAAGACTGAATACATTTAAAGAGAAATACATCAGTGTTCATGAACAACTTACATTTCAATATAAAAAAATACATGAAGTACATATAATAAGCTCATTTATGGCACTTTCCGCTGGCACAAGGAACCACATCACACAAACAAATGTTTATTCATTATAAATAAAGCAAGCCGAACCCGAGCCGAACCCAAGCTGCTCAACAGCAGGACTCAAAGTGGGTCGCAGCTGAGCTGACTGCATCACTGCTTTCTGATTGGTCAAAATGCTGCTATAGAGAGTCATACCAGAGTCTCAACTTGCACTCCTTACAGTTCAATCTTACCGTGCACATTTAAACAGAACTAACTCTGTTCTCTGGGGTGGGGGAGGGGGTTCCTGAGGGGAACCGCTGTACAACTGTCTATCCCAGGCGATCATCACTGGGACCCCAGGCCACCACCTTCCCAGGTCTGCAATCACTGGAGTCCCATGCCAAGATGTTCTCGACTTGTTTGGCAGACACGTGCTCCTCCCCTATCCAAGGGCAACTGCTGTTTAAAGCTCCAGCGGCGATTATTGTTTCTGTTCCTGTTGTTTTGGACTAAAGACCCTCAGATAAACTTACCGACTCTTAACTGTACCAACCCTGTTAGCCGTAAATGGCCAATCTGTCAATATATTCATGCATGAAGGTCTTTTGTCAGTTATCTCAATAGAGACCATCTTTTCCTTTCCCTCTGAGTTGACCACAGGAGGATGGGTTCCCCTTTTTGAGTCTTGGTTCCGAGGTTTCTACCTCCAACTGAGGGAGTTTTTCCTCTCCTCAATCACCATTGGCTCACTAGGGGCTCAGACCTGGACTCTGTAAAACTGCTTTGTGACAACTTTGTTGCTATATAAATAAAACAGAATTGAATTGAATTGAAGACAACAGACAGATTTGGAAAGAGGCCATTGGGTTTTTTGTTTGTTTTTTTTATTGTCAGACAAAAAATAATGGAGATACAAACTAAAAACTAGGAGGTCGAAAAAATACAAGCACTACTGTCTGTTTGGGCTGAAGATAAATTTCAGTGGGAGTTTTAGAATGACACTGGCTGTGAGAAAAATGAAGGTGAACCAGGCTATTGTTTATAAGTTATCTGGGTCATAAATAATAAAAGACCACAATAACAAAAGCAGCTTTCCATTGGTTCAACTCCATGGATGCGGTTTTAGGACGACCGGCCATAATCTGTGGTGGAGAATTGAGTCAGAAACTCCATTACCGGACTGAGATACACTGAAACATCAAAACCAAGTACAACTTCAGTATCATCTCATTACAGTTTAGGTACAGCACCTGTGGAAAGTGCCTTCAGACTTTACATTTTGATTGAAGGCACCCTGCATAGGCACTTCATAAAACGTGTAAAAACATTAAATAACATTATCAGGGAAAACTTTTGTATTTATGACCTCCTTTTATCAGCAAAATACGTTTAATGAAATAAACAACATTGTCTTGGCATAAAGACACTTAAAATGTATGACATTTGTTTCATTCATAACACTGTTATAAAGCCTCACTCCAATTTACTGTACTTGAGCTCATAAGACCTAGATAATAATGTCAGCTCTGTGGAACATTTCTCTCTGAATCCTATTTTCCTTTAGTTTGAGGGTCTCTCATTGATCTACCACAGAATATGGTGGTCTTTAACTAATCTCTTAATAACACTGTTATCTTTCACTTAAGTCAATACAATGTACACTGGCATGAATTACTTTTTGTTTCACATTCAGCACAGCTGTCAGATCAACTCTTAAAGGATTAGAGTTTCCATCCTAAATCCTGGGTGACATTAAAGTGGTGTTTTTTACGCTTCTTAGCCATGCCTTCGAGACGCTATGACACAAAGCCGTCACGCTAGAGGACGGAAAACAGATTTGTGCTGCTAGCTGCACCGTAACAGTAGCAAGTTGCAGTGAGAAACCTCTTTAACAACAGAAAACCTTTTTAACAAGCATAACAGCCAGCCCACTTTGTACAGAGCCCACTGGACGTGCTCCAAACATTCCCGTTTGCCTGCTCACTCTGTTCCTCAATTACTCCTGTTGATAGCAGGCACTGTCATTAGCATAAGGCCTGGTCGTGCCAAGCACTCCACTGTTGTGGCTTGTCACTGGCATGGCGGGGGGGTGACTAACTGTTTTCCTGGTCATTATGTCCATCCTTGTCTGTATGTGAGTCACAGCCATTTTCCAGTGCTCACGAAGCGTTTTAAGTTAGAAAATGCAGATAAAAACAAGAGACTTGTCAGGTGATAAACAAGTGGCCATGTGTGTGTGTTTGTGTGTATGTGTGTGTGTGTGTTTATATATGGTCCAGTCTATTAAAAGCCCCCCTCTCATTGCTGATGTCATACTTGTCCCTTCAAATCTACGCTCTACGGGATAATTGCAACACCATGTTTGTTCCTGTTGCTGTAGCAACAGGCCAGTAATTGGATGTGTGAAATGCTGGGAGACTACATACACCCCTCTCCATAGCATTTGATGGATAGTGTCTATGTGATGTGACAGAAAATACAAAGAAGGGGTTCTAATCAATGGGATGGTTGATGGTGACACGCTATATTCAGCCTCTTCCTCACTTTACATCTCTCTCTCTCTCTCTCTCTCTCTCTCTCTCTCTCTCTCTCGATATATAAAACCCTCTGGAGTTTTTGTTTTTTTTGTAATAAAACAAACAAACAAGCAATTAAATGGAAAGATACATATCACTCACAGTTTCTTTTAGTTTAAAGTGCTAAGATCTCTCAACTGGAAAATTAATTTTTAAAGAAGAAATTAAGAATTTAAGTGGAGAACATCTTAAACACCAAAACTGAGAAAATCCCATTCTACGTACTGCAGTCCATCAGCATTTCTGGACAGGAGGAATCAGACCATGGTTTAAAAAGCTTTGAGAACAATCCGTCACTGTGGTTATGAGTCTTTTTACACTGTCCTAAATACACTGTAGCCTCACTTATACAGATATCATTTAAAAAAACAATAAATGACACACGTCTGGTATCTCTGTCACACCTGTCTGTTAACCTGCTTCAGCCTTTTTTCCTCACACTCACCACTCCATCTTCCAGGTTCAGTTTTGGTTCAGTTGGAAAAGAATCTCACATCACTGATCCAGTCAACAGTCAGGCATTTCAGTTTGTTTGTGTTTGCTTTTCTGTGTTGTGTTCAACCTGATTGATGTCTGACAGTATTCGTGCTGCTTTAGAGGCTGTAAGACTAGTTGGTGTGTCAGCTGATGATGGAGCAATACACCCCCCCCAACACACACACACACACTTCACACACACACAGGCCGAAAAGATACATTCCACAACAGTGTGGAAGAAATCACAATAACCTCTCTCAGCTGCTTTTTTCTCCACAGTCTTCCACAGTGGTTCATGGTGGTCTGTGGAACTTTCATCCTTTGAATTCCATACTGCCCAGTTTCTTGGCTTCTCCCCTCTCTCTCTCGAGGATGTGCCATTGCTCCTGATGTCCAGCAAACCCACCACATCTCCGCTTGATCCTATTCCGTTGAGTACGTTCCAGAAGATATCCTCGAATCTAATCCGTCATATCGCCTACATCATCAATGGCTCCTTAATAACTGGCCATGTCCCATCTGCTTTCAAGTCTAAAGAAACCCATGCTAGACTCCTCAGATATCAACAACTACAGACCAGTATCTCTTCTCTCCTTCCTTTCCAAAGTCCTGGAACATGCTGTTTATAACCAACTCAAAATCTTCTTTCTTTCTCAAAACAGGCTTGAGGACCCTCACCACAGGTTCAAGGCTGTGCACTCTACTGAAACTGCACTTCATGCAGCCAGATCAGCCAACCTGTCTTCTGCTCTGATTCTTCCTGACCTTTTCCAGCCTTTGACACGGTTAACCATCAGATCCTCCTGGCTGCTCTCTCCAGCCTTGGGATATCGGGCACAGCCTGGCAATGGTTTGCTTCCTACCTTGGCGACTGGAGGTACCAGGTAACATGGCATGGCTCCCAGTCTGCCCAGTGAAGATCCACTGGTATTCCGCAGGGCTCGGCCCTTGGACCGCTTTTCTCTGTATACTGGTTCTCTAGGGGATGTAATAGCCTCACATGGCTTTTCCTACCACTTTTATGCAGATGACACTCAACTGATTCCCTCTTTCCCCTTCAGTGATGATCAGGTCTAAACCTGCATCTCAGACTGTCTGGGTGGCTGACATCTCCTCTTGGATGATGGTCCACCTCCTCCAGCTGAATCCCAGCTTAACTGAGCTTCTTTTCATCAAGAGTAGTCCATCACTGAGCCACGACCCCACCGAGTCACGGAGCTGAACAAGAAAGTTGATTAGAGTTGCCCAAATGTGGTGTGACGGAGGAGCCCAGTCGCGGCAGACATGAAAGAGCCGGTTGATCACGCAGTTGCTCTGAGAACGCTCCAGAGAGGAGTAAGATTCCCACCAAAGGAATCACCGTTCTCACACGCACACAGAGAAGGTAGAGAAAGGAGAGACTCCGTAGAGTCAGAGTACTCATGGTACCGTTGAGAAGAGACACATTAGTTGGGCACGAGGACCAATGTCTGTGTGCTGAGGAACTCATACTTCCTGTTTATATACCCTGAACGTGAGTCATTTCCATGGCTGATTGACATCACGTGCTCTGGTGCGTGTGACCCACCGTTTCTTTTGAGAACTCTGTTATTGTCCCCTCAAAGAAGGTAAGAAATCTTGGTGTCATGCTAGATGAAGAACTGTCTCCAGGACATGCAGACACCTTCTTTACAACATCAGAAGAATCTGACCCTTTCCCACCACTGAAGCTACGCAGTTACTCGTCCAGTCTCTGGTCATCTCCAAACTGGACTATTGCAACTCTCTCCTGGCTGGACTTCCACTGAAGGTAATGAGACACTTCAGCTGATTCAGAATGCAGCTGCGAGGTTAGGTTAGGCCTTAAATACTGCTCGTCTTGAACCTCCGTAGCTCAAAAAAAGAGAATGACATGGATTTCAGTCTTGGCCCCCCAGTGATGGAACAAACTCCCTCTTGCAATCAGAGTCGCTCTCTGTCTTCAAGCATCATCTGAAGACCCCCCTCTTCAAGGAGCACCTCGGTGACTAACCAGTCCTCTCATTTATCTCTTATACATAATTTTCTTTACATTTAAAAAACCTCAGGCACTTACCCTCTTAACTGTTTGTCCTTACTTGTGTATTAACCTCTGATTTTTCTTTTGACAGGGTTTGTTAAGGTGTGTAACTTAGCTGGCAGTAACTAAGGTATGAAGAACAGACGTGGACAACTTAAGCACTGATAAGAGCATCTGCTAAATGACGTAAACGTAAACGTGATCTAAATTTCAATGCCGTTGAACTAAAATTGATCATCAAAACCGAACAGGAATACAGTAACAGTCAAAAAATCTGTAACTATCAGTTTTTAATTTACAAATTCAAAGTTCAAATTTAAACTAATTGTTTGATTTGCAGAGATTTTATATCAGGTTTATTTAGAGTTATCAAAAAAGTTTCCTGTTGCTTAAAATACTTAATTACTTCTTCAGTAAACTCCTGCAACCTCACCACAGTTTCTACAAAATACACTCATGAGTGGAGAGCGGATGGGTCAGTAGTGCTCCATTAATGATTCAGAAACTGTGGATCAGGGAATAAGGACTGATGGCTCGCTTTGAACATTCTTTTACTCTTCAAATAGGTGTTACGACTCTATATAAAACTTTCATTAAATCTAATTAACAGCCAAAAAGGGCTCTTTTCCAAGCCTGTGCTGAGGTTTTCTATCAGAGTGTGACTAATGGGCTGATCTGAAAGTCCCTCAATCAGAAAGGCTTTGAAACAGATCCCTGAAGGAGCAGAAATGAGGAGCTTGCACATCCCAGCAATCCCAACAGGGAGAGTTCTGATTAGAACCGCCCGGCCAGGCCGTGAGTCATGCTGGCGATTCTGAACTGCACTTTCTTACAAGTGATTCAAAGTTTCCAGTGCAGCTAATTATGCTCTCAGTTTAATCGGTTTATCTAATCAGTTTAGAGTTCAGATTAAAAACATTTTCTTTAGGTTTTTCCCTTCAGTTTTCTTTATTCTTGTCCTGTTCCATCTACTAGGGCTCCTTTAATCACAGGATACCATCAGCAATAATAATAATAATAATAATAAAAAAAAAAAATTAAAAAAAATAATAACAATAATAACAAAACATTACTAGCAATACTACTGCTACTACTAAAAATAATTCTAATTTTATTTATCTATTGGCTTTCTCATGTGGTCATGTTACAATTTTACAATTAAAATTCAACCAATCAGAAAAAGCTAAAAGAAAAGAAGGGTAATTTAATCAACCTGATTTACACATTTGGTTTTCACAGCCACGTTTTACATTACGACAACCCCAAACGAATATTATCAGGGTCCCTTTTTAGTAATCTGGTTTGAAGCGAACAAATGTATATAAAAAATGCAGAAAATACATTTATTGACACACATTATGTATCTTATAACTCCTGTAGAGGACAACGCTGAGAAATGTTTGCTTATTTGAGCAATTACACTATACAAAAAAACTATTTTGAATTTTAACTTTTAAACAGTTTATTCGATGAACGTCTAATAGTAAACGAAAATAAAATTCTGTGTTTTACTTTCTGTTAACAGTTCAATGAACTCCTTCCGTATCGACAGCTCCAATTTTTGTTCATTTGTTTTAATGGAATGATACAAGTTATAAAAATCTGTTGCTTTTCACCCAATATTACAGTGCTGTCTTTCAGTAATACTGTGTCCAACTTTCATAACAAAGCAACAGAAATGTTTCAAAGTAATGTTGATGTTCTACATTTACTTTCATAAAAAGCATTTTTTCCCTCTCCATATTCAATTAGAAAAAAATGCTTTAAATGCGACATTTTTTCCACCAAAAAAGTTGTTTTTCTGCAAGTTGCGAAAAAAAATATCCATGAAATTAGTTAAAAGGCCTATTCACACCACATCACACCATTTTCTGTCAAAAAAATCTGGGAAGTTGTCATCATACAGATGACAATTTAGCGAAAGTGACCATTCTGTCATATGTGAACACACCACAGCACACAATGTGAACAGCACGAAATTCTTCCTCTGTATGTAATCTGTTCACCAAGTGAACACAGCGCCCGGGGAGCAGAGTGTGGTGACAGTACCTTGCTCAAGGGTACCTCAGGGGTGTTTAGCAGTCTTGGGAATCGAGCCCACGACTTTCCGACCGCAGGGCAAACACCCTAACCACCAGACCACCAGCTGCCCCATGGTAACCCAATTTGTGTTGGGGCTCAAGGTCTCAGACGTCATGCTGAGCTTTGTTTGGTGTTCCTGTGTCACGAAGAACCAAAGTTACTGTAATTTAAAAAACATGTAATAATAATAATGTTTACGACATTTAGCAGAAGCTGTTGGGGTTTAAAAAACAGCGTCACACACAAATGAACATAAAGAACTAAAATGAACTTATTATGTTTTAGGTTTTAGAAACAAACAGAAAAAACACAAGATCGAGAGAACTTTAAAAATAGTCTCCGCCCACAAGTGGGTAGGGAAAACCCGCTCCAGAGAGCAGCCAAGCAGCGGTGCGCCAAGAAAAAGAGCAGCAAACGGAGAGAGTGTAGGAGAACAAACACCGGTTCTAGACTGTTTTACACCGGTTATATTTACTGAAATCAGAGTTTACTGATACACTCTGAGTTCTGAGGGTAAACACCGGTTCTAGATTGCTTTTCACCCTATATATTTACTGAAATCAGTTTTCTAACAAACATCAGGCCAAAATTTACTGATAATTAGTAACACTTCACTGGAGGCCAGCATTCAAAAGACCAAGACCTTTCATAATAACAACCAGGAGCCTAAATAAACATTCAGAAAGGCTTATTCCAACAAGTGTCAGAGCTGGCAGTTAGAGCTCGCAAATCCCAAATCTGCACCAGACTGTGGGTCTCCAAGATCAGAACTGATGACCCCACGTTTGACTTGATCACTCAGAGTGTGTTATTCTTTATAAAGGGTTTCCTGAAGAGCCTGATCAGCAGCCTCACTGCCACTTGCTTCCTTAGACAGCTCCAGTCTCCAGTCTTCTGAAGTAAGTAGGGAAATGAGCTGCAGGGTCAAGGACCAATTCAAAACATTTCACTGTCTCGCCGGACTGCGGCAGAGTGACGTTTCCGGATAACTGACAAACCCTCTCCAGTCCTGTGACTGAACTGCTGATGTGTCATGTCCTCTGCTAGCCCAGGGCAGCTCCGGCTAATGAAGTGTCCCACCAAGTCAAGCTGATTCTAGCAGACGCCGCTCTCACACACACTTAAAATAAAAAAAATCAATAGGTACACTTCACCCTCACACAGCACTAATTTACTGCAGAAAAAGGATCTTGACTCGTTTTGAGGAGAGCAAGTACAGTGCTGACAAATGGCAAAATGTGTCAAGAAACAAACCGTGAGATTTGTAGCCAACAAGCTGCAACATAAATGTACACAAGCACATTTATATTTCTCAATATAAATGTGCTTTTGCACAATTTCTCAATATAAAACCATGTTTGCTTTTGCAGTGACTAAAGGGGACACCATCCTAAATTTTAGCTGTATTCTATTTGCCTCTGTGGGCTCCAGTGTCTGTGGTTTTATGTACCTTATAATTCAGTTTTACAGATCATTTGTTTATATTTTTGTTACTGTACCCTTCAGATAGACATATGTAAATGACCTTTGTTTAGACTGGCTGCCCCAGGCTAAACTGCCCGAGGCGAAATAGGTGGATGGAAATGTATGGAAATGTTTTCATTATCAAACTACACTGAAAAAAAAGGCATTTTGACATTTGAAGTTTGAAATTTTAAGTAAAAGGAATTTATAAACTGAATGTATGAAGATAACTATTAGAAGTTTTAAAAACTTTTGAAACTTTTAAGCCAGCCCAGTTAACTTAAAAAAAAAGTTAACATTTTTAAAAAGTGTCTGAATTCAAATAGGCTGTTGTGTTTGCAGCTGTGTTTCCATGTATGAGATGTGGACGGTATGTCCCATTTTTCCAACCCAGAGAAAGTGAGACCAGTTATGATCTTTGGACCCCCGGCTATGGATCCCTGTGGCATCATCTGGGATCGAACTGCCAAACTGGTGGTGATTAGTGACAGTGCTACCTCAGGACTGATCCCTGATGATGCCACAGGGATGATCGGGAATAATGGCAGGTTAGAGAGTTGACCCTGCAAGCAGAATGTTGTGGGTTTGAATCCCAGCACTGCTAGTGTCATCACTGAGGTTCCTTTGAGCAAGGTACCCCACACACTGCTCCCCGGGCGCCCCTCATTGGTGGCAGAGTTTCACATTGCTCACACAACTATAAGGTGCCTCTTTAGTTGTATAGTGTGCTTTTTATATTATATTGTTTTATTCTATTGTTTTTTAGCTGTTCTTAACTTTGTAACTTTGTCCTGTCCACTTTCTGCTGTAGCAATGCAAATTCCGCACTTGTGGGACTAATAAAGGTTTATCTTATCCTACTTTAAATGTCACGAATTGAAGCTGTAGGGTTGAGATGTCAACACTCACCAGCATGTGTTTTAACCACCTTTGGGCTAAAAGAGTCTCAGTGTGTGCTTTTAAAGCAGTTTGGAAAAGAAAACACAGAAAAATGCAATCATTATTTAACACCTGCTCTTCAAACCAAGCAAAACACTCTGATGAACACAGCTGAGCGTTCAAGCTAAATGTACCCAGAGGATTCGCACACAGCTGCGTTGTGCTAACTTTTTAACTAACTTTTGTAACTAATTATCAGGTCCTTTTTTCGTACTTAACAGGGATTCTAGGACATTTTTTTAAATTTATTTTTAAGTTCCTGTATAATTGAGTGTTTGAGAACACTCCAGAGTGGGTGCGGTGTGAGAAAAATAACCAACTCGGATTTCTTTACAGTGGCAGTGAATGGAACCAGAAATCCCCCAACAAAAAATACAGCATTTTATTTACAGTCCAAACCCTGCAGTGAGCCTGCATGTGCCTTCTGAGTGTTTATATGAAATCTAAAGTTTTCTTTCAGGACTATTTTGCCCTTTAAAGGCCCACAAACACCTCTCTGCCATGAATGTGGTTAAAAAATAACAAGTTCCAGGTCATGCTTATTGCAAAACTATCATGTCTAAAGGCACCAGGCAGCGAATTTATAACCATTTCATGAAATGGATTTTGTGCGGGAGCCTTTAGAGCAGGGGTCACCAACCTTATCTACAGAGGGTTGATGTGGCTGCGGTTTTCATTCCAGTCAAGCAGAAGCTCACTTCATGCGCTGGCAGACTGAGACTAAGCGGTTCAACAAGTGGAATCTTTCCTCCTGTTCGTATGGAATGAAAGCCCTCAGCCACAGTGGCCGTTCTGTGGACACAATTTACAGTTTACAGACATTAAAGACATTAAACGTCCGGTTCCATTCACTGCCACTGGGAACACTTTGGTAAGGTTCTCTAGAACAGAGCATTTCGCACCAAAACACTTTGACTTTGGTGACTTTGTTTGCATCTTAACATCTTAACAATGACTTTGTCTGCATCTAAATGCATCTTTGCATTTAGATGCACTGTTGCCTCACAACTTCAGGGTTGGGGGTTTGAATCCGGGTCCTGGTCTTGTGTGTGTGTGTGTGTGTGTGTGTGTGTGTGTGTGTGTGTGGAAATTGCATGTTCTTCTCATGGTGGTGTGGGTTTCCTCCGGGGTTTCCGGGTTTCTCCCACAGTCCAAAAACATGCGCATCAGGTAAACTGGGGTCTCTAAATTGACCATAGGCGTGAGTAAATGATAGACCCTGGGATAGGCTTGTGCCAGTAGACCCCGGGATGGGCTCCGGCTACCCGTGACACTAGTAAGGATTAAGTGGTTACAGAAAATGAATGAATATATTTGTCAATATTACTTATACACTACTTATCTCTTACATGCAATAACATATTCCTAACCACTATCTGTTTTCCTAGTAATTCACTTAAATGTAGGTTATTTACCTATAGTATTTATACCCAGGATTTGTGTACATAACATAGTGTATTTCATAAAGAGTATTTTCTGCAGTTTTTATTGTATTTATTTAGTATAATATTGTTCTTGTCTTCTTGTGTCTCTGTGTGTCTTTGCAGTCATAAGCAATTTCCTCTGGGATCAATAAAGTTTTCCGACTCTGATTCTGATTAACAATTTATTACACAGAAGGAAAAAATTGACAGAAAGAAAATTAAAATGCTGCTGAATGCATCAGCATATTGAGTGTTGGTATGTCTTTGTATGATGGTGCTTGTCTAAACAGGAGGCCTGGAACAAACTGTCCTAGTGTTTAAGGTCATGGAGAAATGTTGAAGGAGAAGTTCTACACAGTTGCTCTTGAAACAGATGCAGAGTTTATATTTTCTTGCTTTGACAGCAAAAGAATTTCACATTAAAAAAACAGAATGAAAAAGTGCTTGCATGCATTCACTGAACGACAAATGACAAGCTGTTGTTTCAAAATACCAGTATTTAATGAGAAAGCATCCCATAGGATCCCATCTGGGTCAATGTCCAGTGACAGCTGGCTACAATCCACTGATAGCAGCAAACCTGGCCAGTTTGGGACCACCCTGGGAAAAGAGGATCACTCCTGCCATCTAGTGATCACACTGTCCCTGCACACAGAAAATAACTGACCAGAGGCCTTGAACTTCATAAAATCACAACAAAAAAAAAATCGTTTTTAATGAAAAAAAAAAAGAAGTACACTCCTGAATAAATGCATACAACTTAGACATGCAGGCCACGTTTCCAAACTCCACCTTTCTAATTTGCATGCTTATGCATGTTTATGCATGTTTCTGATTGTTCTTGACCATGCAGCACATATTTATCCATAATGGGTGGGATCAGGCATCTACCCATGAGACAAACACCCCGTATGAATTTCCTATGATGTTATTCCCTATTTTGTTCAATACAAATCCAATGCAGAATTAAATTGACTAATAATAAAGAATCAGAGGCCTGTGACATTTTACTTGAGCCCTGCTGACATAATATTGCCATTAAAATGTCATGGCAGACGTCATATTCTGTTATGTTCATATTATGTTCATTAATATAATGCTTCACCACAACAATATTTGATGACTTAATTGTTCTGTCACTTGCTAATTCAATGTCACGGCATCAAACATTACAATGTCTGTCATAGCAGTTACCAACAAAGGAAACATGACACTGCTATTACTGGACATAATTATGACAGGATACCACATCTTCCATGACATGTTTATGCCACTGTGATGTCAGGGATATGTAACAGGTTAAGTTTTGCAAGACACAAAATGACAAAATGACCATGTGTATATCGGTCAGGTAGCCATTTGATGCCATTCTGCTTTCTAGCCCACTGGGTGGCAGCAGAAGAAGAAGAAAGGCTGATTCTGACTTCATTTGAACCTCAGTGCAGACCCTTTAATGAAGAGCGGCATGACTTGCTCAAACAACCTGTAGATGCACTAAAACCCAAGATGAAATCAATTTCATTATAATGTTGAACCTTATAAACTCAAAGCCCACTCTTCATTTACAGTCTTTACTACATGCAATGTGTGCCAGTTTCCCAGACATTACTGTCACATACACAGTTATACAAGGACAACGTGCAGTGAAATGTAGCCCAGATCACACCTGAGGCTGCGCAAATTTCTTAAGATTATGTCTTAAGATTACTTGACGAGAGATAGAAAAAGAAAAGACAATACGATAACAAATAGACTAAAAATAAAATAAGATAAGAATGCTCTGTGTAATAAAGAAATGTACATAGACAGAAACAATAAACTGTGCATGGGTGACGTAGATGAGAGTGAAATTGGGCAAATGTACATCTGAAAAGAGCAGATTGTGCAAATAGACATTGTGCAAATGGACATATTGTGCAAGATAAACCTAATATTATGCAAAATAGATGTCTGAATGTACACTGTACATGTGCAACCATATTTATGTGCATGATAAAGCGCAGGTTGCCATATTTTGATGAATAGGGCACACAAACAGATGGGTACAGATATTAAATATAGAATACACAATATACACATATAAATGCGTTTCATGCCTGGCCCTGCATGTCCTGAAGTTTGAAGACATCTGCTGTCTTGTGATTTTTCTGAAATCAAATGGTGTGAAATCAAACGGCCCCCTTGACCCTTTTGGAGAAGCTGTTGGAACATTGCTGTGAGGATTTGATTGCATTCAGTCATAAGAGTGTCAGTGGGATCAAGAGGTCAGGATGAGGAATTCTGGATTACAAACATC
>JBBPCX010010891.1:0-43593 GCA_037974365.1 Hydrocynus forskahlii
ACATAAGTTCCCTTACAGGGCTCTGTCCCTTTTATGCAAATAAGCTGTTGCTGGCCACCTCCCACACATCCCATGCTAATGATGCACGTTTATCATATGTCAAAAAGTCCAAAAACAGAGGAGCTATCCAGCCCTATATGTTCAACCCCAAGTCGGACCCAGAGCAATATGAACACAACACTTCATAGACAGTCCTCTATAGAATGTTTATTGGCTAAAAGGTTAATCCCCTGAAGGACTCACCATTCTAAGTGCAGCAGTGGCATTTAGATAGTAGTAGCACGGGAGAGTGTATGACACTGGTGTATCCGTGGTCTTACTCGGTTTTTACACACTAAAGAAGGCCACTAAAGAAGGGCTTGAGGATGACCAATACAAAACGTGCATCAAAAGATCGGCTACAGTCTGTAAATGAACAGGTGGAGATACAAGGGGTTTCTAATAAAGTGACCACAAATTGTAAAGTGGATTGAGTGCTTAAGTCAGGGGTACCAAAACCTGTCCAGAAAGGGCCGTTTTCGTTCCAACCAAAAAGAAGCCACACCTGACTAACGGAAATCCAAGACCAACTGATTACAGAGGTGGAATCAGGTGTGCCTCTTGCTTGGTTGGAACGAAAACCTGCACCCACAGCGGCCCTTTCTGGACAGGTTTGGGCACTAAACCTGTCCAGAATGATTACATAGATAAAACTAAACCACTGACTAAAAAAACGAAAAACAGTCAAACAAATGCACACTCATCTCTGTTATGCATACGTCTGTTCCTCTGATTCATACTTTCATGCATTATATATTCTCAAAAAACATCCAACAAATTAGATATAATCAATAATAAAGATAATTGCTCTTATTTTTAATGCTGTCATAATGCCCATCTGAAATTAATGATATTCAGCCAGTTAGCCTGGCTGAAAACAACTCTGCATAATGAATGCAATTATAATCCATTATTGTCAAGTCACACTGCATCTCTCTCTGTGCTATGCCATCTCCTAAATGCCTGCCTCATTTCCCTAACAGTGTTTAGTGAGGCTAGGCCACTAGGGCTTTGATTTAGCATTGGGGGGGCAGACTTGAAAGCACTACCTGTGCTACATTAGCAAGGGCCACCTGTTGGAGGATGATTGACATCAACAGCCGAAACGTCAATACTATCTCTGTAACAAACAATCCAATCCAACAAGTGACACTTGGCTGTGATTTATTATAAACAATAGCATATGTGACCAGTGTTGGGCAAGTTACTGTAAAAATGTAATTAAACTATTGTTTACTGATTGATCCCTTTAAAAATAATAAAATTACTAATGTGGTTACTTCATTTCAAAAGTAATTAGTTACATTACTAGTTATATTACTAGTTACTTCCCCACCCTCTAAAGAAACTCTTAAATCAGCTCAAACAAACTTTATTATTACAGTAAGTGTTACAAACCTAAGCCTTGTAGCTCAAAACATTCAAAACGCTCAAAACAGTGATTCAAGTATTTAAATTTTTATGAAATGATAAAATATGTAATTCTTGACCTTCAACTTAAAATATTTCTTACCACTGTTGCAAGTTTCTCTATCAAAAGAAAAATAAACAAGTACATCAATGTTCTTATCTGACTTTGACAGCAATGAGTAGTTTCACAAGACATTAAATGCTGTTCGGTTTAGTAAAGGCGTACATTTGCTTTGCATCTTCCTGCCTCTGGCAACTAATGTTTAGGGTGAAAAAATGGCATTGAGCTAGTTTTTATATCGCATTAGCAGAAGCTTCTCAAATCTTGTATGAGACAGTCTGTTCCTTCCAGGTGTGAGGACCAAACTGCTCAAACTAAAAAGCCTCTCCACGGGGGCACTAGATGGAGTAGGAGTGTTGTACTTCAAGAAAATATTCTTGATGTTTAAGAATTGTTTCAGAGTCTCTGGTTCATCCCCCCCCCACCCCCAACCTCAAATAGTCCATAACTCCATAGCTCTACTCAAACTCGATTTCAAAACCAAAAAAGTTCATCCCATCACCAGGTATGGCTCACTTTGTGTGCCCACTGGCAGTTTCATCTGCTACAGGCGCAACTGTGCCACAGTGTTTGCCTCTCAGTCTCTTACATGCTAAAGCAGCTTCATTACACTTTGTTGACCCAGTGCGGTGTTACACCCATATAGCTTTTATTGTTCACTGTCCATATGTCAGCAGTTGTGGAAACAAACTCTTCCTTTTCCAATGAAGTCTTTAAAGTAGCTTCTATCTTTGCATATTCTCTATCCAGGTAGGCAGCAGTTTTTCTGAGTGGTAGACAAACATTGTGTTGGACAGGTAATTTCTCAATTATGCAACGAAAGGAAGGAGAATCCACAGTGGAAATAGATAACATTTTGTCCACAATATACCCAGCAACAAGTTTGTTCAGGCCTTTTCCACTTATAGTTGGTGTTTGACAGAAGAAATCCAGCCTTTGTTGCTTGGCAGGAGTGGGGCATGTACTGGCATTGGGCTCATCAGTCGCTACGCCTGATATTTTCTCCATTAATTTCACTGCGCAGTGCTGCCCTTTCAGGTGTTTCAATAAATTTGATGTTGAATTTTTTGATGTTGACAATGATTTCTTACCCCCACATAACGTACAACTCACAATAATGTTCTTGCCTTTAACCGAGATGAATTTAAAGTAATGGCAATATGTCCAGCTACTGAACGCGTACTTCTGACTCTCCATGCTCACTTTGTTTTTGTTTGAGCTGGTGTCGCATGCATGTAGGTCTCCCGTAGATGATGTCACGTGTACGACTGTCAGATAGACATCTGCCTGCCGCTGACAGGTTACTGTGAATTATTATTTCTGTTTTTACAATATCCTCCTGAGACCCAGCCCATTCATGTATGTCCTTTATAGTGGACATTATGTTCACCTGTACCTTCCTTAAGTGTTTGGAGTTACCCCATCAAGCCCTATAGTATTCTGTAGAGGATATCCTGGGCTTTCCAGTGATGTGTCATGTGCCGGGTTTGCATGCTGGGAACAAGGACTGCAATGGCAAGACATACATGAGGTGCACCAAATGCAAGATGTTCCTCTGCAGAACCAAAACGAAAGCATGCTTCCAGGACTATCACAGCTAAAATATTCAGAGGATGTTCTATGACTTATAATTGACTGTTGAACTAAAATACATGTTTTGTTGTCCTTGCAAGCACCAAGCAACAGAAGAGTGATACATAATTTTATTGTTTTGATCAAAATGTTCTTGGGTTAATATCACTTTAGAACATTTTCTAAATTCAGTTCTATTTTCACGTGGAATTCGTCCTGTTGTCCTCTACAGTGGACATGCTGGGAAATTAAAATAAAATATATGTTCAAAGAAATTTTTTTTAGGCCCAAATAGATAGGAAATCACACAAAAAATAAATTGTAAGACACTTTTTTTCTTTGGTTCTCAGGAAGATCTAGATGTTAAAGCACTTGATTTTATTGGTAACGCAGCAGTAATGTAAAGTTACTTGAAATAGTAATGGTAATCTAATTATCAATTTTAAAATTATAAGATGTTACTAAAAAAAGAATCAAATTAGAGTAACGCATTACTAAGTAACACGTTACTGACCAACACTGTATGTGACACAGAAGCCTGTGTACCGTTTTGTAGTCACAAAATGTAGCCACATATCCAAACAAGGCATTTAAGGTCTAATGCTGTGCTTACATTAGGTTAGATGACTTAGGAAAGTGGTGATGGAAAATCCTGTATCGTAAGTGGGTACATTTTCCCAACTTTTACAGTCAGTCAGAGTGGTGGGATAACCAAGATATTTTATGGAAACAAGATGCTGAACGCTCAGAAGTCTAGACATGCTTTGATCCATGATTCACAGTTGCCTATGGCTACCGTCCCAAGCTCAGTACTCCATGGCCCAGGAGTGCCGGGGGCATGGCACAGTGATGACAAGCATCACCCAGTGCAAAGCTAACAAGATCAGACGTCTGTTAGCATCCATTTGAGATGTGGCTCACATGACTCGGAGAAAGTCTGCTAGGCTTCACCTTCCCAGCTTCCCAACCTGGCAGCATTTTCTGAATGGGAGAGCATTAGCTAGCGGGTGAAATTGGACATAACTAAATTGGGAGGAACCCTTTATAATCTGTAACCTCTAGCAGGAACCTTAATATACATCTGTGGGCACATTTTAAATACTTCGCTTCAGCTTTCATTCCTGTAGGAACAGTCTTCTTTCAGGTGAGTGCTCAAGCATCCTCAAGGGGTTCCCAGAAGAACTAAAAGAAGTTATTTTCTGGAGCTCCTCCAAGTCCTACTTCATTCTGGCAAGTGCACTGAGAAACCAAGAGTTTCAGTGAACCACCATCCATAGAAAGCATGACTGAAATGGAATTTTCATGCCTAAATTATACCCAGTACAATTTCTTGCCCACTATTCAGTTTGAAGTTTATCAGTCACGTCTAACAACAGAAAAACGAATAAAAAACATATGCACATCATGTCATGCTTCACTTGCTGTGAGGGAGTTTTTATTGATTTCATCAGTAGAAAACAACTTGCTGCAAAATATTCTTGCAATAACTACACTTTAGCTTTTTTAGTTTATGGCTGACATCGTTCTCCACCTACCCACCTACCATCACAAATACCACAAGAACGGAGTCTAACTACACTACTTCAAGACTATAACTAATACTGAGATTCCTGGTTTGGGTGGAGTATTTTGGTGAGGTTGCCAGTATTCTCATGGCTGTTTTTAAAGCATCCAGCATGTTAGCAGCATTATTCCTATATTGACTAATTAAACCCAAGACAACTTTTCAGTTAACCCCACTGGGGACAAAGAACAATGAAAACATTTTTTTTTTTATTCAACAGGCCATGAGAGCTACATTTGAAAAAACAAGAAGTGACCTAGCAAAGCTCGGGAGGAATGTTGCCCCAACACCAAAAAAACAGTTCTTCCAGAAAACCTCACAGTGTGAGTAGCTTTGGCTGTTTTATTCATAAAGAGAATAGTCTAATGAATCTCACTGCTTATGCCACAAAAACAACAGTGGTACTCCAGCATGCTCTTATGAATTATAAATGTGGTACTCACAAGCTCCATTTAAGACAGCAATAATGAAACTCATGCACACACTCACAAATTTCAGAATGGAAGTTGGCCTCTCTGAGCATTCACGACAAATCAGACCAAATATGTATGCTTTCGATGGTGTTTGTCAGCCTAATGATGAGCAGCAAACCGGTGCTGGGCAAACCAGTCTAACTTACAGAGGCCCCACCTTACAAGGTATAAAGGATTTGTTTCCAATGGCAGATCCCACAGCAAACCTTCCAAGGTCTCATGGAGCTCTTTTTAAATAATATTAATTGTATATTCATTAATTTGATTATTTAGTTATTAATTGATTATATTAATTATATTAAGTGAAATATTTTATTAAATTGTCATGGTGCGTGGTGTGCTTTTAAGATGTACTCATAAGAGATACTTGTGAAGCTTTATTGGCAGCAGAGGATGCAAAAACAAACTCAATGAGTGTTGAAAGCAGCAGGAGTAACTGAAATAGCAAACTGGCACAGAAGTTAATCAGCTTCAGCACAACATGTGAAGTAAATGAACGCAGTCCAGTGCTGCAGCACTGATAGCGACAAAACTAGAGCAGCTCAATGGCTAGAGAACAGAAGCAGCTAATTAATGGAGCAGCAGAAACAGTACAGCTGAAGCTTCACGACAAACCGACGAGTAAAAGAAACTGGCTTCGCAAAGCCCAGACACGCAGCCATGTCACACAGCCATGACAGTACGTTTGTAACATATTCCAGCTGTGTCAAAAATTATATATTTAAGTTCAGCTGAATTTGTCCAAAAAGCACTCGAGTACAAATAAATGCATTTGAAATCAGTGTGTATATAAAATGAAAATTGTGTTCTTTTCATGTCAAGCTCACTTAAATACACTTTTTAAAAGGATTTCCATTCAAAGTTAAGAACATTTCCTCCCTTAAAGTTACCATTTTGGGGAATGTTTTGTGTGAGCAACAAAAATGTAGAATATCTCATTACTTAGCCTTCCTGTCTATAGTATGTTAATTTCCTACATTATCATATTAAGTTTCCATTCCATCTGAGCTCTACGTCCTCCATTCAGCAGGTTGATCACAGTCTACCCAGCTTTAGTGAAACAAATGGAAATGAATGAGAGTGTGGCTGTGGGGTGCAGTGGTTTATTTTTACAGTTTGCATGCTATACTCTCCTCCATAATGTTTTGATCTGATCCCATATTGCTAGTTTTCCTTAATGGAACATTAGACTACCCAGAAAATACACTGGAAAACTGATACTATTTGCATAAACAAGATTTTGGTTGATTGCTCACTCTTAGCTTTTTTTCCCTCTTGTAGGCAGATCTGTTAAGATTTTATTTGTATCTTCGTACATTATGTATAGCAGACTGCATGAGAGCTGTAGTTCATTTGTGGCAGGAATTAATCACATTTATTACGGCATGTGCAAATTTCCTCTCCACGCTCTTTCTCTCACTCTCTCTCTCCCTCTCGCTCTCTCCCTATCTCTCTCAGACACACTGTGGAGAAACCATTGCCATTCATTTGTGAGGTTAACCTGATCCAAAATGAACATGTTTGTTTGTGTGTGTGTGTGTGTGTGTGTGTGTGTGTGAATCAGCTGTCAGCCTCTTCAGAGTAGCAGTAAAGATGGCTTCTTCCAGCTAGATACTGATAAGATGCTGATAAAAGTTCCTTAGGTTCCACAAAACACACACATACACACTCTGACATGTATGCATATACACCCCTAATGCATAACGCATAGCACACTTTTCAAACTTTAAACTCACTGAAAAGCAAAATAAGTTTTTTTTTTGTTTCGTTTACCCTCTTAAATTATTGTTTTTTTTGGGGGGGGGTTTGTTTGGTTTTTTTAATGAATCATGATGCGCAACATTTGCTGGGTTCTGGGAACTGAGCCCTCACAATACCCCTGGGCAGGCTTCCAGAGTACAGCACATCTCTCAGCCAAAATAAAAGCAGCACAAGGGGAGCCCACCCCCGCAGTGGTTACAGGCTTTATACAGACCACTGCTGCCATTCTAGTGCACTCATTTCGACTGTTACTTAAAAGTACCATGCCACTAAATCTCAGTTTTTAGGAGAGTTATATCATGTGGGTACAGTATGATTGAAGGAGGTATATAATAAAAGTACAAACCCAATTTAGGCAAAAAAAAAAAAAAAACAGTCAATGGGTTGAGAAAAAAATTGCTGAAGGAAGCTGAACATCTAGCTCTGTCTCTGACATCTTAAAACCACATAGAAAATTCTCTGCCATGTACAATAAAAAGATTCAGAGCATTTTCTATCTTAAAACATTTGGATTGATAAGATGTGAAGAACTACATATGTTTATCTTGAGTAATTTTTGCACAAATAATATATAGTAGGGTCCAAAAGTATAAGATCACTAGTGAAAATACTTTTGTTTTGGAATCTTTTCTAATTTCATACAAAATTGCATTACGAATTGTTTAATGAGCGAACATTTTGATTGAAAAGTACAATGTTTAGTAGTATTAATGACATTTTGCACTCATGCCCTTGACTGATGAATAGATCATAACCACCTGAGAGATCAGATCCATCTGACCTTTATATACAAAGACCTTACCATGATTTTACAAATTTGCTTAAATTTGAATAATGATCTAGACAATTCCAATATTTCTATTAATTATATTTGTCATATTTGTTTCCCGCAAAAATGACATTTCTATTGTTTATTTACAGATCTAATTTTTCTAAACTTTGCATTTTTCTATTTTTTTATTATTATTTTTGTAATGTGATCACCATGGTTTTGTTCAACATTAAATAACAGTTAACTGCCGCAAAAGCAGTGCTGACTGGAACCGAAATGTAGTGAGTTATGCAATGAGTAATGGTGACTAAAGAGCAATCATGGGCATGTTTGGCTGGTCAGGAGCCTTTTTTGTGTGCCTTGAAAAATCATGCCCTTATGGTTGGTTGGTGCCATGTGTGAGGAGAAATTTAAGCAGCTGGTGGGAAACAGTGATGACCAACACCCAACGGTGTGGGGTTGGGGGTTTCTGTGTTTTGTGCAAAACTGTTCCAAAACTAAAAATGTATTGCAATTTGCTCTAGTGTAACCTTATTTATTTGTGTCTCTACTTCTGATTTGTTTTGCATGAAATCTTGGGAATTCAGTTCTGCAGACTGTTTTCATGGAAACACTTGCATTAAGAAGATCCTGACGTCTTCTGATCCGCTTCATCTGTATGCAGTGACAGAGACATAAAGGCTGCAAGACGTTTCTGTGCCATCTTTAGCAAGCTAAAGCACCATGTTAATGTGCTGAGACTGAACAGTAAATGTGGGGGAACGGGTTGGTATCAGATTTAACAGACGGCTTTTAGGCTGTGTGTATCATCTCAGCTTCCAGCATCACTGGAGAGATATGGCAGTTGCTAAAGAAGGCAGGCAGCGAAATCAGTCTCAGTGTTCCTAAATGAAAGAACACACAGTGTGGGAAACATGGCAGGGAACACAGTGTATGTGTGCATGTGCATGTGTGGAGGCTGGGGCTAGGGGTGGTTTTGAGTGAGCTGACTTGTGCGTGTGATGGTGTGGGGAGGTTTCTCTCTATGATCTCTGTGAGTTTGCTCTTCTAATCTGGCATGAAATACAATATCTCCAATTATTCATTTAAACATCCATCCATACAGACTGCCATTGCAAGGGAGGAACATCCATAACCTGGCCCACAGAAAAGATTGTCAATGACAATGCATGCTTTTGGAGATTTTACTCAGAAAGGCCGGGGTATGTCATTGTTTGTTGTGTATGTCATGTCACCTCCTACTGTGTGTTTTTTTTCCATAGATTTTAGATTCCCACTAAGAATATGTGCTTTTTCATCTTAGAAATCTGTGGGTGAAGAAGCGACAAGGATGTAAATCAAAAAACAAAAACCTGATTATCCTCTTTTCCAAATCCTTCTGTAATAATCCAGCATGAAATAAGAAAAGGCAGTTATCCTTGCCGTTAGCAAAAGCTGCAGAAATCGTAGTTATGTTGCTATGCAAAACATTAAAGAACGTGGTAAATGCTGAATAGCAACTTGAGTTCCTTTCGTTTATTATTTTTTGTGTTATATTGGACAAGAAGTGGTAACTAAGCACACCCAGTCCAGCAGTCTGCAGTTTTTTCAATGAGTTTCGGTTTAACTAGCATGGAAAGCACACAGTGACATCAACGCTGATTTCTTGGATCTGACTGCACTGGCAGCTTGCTTAGGGTCATGCCTTTTAACAAAAGCATCAAAAGCAGAGGTTTACAGAAGACAATGAGCAACACATATTTGGCTTGTTTGCCTTGATAGCATAAAGGAAGAAGGCTAATTTGTTCACTAAACTGACAGTGTAAGTTCATGAATGTCCCTTTCTTCAAAGAGGCATCTTATTTCCCATGATGTTGATTTTGAAGAGTTTAATTATTGTTGATCTTATCTTTTCCAGACACAGTAGTAAAATTACAAAAAGGTAGACACAGTAGTAAAATTACCCAAAAAGGGAAGCAGTTAACAAGCTGGTCAGGCTGTTAAACTCAAAAGGGTGTTTGAACATTCTGAAAGATTTCTCTGTTTATGTGGTAATCATGTATCCACCCCTACATTAATTACCAGAAAGTAGACTTCATTGACGTTCTAGATAAATCTGACCAAAAACATCAGAACTATAAAAATGAGAATCACAGTTTTCCATTCATTTATTAAACAAAGCGGCCCAACATTAAACATTATTGTTGATAAACCTGTACTTTCAGAAACTGATTTGACATGGCAATAACTTCAAAAAATGTCCCACATACTGACTTATGCTGCAATGTATGAAGTTTTATTTTTCCTTATAAGTCCACAGAATATACTTTTAGTAATCTTCTAGCTCTTCCATCCTTCTATCATTCCACTTGTTAATTTACCACATGATGGACTCATGAGGGCTAGGCTTCACTCCCCCGTATGATGGCTTATTTCTCTCCCTATGATGGCTTATTTCTCCAAAATGCTTGCTTATTTCAGCTGAATGCCGTAAATGTAAATGTAAATGATGGTGGCATTATGTGATTTGAGGATCCTGGTGTGATGTGAATTCCAAATATTAAACCTGATGATTTCCCTTGAAAGGGTGGGTGAGCTTATCTCCACTGGCCCATATATACTAGCTGCCCTCAGAATAGAGTACACAACCAAAATTAATAATAATAATTATAATAATAAAATATTTATAAAATCAAGGTTATACAGAATTGACTTAGAGTAATGCTGCAGTTGTCCATCCTCTGCCCAAAGCATCAAAAGGTAAAAAAAAAAGGTAAATGACCTTTTGTAGATCTGTGTACAGGATGAAATTAATGCTGTTATTGTTTTAACATACTATAGGAGCACCCTGGTGATAAAAAACAAAGTGCTTTTGAGTTTTCTGTGTTACTCAGTTTATTCAGAATCAGGTTCACTCTAAATTAACCTGTAGATTCACATGCTGTTTTTCATGCTCAAGAGTCAGAGTAGCCTCACTGGCATCATGTTCATCAGAAATGAAGCATGTTAAGAAAAGATTCAGGTTCTCTGCAGGCCAGGGCCAAAGCACAGGGTCCTTTCAACAGAGACCATGTGACACTCCTTTTTCACAAAGCTGAATGAGGTTCCTCTTCTCCTATGAGTCACCTACTGTGTTCCAAAGCCAGAGATTTAGCACATAAATACCCTCCATTAGCCCACCCAATTAAATGTCTCTCAACCTCCAGCTATCGCCTTCACTAGAAGAGTGTGGCAAGGCAGCTTTTGAAAGCTGAAAATTTCTGAGTAGCATGGCTGAGGGAGCGATTAATCTGTTATGATAAGCTTGTTGGCCTGTTTGTTGTAAACATCTCAGGTCGTTTTAACACTGCAGGCATTTTGTTTAGCCTGGCCGATTGGTGAGTAAAACATGGTTAAATCTATGCTAAATAAGAAGATAAAAGCTGGAAGCATATTTGAACAAATTTGGAAAATCCCACCACTTGGGTGAAATTGATTCAAGAGGTGAAAAGGCTTTGGGAAGCTTACTGACATTTGATAGCTATTTGCCCTTAAAGACACTGATGAAGATGGAAAAAATACTTACTAGTGATAACACTTTTAGAAGTTTGTGTTTTCTAGTTGAAGGCAGGTTTTCAGACATACTGCCATACCATATCATATAATTAGATGAAACATGCCAGCAATGAGGCAAATTGATGATGGGACATCAAAGTGTCATTCAGAATCTTTGCTGTATAAACATGCATCTAGACAAACATTTTGCTTATTCCTGTTTTCCTTTTTGTCGGTTTGTAACATTTGCAGTCTAGTGGAGGCTGAATAGAAGAAATCAGTATGTTTATTGAATACTTGTCAGGGACCAAGGTCAATACAAGCATAAACTGCTCT
The DNA here is from genome assembly GCA_037974365.1 of Hydrocynus forskahlii. NCBI lineage: Eukaryota > Metazoa > Chordata > Actinopteri > Characiformes > Alestidae > Hydrocynus > Hydrocynus forskahlii. The sequence goes on from JBBPCX010010891.1 coordinate 11,502, forward strand.
GAATGCACATAGGGAAGATTAAAATAGGCATCTTGAAGTTAGTCAGGAGTTTCTAGAAAAATACAAGTAGAACTTCACTGAGGTACATGTGAATAAAATACACATTCACTGGGCACATTATTAGAAACACGAACCATGTTTATCCACTGACTGGCCACCTTATTAGAGATACTTGTACGTCAACTGACAGGCCATTTTATTAGAAATCCCTACCTTGTACCGCCAGTCACTGGTCATTATTATCAAAAAAACATTACTGTCCCCTACATGGATGTAGAATTACAGACCACAGGGCTGCTGTTGATCAGATTTTATTTAGAAGGTGAACCATTCCCGGTACAACAGTGACACTGACATGGTTGTGTATACAGGGCTGGAATGAGTATATCAGGTACATTGGTGTTGCTGGTGTGTTTACACATCACTTTCAATAGGTTTCCAAGAGACGCTCTGTGGACAGAAAGTGACTAACCCTGAAGGACTTGAGGATGGCTAACCTAAACTGTGCTTAAGCAGATGAGCTACAGTCTCTAACTGCTACAAGTTGGAGGTTTCCAGTGTAGAGGCTAGTGAGCATGTATTCAGAGGTAATCATGAGTTATGATAATGAAGGGTGTGTCACATCTCGTGGGTGGGGGTAGTGAGGCGAGGCGCGGGTTCCTGAGATGGAATTTTATTTACAAAAAACAGGTGTCAGCTCAGTATGAGTGGTGCCCCCTCGGGGGCCCACTATCCCTTGTACACCCCCCTAAAAAAAAAACCCCATGTCCACCCCCTCTCCAAGGGCGCTATTCCAGAGCACCTGGGTGTCCAGGTCCCGTCCAGGGCGACTTGATCCTGCTTCCTGTCATCAAGTTCTGGTTGCAGGTGGGGGGGCGCTGTTTTCACGGGGTGTCAGGGAAGACGTCCCTTGTTGCTGGCCTGGAGGCCGGTGCGGCCGCTGTGATAAAGGAACTCACGTCCCTTTTGCGGACCCGCCATAGTAGACATGTCCTTGACCTGCCTCGCCGTCTACTTGCTGCAAGCAGGCGGGGGAACCTGCCACGGAGCACGCGCTGAAGCCAGAGGAGCACCAGGGGGGAGTGTCCCTCGAAGCTGGCCTGAAAGCCAGTGTTCTGAGAATCCATCCTACCTGAGAAACCATCCTACCCCTTGTTACTGCGCATGCGCGGTGTGCTGACGAAACGTCCTACTTTGACAAAACGTCCGACCGTAGGATAAAATTATGGTTCACTCTGTGAATCCGGCCCACCTTATCAAAATATACTACTGTACGTAGTGTATGCACATTTCTGCTGTCACACAAGGCTTCCAGCATCTTTAAATAGGTAGGATGGTTTGACACTTAGCTTTACCTGTCAGAATATGCTTCTACCTCATATTCTTAAAGGTAGGATGGTTTGACACTTAGCTTTACCCGTCAGAATATACTTCTAGCTCATATTCTTAAAGGTAGGACAATTTGACACTTAGCTTTCCCCATCAGAATAAACTAAGTGTCAAACCGCCCTAACTTTAAGAAAATGAGCTAGAAGCATATTCTGACGGGTAAAGCTATGTGTCAAACCATCCTACCTATTTAAAGATGCTGGAAGCCTTGTGTAACAGCAGAAATGTGCATACACTACGTACAGTAGTATATTTTGATAAGGTGGGCCGGATTCACAGAGTGAACCATAATTCTATCCTACGGTAGGACGTTTTGACAAAGTAGGACGTTTTGTCAGCACACCGCACATGCGCAGTAACAAGGGTAGGATGGTTTGTCAGGTAGGATGGACTCTCAGAACATGGGCTCTAGCTTCGGAGAACCTTCACTCCGGACAGCCTCTCGAGGCCACTCACTCCGCGCTGGTTGGAAGCTGGCTCACGCTCTCTCCTGGACGCTGGTGAGGGGGCTGCCTTCTTGACGAGGAATCCGAGCTTGGGGGTCCATGCAGGAACCTGCTGTGCCTCTGGGTGGCTGGTTATTCTGTCACATCTCGTGGCTGAGGGGTAGTGAGGCAAGGTGCAGGTTCCTGAGATGGAATTTTATTTACAAAAAACACAGACTACACAATAAATAAACCAAAGAGGCTCGAGGGTCTTATAACAAAACGTATACATAAACAGAGACACAAAAGGGAAGGGTAGCATGAGGGTTATGGTGAAGGATAACCAGCAACTCAAATAAGAACTCAAAGAACTTAAATACATAACAGACAAGACCAGAAACAAATCACCTAACACAATCACAAAACTTAAACACAGGACAGATGACATGACATCAGACACACACACCCAAATATCAAAATATAAGTCTCTGAAACAAAAACTAAACACCATTGTGGCCTCTAGCGGCCGCTCTGTGGATGTCACGGGGGGAGGAAGAGTCAAAGAAGAGCAGGGAACAACCAGTCCATGAGAGAAAAAGCCACGTCATTTTAAATGTCCTCCAACGAGAAGAAAATTCCGCTTGTGATTTTCAGCTGCACCAGGGAGCACTGGAAAACTGACCAATTTATTTGAAAAATGTCAAAATTTACCTCATCGCACAGCTGCCAGCTTTGAAGCACTTGCCACACTTTGGTTGGAACATCTGCGCCTCAGGCTGAAAGAAACTTTTTTGTTTTTAGTGGACCCACGGAAAGCTGTCTCTTTGGTACTATCTGAGTTTTTAAAGATATCACTTATAACACGCTGTCATGCAAGAGTGTGCTTAGCCGGACTTTATGTAACAATGATTCATGCTGTTCAGAAGCGGCCTGTTCATCTCTCATTATCTCCCAACTGTCAAAGCAGTTAGCTCCTTTTCTCAGAAAAAAATGAGCTCTTTATTCATAGTGGTCAGTTTGGTTAGTTTGATCACTCCCTGGAGACCAAAAAGGCATTTTAGTCAAATGTTTTGCTACTTCGTTGTGTTTTGCATTTAAGTCTTTACATTATACAAATTACATGTATTTTTGATCAAATAAGATTGGCAGGGAACACCTTAATATGGCATTTCAGATACCAGTTTTATGTATTTGCTGAGTTTAACCCATTTAAAAAAATTAAACAATATGAGCCATAACTTGCACACAGGCTAGTTGTTAGGTTTTATTATCTATCCAACATGCTAGACTGAACTGATTTTAAAGGTCCTAAACATAATTTTAACATAATGCAGTTTTAAACATAATCCTCATAAATTGTATCTGTAGTGTATTGTTGACAGTAACATTGAAATATTTCCCTGTACAGAAGAAAAACAGTACCTGAAACCAATTATTTTGGAAACCACCAAGAAGGTGCTGAATTTCAAATACTGTTAGGCATCTTTGGAGGACCACAACAGAATTCTTCATTCAACTTGCAATTATTTGTTCATTCAGAGGTGGGATTGGTTTTCCAGACGGAAGACTTTATGGTGAAACATTACAGAACATACAGGCCAAGAAAATTAGCTCAAAATAAGGATCAACCTCAAAAGCTAAAATGCATTCTTTCTTATTAGGGATTTTTAGTTAAAAGTACCTTGAAACTAATGTTCATAAGTTAACATGCTATAATTATAAAACATTTAAGAGTATTTGAAAATTCTAAATTAAAAATAACGTTGAAATAACATTATAAATCATTTTTTTAATGCATTTTCTACACGTGTCTGTGTCACAGCCATGTCTTGAGTACAATGTCTCCAAAAAGCCTGGTGGCTGGAGTGCAGACCCTGGCACATCCCTGTCCCCTGTTTTCTCTCTTGTTTTAGTGTCTCCCATGCACATGATTATCAGCACTTGTTTTGCATTTCTCTCCCATTTACATAGCCAGCCTGAACTGGAATCTAGCATTCATTTTCCATTATGCCTACTGGCTAGCATGACATGTTGCTTGTTTGTGTTTGTCCTCTTTAAAACAGAAGACTGAAGTAGTATGCCTGGCAGTCCCTCTTTTGTGTCAAAGACAATGACCAGGTAAACCTAAGTGGCTGAACCTGGCATTTCTTTGGATTTCTTCCTCTACAACATGTTGGGCTTCAAGTAGTCATTTGGTTCATCGATAGGTATGCTTGTGTTGTTCACAGTAACGCCTTGTTCCATTCCCCAACATAGTAAAAAAAAATCAAACGGGTTTAGTTTCTGTACAATAATTATTTCACACCAAAGGCACTCTGAACTACTTTGTTTACGTTTTAACCAGAAACTATGAAAATGTAAAGATTCTCTTTAATTCACTTTAAGGAAGGCCAAAAACAGGGAGGCCAAGACTGAGAGATTTCACACATGTTTAAAAAGACCTTCAGGAGCATCAGTAATGCGAAGGCTACCATGTATCAGCAGTATACAACCGGAGATATGCTGAAGGCTGGAATGTAACGGAGCAGGGAATTACTCAGCACAACTGATCTACCACCTCCCAGGGCTAGTAGTTAAAATGCTGGCAAATAAACTTTTCCCAGAGTGCAAGAGTAACACTCCAGCCCTCCCATTCTGTACCTCCATGTCTCTCTCTCTTTTTCTCTCTCTCTCAACCCTCTCTCTCTCTCTCTCTAGTAATAGAATAGTGCTCACTGAAACCTGCAGTGATGAACAGGGTGGTTGGCGCATGCTGTGGGAGGGATTTATGTTTCTAATCAGTCAGATTTAGTGTGAATGAAACCTGACCTCGCTTTGTTTTATGGGCTCAGTTCATTATCAGAATACACACACACACTGTTGCCATGAGGTAAAATGAGAGAATATAGATTTCACGAACTTAGTTTTTTTTTTTTAATTTTCCATGATGTTTAGCGTGTGAAGTGTCTGACAGTTCTCTCAAAACTGCTGCATAATTAAATGGTTGTGAAATAACAATGCACATCAGTGCATTTAGGCCGTTTATGGATGAGCTAAATGGAATTGCTGTTGTCCTCCATTCCTGAACATGGCTGCCTGCTACTCATCCTGAGAGATTAAGACCATTTTAACAATCCAGACTGTTGCTGGAATCCCCATTCAACCTGTAATAACAGCCCTCCTATTCACAAGACTGGTAAAGAGTTGGACCTCATTCTAATCATAAACTATGCCACAGGCTGCCTAATGGTCTCACCTCTGCACCTCTCTCATCACCCCTGGTCTCGCCCTGCTGCAAACTTCACAACCTGTGTCCCATTCTCTTTCCATTGATGTTCACTGCTGCTTTACCTCCTCTACTTCCTTCTAGCATTTTTTCCTCACTCAAGATTAGTGATGTTACCGAGTCTTTCTGCTCTACCCTGCAATCTGGATGGCATTTGTTCACTATCCACAAAACCCACTCATACTTACCAGCCTTGCTCATACCTGACTGGTACCAACCAAAAGCTGCATACCAATGTCAGAGCTGCTGAGAAAAAATGGCATACATCCAATGACCGTGCTGACCTCATTGCTTATTTATTGCTCCTGTCTTTCTTCACATCCAGCATTAATGAGGCCAAAACTGTTTTTATAATGACAGGTCCAGCAGTACCTCAGACGTTACTTTCCACATTACTCAATGCACCTCCACCAAACAACAACTTCTCAGTTGAAACCATTGTCTCTTTTTTTCCTGAAGTTATTGTCATCAGTAGCCACTTCTCTGAACTACTCAGAGACAATTAACCTTCCTTAGATACCCCTGACTTGCCCCCTCACTAAAGGCAGGGTCAAACATGTAGCAGCACTGCTACATGTCCTCCTCTGTCTCCCAGGTAAATGGAATTTCACTTTCCACATTCATCCCTCTTTCTGTGTAAGATATGTAGGCATCCTACAACATGCCCGCCAGACACCATTCCCAACAATTTCCAAGCCATATCCCCCACCATTGTGCCAGCAGTCAGGCCTGTGAAAAATACCTCCCTGGCTTTAGGAAACAAATTCAGATTGTCTTGGATAATTCCTCTGCTCTACCAAGAATTACTAACTGGTTACTATTTCCATTCCTGTCTACAGGCCTCACTCAGAATGGCCTCGTCTATACAAATCTAGTGGTTAGGGCGTTTGCCCTGCAATCAGGAAGTCATGGGTTTTATTCCCAAGACTGCTAAGCACCTCTGACGTACCCTGAGCAAGGTACCGTCCCCACACACTGCTCCCTGGGCGCTGTGTTCCTGGCTGCCCCCTGCTTCATTTGGTGAACGGGTTAAATGCAGAGAAAGAATTTTGTGCTGTTCCCACTGTGTGCTGTGGTGTGTTCACATTAGACAGAATGGTCACTTTCACTTCTGTTACAGAAGCCTTCAAGGCAGTCAGAGCTTCAGGTCAGTCCTCAATCAGCAGACTTTGACACTTTCAATTACAGCACGAGTTGTCTGTTCTCTCTGATATGGGTACCTCAGTTTGAATTTGACCTCAATGGGCATTCTTACGATGTATAATTCCAAGGACAAATGTCCATGTCCCCTTTGTTTTGCAATATACATCACCTCCTTGAGTCCAGTCATTTGCTCACATGGCTTCTCATATCACTGCTTTGTACATGGTACCAAACTTGTCATCCTAAGGAACACCACCTTAAACTAAACCTGTATATGACTTATCTCTTTCTTGGTCATCTCAACCAATCAGTCTCTTGACCACACCATTTGTATAATCACCTCTTTACCTCTAACCACAACAAAGGTTGTGAGAAACCTGGATGTTATGATTTAATGATCAGTTCTTCTCTGACCATGTATCAGTTACTTAGTCATATTGCTTTGCATACCTACAGTCAGGTTTTCAGTCAACCTAAAAGGACACATGTCATACTTATACTTGTTGACCTCCACTGGTTATCCATGGACATCTGGATCAAATTCAAGATGCTAATTCTTGTTTATACAGTGACCTCTGGATCTGCACCTATCTATCTGAACTTGCTAGTATGGGTGAATGCTTCCTCTTGCATGCTGTGCTCTTCCATAGCTCGAAATGTCTTCCCACTTTGACATATAATAAACACATATGCTAAATAAACAAATGTAAATGTAATGTGAGAGTGCTTTGGTGTGAAATGGGTCATTCTAAAGAAACGTACCCATTCAGAATGGCTAACAGTGTGAATGGAAACAAACACCTCTAACAATCCCTCACACCCTTACTACTTGAGATGATAATAAAAAATACTGCCCGAGACACTGTTTTAAGAAAGTTTTGTCAAATCTGTCAAACTGTTTAGCCTGCTATTTTTGGCCATGTTGTTGAAAGTAAGTTTAAACAAACTCACACAGACCACTAGGTCTATCGGTCAATGAAGTAAGAACGTGTTTAACTCAAATGCTGTGGTTTAAGATGAGCGTATGTCCAGTGTTTTACTACAGCCTTGATTGCTGTTAGGACGGTTAGATTTGATATGTCTTGTAACTTTCCAAAATAGGTGTACTTCAATCTGACTGCAGTGGACTGCCCCATCGATCTTTTACTGGGTTCAGTTCTTTACTCATTCTCTATGCATCAGTTACTGGACATTATAGCTGTGAACAAGGACCGCTGATTCACCTGTTGATTTGCACGGCTAATAAAGTTAGTATCTACTGGCACTGTAGGGACCGTGCAAGTTTGTGAGTTGCCTAACTGCTCACCATTAGTTTACAAAGAGAAGAAAGAAGAGGGCAGGGGCAAGTGCAGAAAAAGAAGCACATATGCAGGCGGTGTGAAGCCCACAGATGCATGAGTTGCCTGGCCATGTCATGCCAGCACCCATTGATACCTGAACCTTTCAGGTGTTTCGACTATCTTCGGGACAAATGAGTTTCGGTATGTCCTTAAAAACAATCATTTTTGTAAGTCATTTTTAAAAGCTGCTTATCATACCAAGGAAGACATGATGTTTCTGACGCATGGGAGGCTCACAAACAATTCTTACAAATATGCCCACAGGATTAGCACATAACTGCTGCTGAAGACACCTTTCTTTTTTAAGCAACAGTAAGAAAGTTCAGATCTCAGAAGAAAGTACTTAAGTGAACAGAAAACATTGGGGAAAAATGAACAAATATTCTGACCTGTGAAAAACTGGGCATCCCTTCAGTCAGCACTATTCGGAGTCTATGAAGTACGATGAAACCCGTTTCAATACCTTGAGGTTGATATGATCCAGATCATTGTCTTGTTTTAATACACACACTGTTTTCCTCTTCAGTTTCTTCACTGTCTGTGGGACATTACTTTCTAGGATTGCTGTCAGAAAATGAAAATTACAAGTAGGAAGTGTTCAGATAGCCTGCTCATAGTATGGATATAGATATTTTCAGATTTTGACTTCTTATTTCAGAGAATCCAATGTCATTCAAAGGAAAAATGGACACTCCGCATAGCAACTTTGGAATGTTTTGTTTACCACATTTTTCAAAAAAGTAATCCAGTTTTTTTCTTAGAATTTGTGATCTTCATATGGGTAAGATCCTAACTATAGAATGATGCTTAATATTTAGTGCCCATATGTACTACATGCCAATATATTCAATTAATGTCATTCATGACTTCTTATTTCAGAGAATCCCATGTCATTCAAATGCTATTCAGTGTCATTCAAATGCTATAATGCTATTAATGCAGCCTGAAGCTCAGGTGCACCTTCAGGAGACTACTCCAGACAGCACTCGTGGAAGATCCATGGATAAATCAGCAAGCAGCAAACTAACAAAAGAAACAGCAAAGTGGAAAGCTCCAGTACCCCTACAGAGTCTCCACTGTTACAGGAATCTATGAGCTATGTGAATAGAAGCTAATCAAATTGAAGGAAGGTGATAGGCGGACTTAAGGAAGTGGCTAGGGAGTGTAGAGTGACAACACTATGGTAATATGGATAAATGTGATAACTTGATTTGGTGGTGGGAATTATCGCTAATCATAACAGCCGCCAAAACTGGCTTCAGGGGTAAGGTCATTCATTTGTGATGAGAAATGGAAATGTCCACCCTGTTACTCTATATGCTACTAAGCCTTTCATGTTTAGCCCAGCTTATAAATGCAGTTTTAATACTGCACAAATGAATGGCTCTCAGCCTGGCTGAATCACATTAAACACCTCAGGTGGGGGGATGGTTTCTCATTACTGGAGCAAATTCTAAATGAGCTTGATGGATGGAGGAACATGCCATGATTACATTTTTGAACAAAGCCTAGCGGAGCAATGGAGCGAGAGATTTGTCCTATTAATATGTCACTCACTCACTCACTCAAACAGGAAACCATATGGCAGTATTTGTAGCACTTAGTTTTGTCTCTAAATAAAAATACACCATTCTGTAATCAGTCAAGTAATTTCTGGGTAATTTCAGGTACTTTTTTGCTTGGAAATATGCTAAGGCCAATGAGAACTAATTAACTATATTTGAATAAGACTTGAAACTCCTTGGAAAATCTCAAGCTGTATATGCGAATCTAATCCTAAACTCCCACAAGAATGTGCAGTTTTCATTTATGACTTAAAATAATTTCATAGGTAGAACTGTGTTTTCCATCAACAGTACAGTAAACTATAAACAAGATTGGGAGAAAGAATCAAAAGCCTATTATATTGAAATTTGATCAGTTTTATATTTCATACTTCAAATGGAGAATAATGGACACCCATATCGACTTCTTTACTAGAACTTCTATACTAGAAGCCCAGAAATGGGAAACAATCAACTGTGATACCTACTCACTGGTCACCAGTTATTAAAAATGCTCCTTGTGGCTCCACCTTGCACGTATCCAGGCAGAGACTGATGTCTGCTTGTTGATGCAGTTTATGCATTAACCACTCTGCCCTGGATAGTTTTGGAGAGTGAACAGTAGATCTTCCAGATGTTTGATGTCTTGGAGGACATTAAATGTCTTGGTTCCTCTCAGTGGTTCTTCCTCATGGTCTTTAACAGTTTCTCTTTAAGAATCTTGGTTCCTCTCAGTGTTTATTCCTCATGCTCTTCAGAAGTTTCTACTTTCAAATCTTGGACCTTCTTAGTGTTTTATCTAACTAGTATTCACTCAGATTTTCTTAGACTGCTTTTTCTGGTCATGCGTCTTCTGGTTGCTGAGTCAGTACTGACAATCAGCTGTGCTTGCGATCACGATATATAACGTGCTGCAATCATGCTTTAGGCCTTTTTTCGTGCTAGGACAACGCTTCACTAGCCTATGTATTTTAATGCGCAGTGTGTAACATCGCCAGTATCAGCACTAACTGGTGACTGAGGGACAATAGGAGGGAAATAACGAGTTGATTCCTTATCATTTTTGTTTGCAAAGCGGTTGAAACAGGTTGAAATGCCGTGAGACGGAGAAAGTCCCTAACCCTAACTCTAACCCTAACCTTAATCCTAATCCTAACCCTAACCTTAACCCTAACCCTAAACTTAACCTAACCTTAACCCCAACAGGCACCAGTTAGCGCTGACGCTGGCGGTGTTACGCACTGCGCATTAAAATACAGGGTAGTGAAGCATTGTCCTAGCACAAAAAAAAAGGCCTAAAGCGTGATCGCAGCAGGTTTTTTAATAGATTTTATGTCATGATGGCTGCACGAAAAGTCGTGAGATCGGGTTGTGCTGGCTTTCATTTGAATTGACTGAACTTTTCCTTTATGATTGATATATGTAAATGAGCTGTGATGTTATTGGGTCAGCGGTTTTACACCTCATGCACAACGCAGTAAGAATTTTTAAATAATATTTAAAATAGTTCCAGTGCTAAAGCAGTCACATCTTGCGCTGTCAATGTGGTGCCATCTGGGCCTGAAATCCATTGAAATTTTCACTGGGCGGTGAATATATATATGTATATATATATATATAGTCTTTGGCAACAGTGTTTGAAGGGCGGGATGCACTCTGCAGTCAAGCAGACAGTGTCTCAAGTGATTTATTTTGAGTTTCCCTAATTCCTTCACGCCTACTCATTACTCATTTGTTTTTGTGTGTGGGTTCTGTGCGCTTGTATGCACAAGCATGCATGACTGTGCAAATATATAAATGATTTGGATTTACATTCATTAACTTATCACTTCAGATGTTGCCCCATTAGTCTTTTTTTGTTGCATCATATTAGCTTGAAAGCTACAAGGGTCAAAATGAGTCACATTGTCCAATTTCCAAACATATTTCTCGCCTCTCTCTTGTTGCAGAACAGGATTTCAGGCCCCCGAACAAGTCTGGGGGCTTGCAAAGTCTTTGTGCTCTGTGGCAGACTCAAGGGCAGACAATTAAGTGTCCCTGAGGAGAGCTGGCAAGTGGACATGGTTCTTAAAGTGAGTCATAGTGTGTCCTAAACTCTTTACTGAGCTGGTGCGGATTTGTGGATGTGGTTTATTGCACAATGCTAACAGTAAGTCATAGTGTCTTCTAAACCACATCCAGGTCTTCATTGAGGTGGTGCAGACTTGTGGATTTTATTTAGGGCACAGTTGTAATGGTCAGATTGGCTCTGAGCCACATCCAGCTCTTCAATGAAGTGATGCAGACTGGTGTAATTCCACTGAATTCCAGTGAAATCATGAATATAATTAGCTATCATTTTGTCTGACTAATCTATGAAAATTATTAAAACAGTAAGTTTTCTTTTATGTAAATGTATGTTTAGCTCATTGTTTATATGTTGTAACAATTCTCTTCCTTTTATAAAAAACGAGCCTGGTCTCATGAGTTTTCATGAAGCCATCATGATATACAATCTATTCTAAAATGTGCTGCGATCATGCTTTAGGCCTTATTTCATGCAAGGACAACGCTTCATTACCCTATGTATTTTACTGCGCACTGCGTAACACCACCAGTATCAGTGCTAACTGGTGACTGAGGGACAATAGGAGAGAAATAATGTGTTGATTCCTTATCGTTTTTGTTTGCAACGCTGTTGAAACAGGTTGAAATGCCGTGAGACGGGGAAAGTCCTTAACCCTAACCCTAACCCTAACCTTAATCCTAACCCTAACCTTAATCCTAAACCTAACCCTAACCTTAACCCTAATCCTAACCCTAACTGTCACCAGTTAGCACTGATACTGGCGGTGTTATGCACTGTGCATTAAAATACATAGGGTAGTTAAGTGTTGTCCTAGCATGAAAAAAAGGCCTAAAGCATGATTGCAGCACGTTTTTTAACAGATTTTATGTTGTGATGGCTGCACGAAAAAACCTACATGCAACAGCTCCTAGCAGCACCATAATGGCCCACAGTTTGAGAACTGCTGTAGTAGATTGTGGAATTTGATAGCCGTGAAAAAATCAGCCTGTAGATAGAGCTCCACGGGGGGGTACATTTCGGCAGGCACAGTTGGACGCCCTTGCTCTGTACGTTCCATATGATAGCATCTCAATCAGAAACAGGATACCCTTTTGGCCTATCACCTGTTCACTGGGGGTTTAAAATCCAACATGTGTAGACAATGATAAGACTAGTGGGGAATGCAAAATGTCATTGCATAATGTAACTGCTGTTTGTTGTTCCTTTTGGTTCCTGGTTTCTATAGGTTTCGCTTTGTTCCTGATGCTTCTTTAATGTCTATTGGTGAATAAGTGTGTTTTGTTTTTACCTGGCTTGATGCCATAACATAAATGATTCTGATGACTGATTTTAGATGCTTTTGATGTTTGTCTAATAGCATCTAAAACTATTTTATAAGAAACTAGTGGTTGCTAATGGTGACCATTAAACCATGTCTTATTAAGAAGCAAAAATACAACTTCTAGAGTTTTATTCAGCAAGGTGAAGTCAGATTTTCTATTTTAAAGACTTTAGAAACCCTTCTAATGAAGTAACTTCAAGTAGGGAACACATTTTGAAAAGCTAGGACTGCTTCAGGTGTGGATTTTTTTGGGGGGGTCAAAAAGATTTTGTCGTTAGCTGGTGAATCCAGAATATCTCTTTGTTGCTATTTATTTATGATAACTATCTTAGAGTCATTTGTCACTGACTGACCCGTCAGCAGGGAGTATAGAGATGTGCACGCACAGGTTGTCATTTGCACGGGATTTTATTACAGAACAAAACAGGGGAGAACATAAACTGGCACGAGGGCCAAGGCGAGGAGGGAATGAAAAACACACAAAGAACGTAAGACCAGTATGCACCCATGACCCGAACTAAAGGTGAGGCAACATAAATAGTGGAGGAAACACAAAACAGGTGAGTAGTGATTAGATGGATAATGTGAGACAGGCGGGAAGAGTTCTCAGGGAGCAGGCTGCGACCTCCAGTGGTTGCAAGCGGGGGTGATAATAAGGTTCTAACCATAGTCCTATAGCGACCCCTGGTGGTCGCAGACTGTGACAGTACCCCCCCACGCAAACGCGCCACTCCGGGGCACCATAACTGACCTCCCTGTCCCCCCACTGCGGGAAGGGAGGCTAAGGAGAAGTTGAAGTCCATTCCCGCCCAGGGCGTCATTTCGGGAGATGCCAGCCGGGCAGCGGGCGCTGGCTCAGGTGGCCAGGCAGCGGGAGCGGAAGCCGACCCTGGTGGCTGGATGATAGGTGTGGGAACTGACTCTGGAAGAGCTGAGGCCGGCGCGGGAACCGGCTCTGGAGGAGCTGAGGCCGGTGCGGGAACCGGCGCTGAATCTGGAGCTGAGGCCGGCGCGGGAACCGGCGCTGAATCTGGAGCTGAGGCCGGCGCGGGAACCGACTCATGAGGGGGTCTCGGCTGGCATGGGAACCAGCTCGGGGAGCGGCACGCTGGGACCTCCGGCAGGGAGCGGCATGCTGGGACCTCCGGCGGGGAGCAGCGCGCTGGGACCTCCGGCTTGGACTCTGCGACTGCGGAAAGAGTCGAGAAACTGGCTGGAGAAGTAGAGAGAGTTGAAGAGCTGGCTAGAGTGGCATCAGGCTGGGCTGGAGTGGCTGAGACAGGGGATCTTGACTGGAAAAAAGAAAGACAGAGAGAGAGAGTTAGGCAGAGAGAGAGGGTTGGGCGGAGAGAGCAGGCTGCGACCTCCAGTGGTTGCAAGCGGGGGTGATAATAAGGTTCTATAGCGACCCCTGGTGGTCACAGACCGGAACTGTGACATCATTATAATAAAGAGAATTACTCCAATGACCGAAATGGAAAACAACAGTTAGCTGCCTGGCTAACAAGATAGCTTCTTTAAGCAAAAGAAATAGCTTGCCAAATAAAAAGAACACCAAACTGAAAACTAAAGTAGCAAAATTACTACTTGGCAAATGAGATACCTTACCGAAAAAACAGAAATGGCTTATCAAATAAGAATAACAACAAAAGTAAGAGGAGAACAACAAGCTTAAATCTAAAGAGATACAGTACCTCTGAGAGAAACTTTGGTCTCTGGCATTAATTTTATGCCGAAAATAGGGAGTATCAGTAGTTTCTTTACGATTTTGTTTGGTCAGAGTCACACTAATGCTAGCTTGATTGTATTTATGAGCCTATAGCTCAGTGCCTAGGCTAGCTGTGAGAATTTGTTGACACCACAGGCATTGCTTAAAGGTTGTATTTGTATAATGCATGTTGTGATTTGTAGTTAGAGAATGCTGATAAAGGATACATGTTAATGAATTCCCTCAAACCAATGAGGGCCTAGTTTTAGAACTTTTGTTTTGTCTGGAATGCCTAATATTGGTGGGTCAAATCTATTTTAGAATAATGAATTACTCAGATTACTGCTGAGAGTGTTTCATGCAGGCATTCAGTTGACTATAAGCTAACTGGCTACATTACCCTCATAGCTCCAGTGCAAATGTAAAGAAGTAGACACCTGTGGGTGATGGGGGGCGGGTAGAAATAGCGTAAATTCGATTTTCCATCGTACTATCCATTGAAGCATTTGTTGGCACACTCTGGCTTCAAGGCCTTTTATCTTTGCTGTTGTGTCTGGCTGTGTTATATGTTTGTGAAGCAGGGAGTGGAGAGCTGGTGTCACTCACTAAAGCATCACAGTGAGAGCGTTTGTGTGTTTCTGCACAAAGCTAGAGTGAAGCCCATGGGCCTTGGCCTGTGAAAGAGAGTGACAGGCAGGTTCTCTCTGTCTTCCATTTCTCCTCCACTTTCTCTGTCCATCCAACTGTCGCAGATAGTGTCAATGCACCAGTGAGCTTACATCACCTCATCCCCTTTAGGAAAGTCTGGACCATGTAATTCCTATATAACCCTTGGAAGTTAGTAACTATTATCATGCAGTAAGTTTGCATTACAAAATTGATTTAAATAACAACATTTTTTTAAGTTGTCCTCAAAAACGTCAGGAAGCTCCTTTACCATCACCATGGTTGCTACTTGTCCAATCATTTTTACAAAAACACCAGGGGTTATGTAATAAAAAGAAAAAAGTTATGACATTTCTTTTTGGGATGTGTTAGGCATTTTCTGAAGGTCTAGGATGTCCTGAGAGCTTTGTTTTGAATATACATATTTATTTTAAGCTTATGAACTCAGACATTTTGGTTCATGTTCTTCATTTTATTTCTTGTTTGAACATGCAACATTTTTTGTTATCCTGAAAAAGTGAAGAACAAAGACTAGATATGATTATGCCAAAGCATAAACACTTTAGACTGGAACTAAAAAGAAATATATTTTTGTCCTTCATTTCTGTGATATCTCCAAAGTGTGCCATTACTGAATAAGAAGGATGCAACAGCTGGTATCCTACACCTGGAACTGGAATGTGTGAGTGTAGGCAAGCCTCTCAAGGCCTTTTAGGGGACACTGTGTTTCATTTAGTTCCACTCACAGGCGCAGGTTAGCCATACGGAGGACAAAGACATCACAGAATTACTATAATGAAAAACAAAACAAACCAAACCTGTACACAGTCCCAGTCCCTGGACAGCTGTCCCAGCATCTTTGTAGCAGACATTCTTCGGGTGATTAGTGTGTGATGGCAGGTTTTCAGGCTTTCAGTATATAGAACTACAGAAATAATTAATGCCCAGGTTCATGGGCTATGATAAACTGAAAGGTTTTATCCATATCCATCAGAAAGTGAAAGTTTTTTTATTTTTTTGCAGGTAACCAGGGCATACAATCCACCAAAATCCACATTTACTAATTTACAAACATGATGTCTGTTGACTTTGAAAGTATGAACAAAAGGGCTGATGAGCATAAAAAAGTGTTGTTTTTTTTTAAAGGAAATAGATAGGAAAAAACACATTATTGCACAATGTAAAAATACAAATCAAACTGTAAAGATGTTCCCAAAAACTAAGAAATAACCTATAAAATGCAAGTGAAATTTGCACCAAAGAATTCACATAAATCAGAACTAATTTGCAACTGTGTATTCTGTTAAGATGAACACCATATCTGCAACAAAGTATGATGGTGGGGGTATCGTGATAAAGGGCTGTTTCTCTGCGGACAGAAAAGGAGCGTGACTTGAGTAATGTACCCTATTAAAACTGTACAGAAGATTCCAAAAGTGCATTAATTAAATACTAATTAGGTGTTATGACCACAGATTCAAATTTCAGTCATGGTAGAGGAAAGTTGTTTCTCAACTGAGTGAGACTCATATGAGAAAGACTCATATGAGAAAAAGTGAATGCAAAACTAATGAGAAAACTAAGGAGAAGCATAGAGAGCTCGTGAGACAAAGAAAGAAGGAAAATAAACTAAAACTGAGGAAAACAACGAACAAAAGAAAACAACAAAACTGGCCAAAGCTAAGATGCTAAAAATGAAGGAAAGGAAAAAACTAGGGCAAGAATCTAGGGGACCCAGGAAGAGAGAAAGCTCAGGAATGGAACAGCTAGGGACTAAGTGACCTCCTTCTAAAAAAAAAAAAGAAGAAGAAAAGAAAAATCAAAGAAATTAAAACAAGAAGGCAAAGACCAAAGGAAAACCCGCGAAAGCAAAATGAATGTGTATGGAAATATCAGAGCCAAAGCAGAAGCCAACAAAACTAAACAAAATGAGAGACCAGTAAACAGCTAGAAAAAGTCACTCATTAGGTATTAGTTAGGTACTCAGGGAACACACACAAGAGACATCTAGGGAAGACCCAAGATTAAGCTCCTTTGAGATGAAAGGGAAAGGCACTTATACCCCCAGTGGTGAGGGCAGATGACTGGCACCTCAAACAGCAAGAACCTGTCACCGGTGGGTGGCTACTGAGATGAGTAGTAGCCCAGGATCTGCATTAGGCTGTTCTTACCCAAGTGGTTGACCTTTGACATTGGAAAGCTTCTTGGCAAGTGAGAACTTCATGAAAGTGACAGCAGTCTGAGACAGCTATTCCTGACCAACTGGCCACACAGTGGAACCTGATTGAGTCTGAAATCGAATAAATTTAAACACCTATTGTCCTATTTTTCTACACAAGTCAATAAATTCCCATTCACATTCAGCCCTTGGCTGGTCTCAGTATGTGTCGCTGGGCCAACTTCTTGAAAGAGGGTATTTAGGGATAAACCTTGGGAAAAAAAAACCCTACAGTGTCATGAATGATTTATCTGGGTGATTAAGGCAGCTTCTGTCTTTGTTCTCATTCTTTCTCTCATTCTTTGTCTCACACAGTCCTACCCACAGACGCTTACAAGGCCAGACATGCGCCTGCACTTTCCACTCTTCCCACTCCCAAACAGAAGAAGTGGAATGACAGTTAGAACATCTTGAACTCCGTTTTGTCAGGCTAATTCATAGAGTCTCGGTGCGGAGCTGACAGATGGGGTTACCGTGCTCCCAGCACAGCCCTGTCAGAAAGGGGGAGAGAACAGGGCAGTCCACTGATATATGATATATAGATATGATATGAAACTGATATATAGATATGCAGTAGTTAAAGTGCTCTTTATTATTAAAGTTTATAATATATATTTTTCAAAGTGCTATACATCCATCTGTTCTTTTTCGAAACACTACAAATTCATTCTTTTTTGTCTTTCTTTCTGAAGCAAGAAACCTGCAGTAATAAACTTGAAATACAGTAATTTATGTTAAATCTCATGGTTTTCATTGGCACATAAAACAAATAACATACATACAAATGGCCTGTTGGTTAAATCTTAAATTCAGGACCATTCAATGTACCCATCTCAACTTGACAAAAAGACACCATCTCTGATTGTACGAAAAATATTTATAAACTAGAGCCCTATGATTTCCCCGATCCGGAATCCGTTGTAAAACGCGGAATGTGGTATAATTCACTGAAATCGGTGAGTGGGCAAAGCAAAGCAATGGTTTCTAATTCATTTTGGCTGCTGCACCCCCTTGTATGTGTTGGCTGTTGAGGCCGGACTCAGCTTTCTACACAAAGAAACAAACCTACAGACACAGGAAAAAAAATAAACAGACAGCTATGGCGAAGAGGCTCACGAAACACCAAAGTCCTCAAAAAAATTACAGAATCCAATGCTTAGTGCTAAATTTAGAACAGAACAATACCCAAACGATTTTTATGAATCGGGAGAACAACTGTTTTGTAAGTTTTGTCAGCACACGATAGACGGGACTCGCAAGAACACATGTGACAACCACTTACAGTCAAAGACTCACATCAGAAACCAAGACAAGAAGCAAACTCCCGCAAGCCGTTCACTCCAGCAAAGTCTTGGTCATGCAAACAAATCATCTGAAACAAGACGTGAGTTTATTGAAGATTTTGTTGCTCTGTGCGACGAGTCAGACATTCCTTTAGAAAAAATGAACAGGCTACATCCATTTTTGGTAAAGCACTGTAAACAAGGAGGAGCACTGCCAGAACACAAGAGTAGCTTCTGTCAAATCCACTTACCCCGTGTGTTTGAGCAGCATATGGAGGCCGTGTGTCTGAAGCTTTAAGGGGAAAAAAAATCCGTTATTGTTGACGAAACCACCGATGCAGGAGACCACAGCGTTCTGAACATTGTCATTGGTGAGTGAATTGAGTAGACCGCATTCACACCAGTAAATTAAAATACATTATACTTATAAGAATGTTATGCGAATTACATGCATTACATTATTGCAATGCGTTTGTTAGTTATGCTAAGTAAAAATGTGCATATTTCCTGTGAAATATTTTTTGTAAAAATGAACTGTATCTGAATGACTAATCATTATCAGATGATTGCTGGTGAATATTCATTGTTATTCTGATGCTAATTAAAATAAAGTACTGTCACGGTTGGGACCGACACGGACCGAAGAGGTGAGAAGGAGGCACGGTTGCAGACTTTCGTGGTGTGTTTTTTTTTTACATACAAAACAATACAGAACACTACAAACGAAAACTAGGCTCGGGGGCTAGACGAAAGGATGAGGAGATGAGTAGAGTAGAGTAGGGGAGAGGAGGGGAACACAGACCGGGAAGGATATGTGAGGGAACAACCACAATCCATAAAGACGTTAATGCACCAACAACCCCATGGTGATAAGAGCCCCTTAATATACCCAGTCCCCAGGCTAATCAGTCCTAGGATGATAGTCCCCAGCTGTTGGAAGTTCACAGTACCGCAGCGACCCCCCGCGGCCGCAGTTGGAATCGTGACAAGTACACTAACATTTATTCTTATTTTTCTTATTTGTGCAGGTTTTGAGGGCCAGTACTTTCTCATGGATGTAATTTTCATGGAGCGATGCAACTACTCAACCTTTGCCCAAGCAGTAATAGGCTCCCTCAACAACAACAAACTGGATCTCAGTGATGTCTGGGCAGTGGTCACAGACAATGCAGCCCACTGCCTTAAAGCATACAAGGACGTTCTGAGAGGTGTGATGCCAAACAGCATGCATGTGACCTGTCTTTGCCATGTCATCAATTTAGTGGGTGAAACATGGCAACACTATAGCTACTTCTCTTGTTCATCTCTGGTCACTTGGATGCGGTCAGCCTTCTTCAAAAAGCCAGCCAGGAAGAGAAGATGGGTGAATTTTCTCATTCTGAAAGATAGGTTGCAGACCAAGGTTCCTCCTAAAGCAGTGAGTACCAGGTGGAATACCTGGTTTGAAGCAGTGAAGTACTATGCAGAGCATGTTCATCTGTATAGAGAGTTCTTCTTGGCAGAAAATTCATCATCCCAGGCAGTTACAAAAATCCTCAGTCTGCTTGAAACAGAAGAAAAGGTGCAGGTCCTCACTGTCAAGCTGACCTTCATCTCAGATGGATGCTTCAAACTGATGGCAGCTCTGATGATTCTGGAAGGAACCCATCATCCCACAGCAATTTCTGTGCACAATGTAATGGAGGATCTGGGGTCCCACCTTGTGAATGGAACAGCAGAAACATGTGGTTTTGGTGCCGAAACAGATATGCTCCTGAGCAAGACGTGTATGACAGAAAGAAGAAAGGTACTCGATCGGCTTCATGATGCGTTCCAACTAGCATTCACAAAATTTTCAAAGCATTGGGACACTCACCCTACCAAAGAGGTCTACAGGCTGGTGAGGGTGTTTGATCCCAAGCAGGCTCCAGTCATGGAAAAGCAGATTCAAGCTTACACACAACTGAAGCCACTGGCATACCCATCAGCAGAGTTTTATGAACAGTGGACTGCTTATCACCATAGTGTGTCCAGGGAACCCTACACACTTGGTTTGGATCTTGCTGAATACTGGAGAGGTCTGAGTGTGAGATTCCCAAAGGTTGCGGAAGTGGCAGTCCCCTACATCTACTTTCCTGTCAGTTCAGTGGATTGTGAGAGGAGTTTTAGTAAGTACAAGACTCTGCTCACAGACAAGCGGGAAGCACTTACAGAGATTAACACAAAGAGGTTGACAATCATGTATTTCAATGCTGATGTGTGTAAAAGATGGAAGAATTAAAAATGAACATGGTTCCAGTTCAGTATGCACGTGTGCACAACCTTTTTTGTATTCCAGGTGTTCCTGATGTTTATTTATTTGATACATTTTTTATGCTGATTTCAAATGTGGGGTTCTGCTGAACCCCAGCACTTTGTTGAAGTTGAATAACAGTCTTTAAATGTGAGATTTTGCATTTTTTTCCTAATGCATTTTCCCCATCCACTCCATAATTAGACACTATGTAGATGAATAAATATGATTAAAATGTAAAGCACACAATTCAGAGGAATAAAAATGGGAAAAATGGAATTAAGGAAAAAATAAAACGGAATTTAGGAAAAAACAACACGGATTTCATAGGGCCCTAATAAACTATTAACATTTGCAATGAATCATGTTGTCTCTCTCTCTTGCGGTCTCTCTCTATCTCTATCTCTCTCTCTCCCTATCTATCTCTCTCTCTCTCTCTCTTTCTTTCTGTATGTCTCCTCTCCTCAGGGTGCCGCCATGCTGGATAGTTTAGAACGCTGGCTGAACGCTGATTGGTCCAGAGGAGATGTTACATCTTGCCAAAAAAACAGGTATAGCGCTTATCGCGGTTTGGTAAAGAACTACAATTTGCAATACATTTTAAACAAGGAAATACAGTGATTTGGCATGAAATGTTGATGGAACAGCGAGTAGGTTCAGTAAACAACAGAATGGCATAGCAAGCTCGTTCTTTTTTAATTTGGCGTTTATCACGTTTTGGAAAAGAGCTCTTCATATATTTTTATAGGTAAAATTATAATTGTAATGATGTAAAAAATCTGTATATGTGCATATGGTTATACATAGATATAGATCATGTAATATGAGGAATTCCTGTCATATCTATATTATATTTGAGGAGATCTGCATATATTAACATAAACTGAGCAATATTGTCCCTACACTGTTGGCACCCATGAAAGAAATTTCGTAATTCCTAAATCCCAATTTAATCCACATATGATGGCCCCATAGCAGAACACAGAATATGATAACACTCCTTAATGCCCTAGCAGATGATTAGTGATGGATCTGTTAGGAAAGGTTCTTAATTGTAGCATTTAGTGCACATCATTCTCAATCAACGACACCCTTAAATGTGAATGACAAATCCACACACACAAACACTGCCATTCACAGATACAGCAGTGTGTAAAACTCTCAGTTTTATTTTACTGTTCAAGCCCAGTCACACTGTCTTTCAGTGACTGTATGTCAGTGGAATTTGCTGTTATGAAAGAAATTTTGCACGTGAATTTTGGTCCTGAGCACTGATGTCTAACAGTGAGAAGGTCTTGGGTTCGATTCCTGCCTGGGATGGCCAGGGCCCAATCTGTGAGAAGTTTGTGAGGAGTCACCTCATATATGTGTGGGTGTCTGCCGGGTTCTCTCCCACAGTCCAAATACATGCACGTCACCTGAGTTAGAAATGCCAATTTGCCACTGGTGTGTGTTTGTCTGTATGTCTGTCCTGCATTGGACTGGTGACCTCTCCTGGGTGCCTTTTGTCCTATGACCCCTTGGATAGGCTTTGGCACCACATGTGACCCTGGTTAAGGATAAGTGGCTCAGATAAAGAATGAATGAATGAAAACTTCCATAGTGATACTCCTTTGGCTGCAGTGGTCAACGAAGAGGCATTGTTCCATGCAGCAGCACTGAATATTTAATGTAAAAAATGAAAATTGTCTACTGTGACCGTGGCTTACCACTCTCAGCATCTTTACGGTAGTCACCATACTCAGGAGAGGCTATTTAAAAAACAAAACAAAAAAAAAAGTTAAGGCACAAAGCAAAGGCAAATGTAAGCTGTCACTCTGAGTCAGTGATCCCTAGATTGCTTATTATGAGAGGCTTCTGCTAATTTAATGTACAATAAGGACCTTGATCAGCAAAACTTTATAAGCACTTCCAGATGGAAATAGGACAATGAAGGGTGGCTTTCTACCAGGCCCACTGCAGACTTCATTATGAGGCATTATTTTTCTCCAGGCCCCAGTGATGTATAGCAGCACTGTGATGGCTTTGACCTAAGTCCCCTGGAGGAATGATGTTGCTTGATTGGAGTGTTCGGGGCCCTTTGAAGTGTGCGTTAGTATGCGGAATGGCCAGTGCTTCTCATCTCCTCCATACCAATATTGCCTGGCTTTCAACAGAGAGAGAGAGAGAGAGAGAGAGAGACAGAGAGACAAGGTGCGATGGAGTAAGAGAAGAGAGACTGACAGTCCACTAGTGAGAATGAGGGAGATGAAGAGACACAGAGATAGACGGATGCAATGGAGGAAAGAAAGATACTGATAGTAATGGAGCGAGAATGAGGGAGAGAAAGTAAAAGAGTGAGAATGTCCTATCTTGGCCTGGATCGCCTTCGGCTCTGAATGCCTGACTGAGTGGATGCAACTGGATCAAAGCGAGGAATGCTGCAGAATGATGAACATGACTACGGCACCGTTTGTTCTGTAATCTAAGGTGTTATTCCTCGTCAATCAGGACACCTCATGCAAATCACGAAGGCAGAGCATGAAGCCATCTGTATTCATACAGTATGCAGGAATGATGGACGATACACAACACAGTATGAAATAACAAAACCGTATGAATTAACAAAATAAACTCAAAGCAGCCATTCATGCTTGCTTGGCTAAACGTATAATGTGAACATACTCCAAGAAATTGGAGTGTGCTTTGCATATAACTAAGTATACAGTACTGTGCAAAAGCGAAAATAATATCTAAAAAATGTTTAGAGGAGCAGTGAGTGTTTTTTCACATTAATGTTACTAAATATACTAATTAAAATAAAAAATCAATACAATTAACAGTATACAGTATACAGTGCTCTTAGCTAGGGATGAGCCAGAACGCTATGACCATTCGAACACGAGCGGCACAGATAGGTGACGTCAGCACAATAAATAATAAATTGTCATAATACAGCAAATCAACACCTTACATGGATGTCCCCCCAGTTTTTGTTGATATTCAAAGTGTCAGACACCATGCTGAGCTTTGTTTGGTGTTTCTATGTAATGTAGAACCAGAGTTATTGTAATTAATAAAAAAAACGTAATAATACCACTACAGGGATGTAAAAAATGGTGTCACATGCAAATGCCCATAAAAACAAAATGCAAAAATGTTATTTTTATCTTTTATTATATATTTATTCTTAGCTTATTATCCACACTGCAATCTCAGTTCAGGTCCACACATTAGTTTGTGGATTTAGATAAACATTCCTTAATTGGCCTGAGTAGATAACTGTAATTACAACTTAAGCGGGAGGCGATACACACTGGCAAGAACAAGGTCAGTTGAATGATGATCAAAACAAAAGAATGTGTGAATGCTAACAAGTTTTGTGTACTTCAAGCCTTGTAGCAACGGCACCAACATTCAAGGATGAGCTTTCGATATTTCACAAAGGCGCTTTAGTAGCTCAAGCTAAAGTGGATCAGACAGTCTTTCAGTGATTCATATGCACTGTGTGCTTTATTACACACTTTATTGTACTTCCACTATAAAGTCACCTTATGAGACTCTAACCTATAGGTCAGTGGTCTTCTTGCTCATTGAGGCCCTTGAAATTATGCAAAATATTTTAGATTAAGATTATATGACCCCTGGTTGCATTCATGACCATTTGTAAAGAAATCTAGGTCTATGTGTTTCCTTACAAGGACCTGTTTCACACCAATATGTATAAAAAAACATTTAAATGGGCATTCCTCTTACATATAATATTCTTTGAGAATAAAGCTGAAGTTCAGCATTGGCAAGAAAATAGCTGAGAGTCTAGCAATTAATGCTTGACAGTTGACTGTGCCAAATTCTAACATTAGCAATGCTCATAAAAGAGAAGTTGTTAAGAATTATGTCTGAAAAGACAGGGCACATTGTTAAAACCATTCAACATGTAATGTTATAGGCATGCATGAGTTATTCTCTAGGGTTCTTCGAGGGTTGCCTGTGTGAGAAACCAACAGAGTAACACTGAACCTGTAATGCTAATTTCTTCTCGCCTGTCTACAGAGTTTTAGGGCCTTATTAGCATAAAACTCATAACAAGATGAAGTCTCCAAACGCCCCCACCCCCCTCCAATACTAGCCATCAGGTGTCTATTAGCTGAATTAACAGGACTGGCACTGTTCATTAATGTAGCTTAATGTGCTTCAAAAGAAAAACATACTAACCATGTCCTGGTGGTATCATGTAACTGGGGTTCTAGCTTGGACAAATCTGAGTAGAAAAAATCTGAGAAAATGTCTTTATTGGTTGCACATACTAATCAATGAAACTTATCAATCCATGTCAGCCACAGCAGAAAATGGACACTCTGGCTGGATGGTTGTAGAAATATCCCAACAAAGTACATGCTACATGCTTTAGAAAAATGTCCCAGCAGTCTCTAGGCTGTCATGAGGTCACCTTGTGTGTCTAATTGCTTTATTTGTGGGTTCTAGAGTATAGAGAGATAGAGTGAGGGAGAGACAGAGAAACAGAGAGAGTGAGAGAGAGAGATTACAGCATTTTCAGGCTATTAATTAAATCAGTATGTAAGAAAGTAGGGCTCACTAAAGTAAAAACAGAAAAAGACTGTGTGGACTTGCACCCTCTGCCAGGTCTCCCGTTAAAAGCAAATTCTGACATTTAGACAATACATAATCTCTCATGTTTCAATTTGAGTGTGTATGTTGGGCAAGCCCTCTCTACTTGAGCAGAACTGACATTTGGTCAGATAATCTGGGCTTTCATTGCCCTGTCCAATGTAACATTTAAAGACGCTTTTAGTAGGAAAGCAAATGCAGACCAAATGCAGGTTCGATGGGTTTCTATAGCTCACAGTAAGTTGTACTGTTCTAAACCATGTCCACAAGTCTCATTGAAGTATTTGTCAAGGCTTGTCAACTGATTGATAAACTGATGGGATGGTGCTAATTTCACATTATGCAGTGCTAATGAACCAGCACTGCACTGCTTTCTAAAGCTAAAATACACAAAATGTTTCTGTTAAAATGTGATTTTATGCCGTTCTTTATTCTGTGATGAGATAATGTCACTTTCTAAATGTTTCTTTTTATTATATTTTTGTGGGAAAAAAACAGTACATTTATCACTTGAAACTCCCATTGCTCG
The DNA here is from genome assembly GCA_037974365.1 of Hydrocynus forskahlii. Lineage (NCBI taxonomy): Eukaryota > Metazoa > Chordata > Actinopteri > Characiformes > Alestidae > Hydrocynus > Hydrocynus forskahlii. The sequence goes on from JBBPCX010010891.1 coordinate 37,281, forward strand.
AAAGAAGAGGAAGACATGCATCTGCAGAGTCCCTCACTGTCTTCAAGCGTCTTGGGCCCTTACCCTCTTAACTGTTACTTTTATATTATCCTTTGACTTTTTTCTTTTGCCAGGGTTTGTTAAGGTATGTAACTTGGCAGTAACTTATTAAAAAGCAGGTGTTGATTTTAGTGTAGCTTTACAGGTATGAAGAACAGATGTAGACTACTTAAGCACTGATGTACATCACTCTGGATAAAAGCATCTGCTAAATGCTGTAAACGTAAACGTCGACACACACACTGCTTTAGGAATTAAGCAGTCCCTGCTCAGGTGGTTTTCACACCTGAGAGTGGCCTGTTTGTGTGAGAGTATGTGTACATCCTCCAGACAACTTGGATGGAACAGTAAGTGAGACAGTTGGGAGATGGTGGTCAGTAGACGCAGATACACGCGACTTACTACACAAAACCACACCCAGGGGAGGACAGGGGACAAGGAAACAGAATGGAAGTCAGGATGATCGGAGAAGAATTCAGGAAGGGGGAGTCAAGAGGAAAAAGATGGGGACAAGAGGAAAGATAAAAGGAAACAGAGAGGAGAAGAAGTGAGTCAGACAGAGTGGTCAGAAGAGACTATGAAAAGATATGAGAAGAGTAGGGAACAAGTTAAAGGGAAAGGAAAGGAGACATCAAGAGAGGAGAGAGGACACAAGAGGACAGTAAACGAGAAAAGCTATGAGAGGTCAAGAGGAAAGGAGAAAAGAGCTGAGTAAAGGAGAGATGAGAGAACAGTTGAAAAAGAGGAGGGGACTGAAGACAATAAAAATGGGGAGAAGTGACAAGGTATGGAAAAAGTGAGTGAGGAAAGGAGAGAGAATAGTAGAAGAAGACAAGAAAACAAGGAGGTCATCAAGAGGTAAGGGGAAATAAGGTGAAGAAAGGAAATGAGAGTACTGGAGCCAAGAAAAGAAGAGAAGGGTCAAGAAGAATGGAGTAATGAGGTCAAGAAAGATCCTAATTGACTTCATACACTCAAGCAAAGGCAGTCCTAGCTCTGCCATTAGCCATCCACCCTCACACATGGCTAATGAAGAGTCTCATTAGACTGAGCGTGAAATGGAGGTGGGCCATAATAATACCAGTACAAATGAAGGTGGACTGGTAGGAGAGATCACAGTAGTTACATCACCCTAGTGTAGGTACGAATCTAGGAGCAAATGCGTAACCATGTATGAGAAGTATAAAGCGGTTCTTGTAAACATACTCATAACTGTTTGGGGACCTGAAAGATACTGTGATTGATTTATATTGACTGTTTAACTCCCAACAGCAGAGGCTTGTAGATATAAAGCATAAAGAGGTTTACATTTACATTTACATTTAAGGATATAGGTTAACAGCTGGCTGGCAATCAGAAGGTTGTGGGTTCAAATCCCAACTACTAGTGTTACCACTGAGGTACCCTTGAGCAAGGTACTGTCCTCACACACTGCACCAAGTGAGGCGCTGGGGACCACTTGGTGACTGGGTTAAATACAGAGAAAGAATTTCTCTCTGTTCACATTATGCTGTGGTGTATTCAAGTGTAACTGTAAGGGTTAATAAATAAATTAAATTACTGTTACTAACAATAAATGAAAGCAAATAGTTATCAGCATTCTTCAAATAATATCATGCTAACATCACTATTGGCTTCTATCTATTGTTTGCGATTTGTATGAATAGTCAAACCAGACTATTTGTTTATTGCACACCATTTGCTAGGCATTGTCCTTTTTCTGTTGTCAGTTAGTGACCACAGAGCTGAAAATGTTTTAGGTGAGTAGACTATTCTCAGCCTCGAACTAGCTACATCACTGTGCCAGATACATTCATTTCACTGCCAGTGCTCCATCTCCTAAATGCTATTTGACCGCCTATACTGTGGACCTATAACGAAGGCAGTGTTTAAAGTAGCCAGGTATTTCGAATTAAGTGGACATGTTGCAACCTGGGATGGATTTACAGTGTGCTTACTGGAGTGTTTTTGGCTGCTTTGGTGTAGCTTAGTGCCGCTATTGATTTCCAATGTGGTTAATGCTAACACCTAATACATGTCCATGTTACTTGGGCTTGTGCACCACCTGGCCAATACTTCTCATGTGAAAAAAAAAGTTTGGTTCCTACAAGACTGTCAAGTGTTTTTCTTAATTCAACTAAAGACGACAACACAAATTTTTTTTATATGTTCACTACAAGTCAGTGTTTCTTCTGTATGACTATGGCCTTATTCAATTCATGCAATAAGGAATTTTTGTATCATCGGAGTACATCAGGTCTAAACTATCACCTCAACGCAAAGCATTTAGGAGTGAAACCGGCTGTCCCCCCCTTTATCCACCCAGCGATTTGTATGAGTGAAACATGCTTAGATCATTTTAGTATCTTTTGGATACATCTGTATATGCATTTTCTAGGCAGATGTTGCTCGATTTGAAAAAAAAAGCATTTTGAACACTGACGCTTGCCGTTCTTTCAGTCATTTATTTGTTCTGGGTGGTAGAACCTCTCGATCCTCTCCACACAGAGATAGCAGGAGGAGATAGCAGGAGGAGAATGAAAGTGAAGACCAAAGATATGACTTAGGTTGCTTGAAAAGAGTTCTTAGCTGCAGAGGTAGAGCCTGAGAGGCCTTGTAGGTGTGGGGTTGCCATTACGTGGGTGACAGAAGTGTCGTGTCACCTGCCTCTTAAGTGCCTTGCAGTGTCACTTGTGTAGCGTCACCTGGGCAGTCAAAACCAAAATAATGCATCAGCCAGTTTGCACACACACTTTATACTCACAGTATTAACTTTTAGCTTTCTATGATCACGTGACCATGTGTGACACAAACATCTGTAAATATAGGAGATACAGCACACTAGAAACTCACTTATCCTGTCTGCCCGTCTTGATGTGAGTGTTTTATCATTGAGGATTTTTTTTATTACTGAAGTCCCTCTTATGAACTAACCCAATCCAAATAAGAGCAATTCTGGCTTTTTCATATGCATATGATAGCTTTTTCAGAGTGGTCTGAAATGCCCTTCCTTGCCTGTTTGAGTATGGTTTGTATGTGTGTATGCAGGATGAGGTTGCCACATACACTACTCACGAAAATTTAGGGATATTCGGCTTTCGGGTGAAATGTCAGGATGAACCTAAAATGCACTATAACCTTTACAGGTGAACTTAATGTGACCTTCCCTAAAGAGTTGAATGCACATGTCCAGCTGTTCAATGTTTCAGTACTTTTTAACCAACTTGCAGGTGTTTGATCCATGAATCGACCAATACATTTCCAGTTTTAATCAGATTAAGTATTTAAACAGTCCTCCTCATTATGCTGTTCACATTTTGACATCATGAGACCAAGACGACACCTAACAATTGGTCACCAGTACCTCGCCATTGCGAGGCTTCAAACAGGATGTTCTCAGATGGACGTGGCCACTGAGCTTAGAGTCTCACAGAGTGTCATCAGCAGGTTGCAACAGAGATACAGAGACTGGAAAAGTCACAGAAAGGCATAGAAGTGGACGTCCTTTGGCCACATCCCACACTGATGACTGCTTCACTGTGAACTGTGCCCCTGCATGAACAACACAGGCCTCGTTTCATCTTCATGGACGACAATGCTCCAGCTCATCAAGGTCGCATCATTAGGGAACAGCTGCTGGAGACTGGGGTACCTCAAATAGGAGTGGTCTGCACTTTCTCCAGACCTGAATCCCATAGAAAACCTATGGGATTAGCTGTTTAGAGGCTTGTTACTCTGTACACCAGAAACTCAATGACCTAAGGGCTGCCCCTCAAGAAGAGTGGGATGCCATGCCTCAGCAGCCAATAAGTCAACTTGTGAACAGCATGAGACATCGTTGTCAAGCTGTAATTGATGCTCAAGAGCACCTGACACGTTACTGAGACATTGACATTTTTTACTGTGGTATACCTACCACTGTTGTTGGCTTTTGTTTCAATAAATTGTTTGAGATGAGGACATCACCATTGCATGCTTCTACTTAAATGCCCTACGTTCATGGTATAATATCATTGTAGTGTGAACTTTTTATGCTTTCCATTAAATTTCACCCGAAAGCCAAATATCCCTAACTTTTTGTGAGTAGTGTAGGTGAAAAGAAGAGCAACCACACTGCTTTCACTGATTGATTACAAATGAAGCTTTCACAGGTCCAACAGACAAGGTCCATGCAAAAAGCCCTGTCAGGAGGCGGGTTGGGGATGGTGATGGAGTGACAAAATGAGTAAGAGAGAGAGAGTGGTACATACCAAAGGAAGTACTGTGCATAAAGCTCTGTACAAATACATTTGCTGGAGTTCTGGTCCCTGACCATTGCTTTGGGACTAAGGAATCCAAAGTCTAGCTCAGAGCTCTCCTGGCCAGACACTTTCAATAGGCACATTTCAGACTTTGCCGTTCAAGCACCATTCAAGTCATCCCCTTTGCCTCCCTCCCTTTGCTAGTTCACTCAAAAAAGCTACAAATAGAAACTACTTTGTGGTTCCTTACAAAGCAGTTAAACTTAATAAATAAATCTGAGCTTTCATGGTCTTCCTGCCCATTTTATTTTCAAGCAGCTGCACCTTCAATGATTACAGGTTGAGAACCCAGAAGGAAGAGGAACCCACTTAGACTGGATGTTTTGACAGGGGTTATGGAAGAGCCATATATATATATATATATATATATATATATATAAGAGGATTATATATATTAGGAAAGATTCACTGTAGAGTCACTGATTTTTTTAAATCTTCATCCTGAACCCAAGAACTGTCCAGTCTTTTTCCGAATATTTGTCTTGCTTCCTTGCCATTCCTGTACTTTTATCTATAATTCCCTGTAGTGTATCTTTCCCACACCTTGCACATGTTCCCAAGAAAGGTGGGTCTTCAGTAGCACTACCATCTTAAGGCCATCTTGCATGCTAAAATTTACTGAAGTCCATTTACATCCTGCATTAAATTATCATGATATACTATTAAAATATGTGTCATGTTACACCCTCTTGCATTTGTGGGGAAAAAAGACAAAGCATTTATCATGAAATAATGCACACCTTGGGTTGCCCTAAAGATCATCCCAAGTGGGATTAACTCCTCAACTGCAGCTCTATGCAGCGTATCCAGTGACTACTGCTGTGAGTGTCCCTGTTATTAGCCCTTTTGAAGGAAGAGTAATTGCGGCTTGATTGTGCTGTGAACTGCCATCCCATTATTGTCAAATACACTACAGTGACGTATCCATCATTTATTGTTTTTGTAATCAATCCGTGGTTTGGGAAAAACTCCCCTGTGTGAAAACAAACTTCTCCAAATGAGCCCAGGATCAATCCTGGATGTGGCCTCAAGTATCTAGGGCAAGTGTGAAAACAACCTAAATGGACCTAACTCAGCAAAGCTCTGCATTTGTAGCTGGAAAAATGGAGCCTAATGATATTTCACCACAACTTTTCACATGCTCCAAAAAACACAAAGTGGTTCACTACTGCTAAAGCACAAATCAGTTAAGTGTAATGAATTTTCACAACTATGTTAGCAGTACGCGTCAAACATCCTCCTCCACTCACATCTCCATTGCAGTAATAAGCAGCGAATCTTCTTAATTACACCCAGAGGACTTTCTTTTGGGGTTTAAACTAGATAGTAGAGTTACATGGACTCTTAAAATGCTTGTTCAAATTAAAATAATTGGGATGCCTGTCCATGTTGTTCAGGGGCTGAGTCTCACCAGGCCTAACATGTCCTCTTTCAGTCTGGCTGGAATAAAGCCACGTAGCTTATAAACCAGAATCCTGAGCAGTTGACATAAATTTGAAGGAGCTGAGTGGATTCATGGGGCCTGGAGGAGCTGGTGAAGTGCAAAATCGGAGTGGCAGTGCAGAGTAATGTGTTAAATTGATTGAAATGCGTTATGTTGCATATTCTGTCCTCGTACTCGTATGAGGTCAGTTGGAGAGAATGATGTTGTGAGGAAGTGATCATGGTTTGGATGGCCAAAAAGAAACAGGCCGTTTCTTATCTGTGCTTAACACAAGCATGTCCAAGTACATGGTCAGCCATTAAATGCCATAACTGACCCACATTACTTAAATATATGAAACATTATATGGGATGATATAATAATGAGTGCCTGGTTCTGTTCATCAACAATTTGTAAATTGCCTGAATAATGTTTTATGAGATAGATGTAAAGAGCTATAAGATATATATATATATATATATATATATATATATATAGATAGATAGATAGATATAGATATAGATATAGATATATTTATATATTTATATAT